>MEJB01000020.1:25977-181744 GCA_001752375.1 Rhazya stricta | reverse complement strand
ATTGTTCTTTTTTAATTTGTATTAATTGCATCCTATTCTTTTTTGCATTTTACTTGGTTTATTGGGTGTGTCTATTATGTGCAATCCTACATTTCAACCGACACTTGAATAGAAAAAGATTCCCATATATCTTGGTTTCTATTTTTTGTTAATGGTTTAATATCATAAAAAAACACTTACCACTAGATTTTAGGATTTGTCCTCGATGGATAATTAAATGATCCAGAGTCCTAAGCATAGTGACTTAAGAAATGTGCACTCTAGGTAGTGCCTAGTGATAAGTATAGGACATTCGAGTAGTCATTAATATCAAACTAGCTATCCGAGGATGGTAGCATTTACCATTGATAAGTGCTTATATACATTATTGCTCTCCTTCAATGATGGGTGGTTGCAGAAAGGTATTATTTGTTAATTCACCTGCAGATCGAAGGGGGACTATTGCTTATTCAAAGGTTGTTCATCAGGTCAGTGTATCCATAATGTGATAAATGGAACACTTTCTCAATTGAACAAAATATAGCTACTAGATGGTTAGCGGTGTCTCGGGTCATTTTGTGTTAGCCATGAATAATTTGTCTTTTTATTTCCTGAATAGACTCAATATCATCTAAAGTACTTAATTTTTACAACTTGTTCTTCAAGGATAAACTGTTCTAGTGAGAGGTATTATTTTTATTCAGTTTAATTCATATTTGTTGGGCTAGAATAAATTAGTCTATTAGGTTTTTAATTAATTACTTGGTTGATCCAAGAAATGAATTAATTAAAGAATGGACTTAGGTCTTAAATTAGAGTGAAGAAGAACCAGACATGGACCATAAAAGACCAGAAATTTTGGCCTCGCAAGGGAAAACCCTAGGGTGGGCGAAATTCCCCTTGTCTTGGGGGGATTTAGGTCACCTTAAGGATATATATGCCTTGGTCGAAATCACTGGAAGTTGGAGATTCCAAGATAGTTATTTAAGGGTGGGTTTGTTCTTTAAGCTTAATAGTTATAATTTCTACTGAGAAAATTCCCCTGACGTACTGAACTCCTTCTCTGGCGACTATATACTATCTCTCTACTTCTAACGAAAGTTCATCCTAGGTTCTTACTAACCCTAGTCTACATAGGTAGAGTAATATGTAGGAATATCAGAATAAGAGCCTTCTTGCTATTTTCATGTGAAGAAGTCAATGACTCATAAGGAAGAATCATTCTCAACAAGTTATAAAATTCAAGCAGGTTTCAGAGTCATTTTTTTCGATACCTCTTGTTAGAAACCCTAGCACCCTATTTGTTCCACAAATTTTAAAAGGCAGTAACTCACCTTACGAAGGATTAAAGTTTTGAATTTTTGCTTCCACTACGTGATTCCTTGCATTCTGTGGTCCTTCAAGTGGTGTTAGAGCCACTGTTTTAACGTTAGGAGCATAATAGGTTAAAACTAAAACGGGAGGTCCCCTTACTAGTTTTAAACTTTTTATGCATTCATATGGATTCCTCTGAGAAGAATTATTTCTAGATCTCTTGTAAATCTCAAGAAGTGAAGGAATAGGGATTGTAAATATTATTTGTTTGCTTTTACAAATTAGATTCAAAGTAAACCTCATGGTTAAAGTATAGGCGCTTATAACAATTAAATTCGGTGAAGTGTTTTAAATCAATTTAAAGAATGGACTTAGGTCTCAAATTAAATAATTTCCTTTTCAGTTATTAAAGCGTGATGATAACCATGTTAATTTATAGGATTGCTTATTCTAAATAGAATTAAAATGGAAATAAAACATTTTACCAAACCTAATTAAAAATATGGAATTAGTTTACAAGTTACCTTTTTAAAGGCTATCATCCATGACATAGAAACTAACAATAAACTTGGATATTTCATAAAAAGGTTTTTAATATGCTAACTAACAACATTTAAAATTAACTTATGTATTACTCTCCAACAGAGTAATATAAGTTCTAGATATTTTAACAGATGCTAATGGAACCTTAAATTTTTTTTAAACCATCGTTTTAAAAGATTAAGTGGGATAGGGGTTTCCAATGGCCCCATAGCTTCCATCACTCCTCGAGTTAGAGATTGTAGGTACCCTCGTGTCATCTTGAGCATGTTCTCCTATAGGATATGTATTCCATAATGATCTAGATCTAATGCTAGAGGCATAACTAAAACTTTATGTGTTGTTATTGGGCGACCTATAGCTGGAAGTGATGATGTGAGACTATTCGTAGGATATGTAAGGTAGTGGCTGGCCTCTACTCGTAGGAGATGTATTGTCATCAGTTATGTGTTGTTAGTTACTCTGAGTGCCAAATAACATATTATTGATAATATTTATAGGATTATCTATTATCATGATATGATATGAGCTTACGTGCAGATAATGTTTACAAAGTTCTAGCTTAATTTTTGGTAGTTTTTCATCAATTTTTTTCATATTTATTTAAAAAGATTTACAAATTTGACTTCTCGGGGTATAATGACAATAAGGGTCTTATTTTCTGCTATTTTGCTCTCCCTTTCTATAACACTACAATACCCAGTACTTTCATAGTTCTGTGAGTAAAGTTGGAAAAGGAGGTTCATGTCCATATCTAAAATGATTATGTATCACTATTAATTGCACCAGGGTACAACTAGGAGAAACGAATGAGAGCATTTTGTTCATCAAATCTATTGATTCATATCTTATATAGATAATTAAAATAAAAAATAAACATGTTGTTTTCACTAACAAATTATGTTCTTGCAGTAGACTCTAATAAATCTGCACTTGCATATGGGTGTGACGCCACAAGTCTTATTAATTTGTTACCTTTGAAATTCATTTTGTCCAAGAAGAAGGGAAAGTATTTGAGTTTTGCCTTTTACTTATATATCGGGGAGGCTTCAGATGCATGTAGAAGCCATTGGTTTTTGTACTTCCCCTGCTCTTACTCAAACAAGAAATTATAAGAACATTTCTCATTTCATACAGGAAGTTCACATATATAGATAACTTCTTTTGGCTTTATTTCTTGCTCTTCCTAAACTTGAAAGATATTGGATTTAGCTATGCATGTAGTTAATTTTGAGAGACAAATCTGCTGTTAAAGATGATTTATGTTACATTTCTTTCTCGTGATTTTTTATTTTTTACTCAATTTATTTATAATAAATTTTTTAAAATGGTTTTTAAGCTTTTTTACTCTTAGAGTTATTTTGATTTCTAATAAATTAACCGTGACATTTTCTTAGTTTAGAGGGAACTAAAAGAAAGTCTGGAGAATACAGTTAGTGAATTAATTAGCCAAATTGGTGCATTACAGCTGTAAAATGGTATTTTGTTCAACATCAATTATTAACCTTTTCTAATTTTATCCATAGGAATCAGTCTGCAATCTCCCAGCCAAATACATCTACAAGAGAAACTCCAAAACCTTATAATAACATTACATATATAAATCTGAGGGTATTTGTGATGTTGTGGACATGGATGCTTCTCATATCTTACTGGTGGACTCTGGCAATATGATGGTGACACGTTTCATGAGGAGAAGGAGAATACATACATGTTTCAGTGTAAAGGGAAACAGATTAAAATTTTTTAAACCACTCGGGAGCAGAAGAGTTCTAAAGTGCTTTATTGGCCATTATATAATCTGTCAATGATTTTCTTTCAGACACGATATATTTCGAGGGGATGTTTTCCTTGGTGAGTGAGGTTTAAGATGGTGTTGCAAGCATACCTGAACTAGTTCAAGAACTATTAGATGAATTTTGGGGCATCTCAAACAAACTGAAATAATTACCTCCTACGCCAGATATTCAGCATCAGATTGACATTGTCTGGGGTGCCTGTCTCTCTAACTTACCCCATCATGGGATGAATCTAAAGGAAAATTAGATATTACAAGAGAAACTCCATTGTAGGGTTGCACATTAAAACCCAATAAGCAGCCAAAGCACATCAACAAATGGACAAATTAATAATTTACTTACTAATAGTATTCTCTCACCTAAAGGGAAGTTATGGTTCGATTCATATTTGATCATCAATAAAGAAAAATAGGATGAAGTTAGCCCTTGAGTTTCAAATAATCACTTGCATTACTTTTGTTACACATTCTTATACTAACCATATACACACTCTTTCGTGTTTCTTAATGAAGATGTTGAATTAATTGAAATTGATTTAGAAAAATGAAAATGTTCAAGATCCAAGGAAAAAAAGTTGCTGAATCGAGTTCTCCTCAAGGAAAAATAGGTAATTCTCTATTTTAGCTAGTAAAATTGTGTCATTTTGAACTTGAATTGTCCAAAAACTAGTAAACCATAATGATTAATTAAATAGATGGTTGATGTATGTTTTGCAAATGCTTGATAAAGTACACCCTTTAGAGGTGGTCCAATTATTTATTCCATCAAGATAGCTAAGTAGAATAATTTTAATTTACAAAGTTACCAATAACATACTCAAACATTAAACCAAATCTTTCTACATTTATTTCCACAAAACTCAATCTAAATGCATCTATCGATATTATTTCCTTTCAATCTGGCTCCTTCGACCTAAAACTATTGCAAGTATTTTTAAAGATATTGACATGAATAAGAAAAATATAAAAAAGACATATAGGAATATTTTCTATATAAGTTGGTTGAAATGTAAGATTGCACATAGGTACCCAATAAGTACATCAACATATGTAATAACATACCTTGAGGTGGACTATAGGTTGCATAGAGGACGACAAATAGTCATGTCACAAGTTCAAAAAAATGAAACAATAAGCAAGGAGCAACAAGGCTAAAAAAAAAATACTCTGCCTAAAGAATCAGTGTTACTATTGGACTATATGAATCAGTAAGATAAATTTTGTGGAATTCTGGTTTATTTTCTTTTCTAGCTCTTTTTTAAGTACAAGTTTCAAGTGATTGCTATGGGTTATGCAATAAGATCACTGACAGTCAATTCATATTATAGATGAGGTACTTGATATATATGCAAGTGAAGATCCTACTGAATCAAACTGGGACACTGATTATAATCAATCTAGTGCTAAAGATTTTGATGTTGAGAACTATGGTTTCCCTAGTCATGTGAACTAAATGAGGACCACCAGTGACACTGATTATATTCATTCTAGTGCTGAAGATTTTGATGTTGAGAACTACGATTCCCCTAGTCATGTGGAACTAAATGAGGACCACCATGCTAAGAAAGCTACTAGGAAATATTTGATGGAGTAGCAAGAATTGACGAGTGTTTGACAAACACAAGATATTCTAGTATGTAGAGACAACAAAAATGTGACTCTTCAACAAGTTTAGATGATTGGAAGAATAACAGTACATCCAAGACTCCCAATTGAAAATAAAGTGAAGACAACCATGTCGAGGAAGCAACTAGAGACAAACCAGATACCAGAGTGGAGATTGAAGAGTATGTGGCAAAGAGAAGACATTCTATTTTGTCCACACAACAAAAATATCAGTCTTCAACAAGCTTAAAAAGAGGAAGAAATACCAACCTATTCTAGAATCTCAATGAAAAGAAAAGTGAAGAAAAAGTATGCGGCAAGGTTCATGTGAAAAATGACAAGGATTTCACTAGAGTTATTGATGATGCCATACTAAGAGAAGTGGAAGTTCACATTGAAGCATATAGCCAAGAAGAAGCTGAGCAATCACCATCACTTGGACATTCTCTTCCATTGATTTAGATTTGAATATGAGTCACCATCAGTTACTTCTGGCCATTCAACATCAGATTGACTTTGTCTCTGGCCCCTGTCTCCCTATCTTACCCATTATGGGATGAATCCAAAGAAAAATCATATGTTACAGAAGAAACTTCATTGTAGGGTTGCACATTGCACTATGAGCAGCCAATAAGCACATGTACAAATTAGTCATTTACTTACTAACAGTATTTTCTCATCCAAAAGGAAGTTATGGTTTCGATTCACATCTRATCATCTATAAAGAAAAAAAGTATGAAGTTAGCCCTTTAGTTTCAAATAATCACATTGCATTATTTTTATTACACATTCTTATACTAACAATATACACATCCTTACGTGTTTCTTGATGAAGGCGTTGAAGTAATAGAAATTGATTCAAAAAATGAAAATGTTCAAGATCCAGGAGTGAAAAACATTGTTGAATTGAGTTCTCCTCTAGAAAACAAAAGTAATTCTCTCTTGTAGCTAGTACAATTGTATCGTTTTGAAATTGAATTGTTCAAAAATGGGTAAATCATAATGATTAATTTAATAGGTGATTGATGTATATTTTGCATATGCTTGATCAAGTAATCCCATTAGAGGCGGTCCAATTATTTATTCCATCAAGATATATAACTAGAATAATTTTGATTTACAATGCTACCCGATGTACTCAAATATTAATCCTAGCCTTTCTACATTCATATCCACAAAAGTCAATCTAAATGCATATATCGGTAGTATTTCCTTTCAATTCAACTCCTTCAATCTGAAACTCTTCCATGTGTTTTTATTGATATTGACATGAATAAAAGATATATAGGAAGTTTTTCTATATAAGTTCGTTGAAATGCAAGATTGCACATTGGCGCCCAATAAGTACATCAACATATGTAACAGACCATGAGGTGAATTGTAGGTCACATAGAGGGCATCAAATACTTCACCCAGGGTGACAAATAGTCATGTTACAAGTTCAAAAAAATTGAAAGATAAGGTAAAAAAATACTTTGGCTGAGAATCAATGTTACTATGGAACTATACAAATCAGTAAGATAACTTTTATGGAATTCTGGAATATTTTCTTTCTTAGCTCTTTTTTAAGTAGTAGTTTCAAGTATTTGCTATGGGTTGTTCTATAAGATCAYTGACATAGTCAATTCATTTTATACACATACAAATGAAGATGGTGCTGAATCAAACAGGGAGGGAGATGATTCAATAGACTCCAACTATACTAATAATAATCATTCTAGCGCTGAAGATTTTGATGTGGAGAACTACAATTCTCCCAGTCATGTGAAACTAAATGATGACCCCCATGCCAAGAAAGCTATTGGGGAAATACTAGACGGAGTAGTGGCAATTTATGAGTCTGTGACAAAGACAACAAAATTGTTTCACTTCAACAAGTTTAGATGAAGGGACGAACATCAATATATCCAAAACTTTCAGTGGAAAAAAAATTGGGGGCAACCATGAGGAAGCTACTAGGGACAAACCGGATACCGGATTGGAGATTGAAGAGTCTGTGGCAAACAACAGACGTTCTATTTTATACACACAACAAAAATATCATTCTTCAACCAGTTTATATAAGGAAGGAACAGCAACCTATTCAAGAATCTCAATGAAAAGAAAAGTGAGGAAAAAGTATGCAGCGAAGAAGAGGAAAGCGAATGGTTCACTAAGACAAGGCAGATTCATGTGAAAAATTATAAGGATTTCACTAGACTTCTTGCTAATGCTATACTAAGAGAAGAGGAAGTTCACATTGAAGCACCTAGCTAAGAAGAAGCTGGACCATCACTATCTGTTCGACATTCGCTTCCTTTGAAATTTAGATTTAAAGATGAGTCACCATTAGTTACTTTTGGCAGTTCAACATTAGATTGACTTTGTCTCTTCTAGCCATCTCCCTAACCTACCCATTATGGGATGAATGCGAAGCAAAGTTAGATATTACACGGGAAAATTCATTGTAGGGTTGCACATTGGTACCCAATAAGCAGCCAATAAGCACATCAACAGATGTAGAAATTAGTCATCTACTTACTAATAGTATTTTCCCACCTGAAGCGAAGTTATGCGTTTGATTCGTACCTGGTCATCAATAAAGAAAAAAGGTATGAAGTTAGCCCTTTAGTATCAAATAATCACATTGCATTATTTTTATTACAACTTCTTATACTAACAATATACACACCCTTACTTGTTTCTTAATGAAGACGTTGAAGTAATAGAGATTGATTCAGAAAATGAAAATGTTCAAGATCCAGGAGTAAAAAGAAGTCGTTGAATCGAGTTCTCCTCTAGCAAACAAAAGTAAATCTCTCTTTTAGCTAGTACAACTGTGTCATTTTGAAATTGAATCGTTCAAAAATGGGTAAATCATAATGATTAATTTAATAGTTGATTGATGTGCATTTTGAATATGCTTGATCAAGTAATCCCATTAGAGGCGGTCCAATTATTTATTCCATCAAGATATATAACTAGAATAATTTTGATTCACAATGTTACCCTATGTACTCAAATATGAAACCCAACCTTTCTACATTCATATCCACAAAAGTCAATCTAAATGCATATAACGTTATTATTTCCTTTCGATCTAGCTCCTTCAATCTAAAACTAGTGCAAGTATTTTTATTAATATTGAAGTGAATAAAAAGATAAACAAGATGTAAAGGAATATTTTCTATGTAAGTTGGTTGAAACGTAGGATTGCACATAGGCTCCCAATAAGTACATCAACATATGTAATAACATACCTTGGGGTGGATTGTAGGTCGCACAGGGGTAATGATGGAAAATACTGAAAAAGAATAGGATGTATTAGTACAAAATAAAAAATAAAGGCACGTAGATTATCATAGTTAATAATTCAGTTATTAATAGTGTTCTGCTAATAAGAATGTATAGGCTAGATGCATATCCAATTCCCGATAAAGGAAAAAACGTGTGGATTTAGCCTGTGGTTTAGTTGACCTATAAGATCACAAGGGGATTAAAACTAAATCAAGAAAAGTTTGTTCTCTATTTCCTTATTACGAGTGCATGCTAGAATATATAAGTTTCAAATAACCGCATTACATTATTTTGCAAAACATTCTTATATTAACAGTATATACATCTATTTCGTGTTTCATCCAATGTTTTGGAAGTTGGTTTAGAAAATGTTCAAGGTGCAGGACTGAACAACAATGCTGAATGAAGTTCTCCTCCTAAAAACAGAGGTAATTTTCTCTTTTAGCTTGTACAATTGAGTCATTTTGAACTAGACATGTTAAAAGTTTAGTAATTTAAATGAGTTATTTTGCATGTGCTTGATAAAGTAATCCCAAGAGAGACGGTCACTCGACATAGTCATTCATATTATAGATGAGAGAATTGATACACATGCAAGTGAAGATGGTGCTGATTCAAACAAGGAGGGAAATGATTCAATAGACTCTAGCAGTACTGATAACGATCATTTTAGTGATGAAGATTTTGATGTTAAGAACTGCAATTCCCCTAGTCATGTGGAATTATTGAATTTTGTTGCAAATGACAATGATAACGATTGCAATCCCTATGTCTTGAAGAGGAGAAGTTCAGAAAGAGATGACAAAAGGAATACTGGAAGAAATAATGATTCTATTTCTAAGAAGGGAAGTTTCGAGCATGGAGTAAAAGACAAATGTTTTGATAGGAACGACTTAGAAAAGATATAAGGTCCTGGTGAAAGCAGTCAAAAGAGGGGTTCCATAGCATAATCAAGCAATGAAGTACTTGCAACTAAAGTAATCCCTAAAGCATGTGAAGATGAAAACTGTAAACCTTTGCAGTAATGGTATTGATGAGACATAGAGCATGGCAATGGAAATTAATAAAGAGGGAGGTGATTTGCTGAAGCCAGGACCATTGTTTTCTTTATGTTTGTTTAACCTTGCAGATGATGGTAATTGTGTTTCTTGACTTTGGTTTTACATTCACAAAAGAAGAATTATTTCTTTCTATAACAAAGAAATTGTTTGGTTAATATACAAAACAAATAAATCTTTCACAAAAATGACAGAAAAAAATCAGGAGTGTAAATTTTCTTAACAGTGGACAATTCCGTCTCTAAGCTTTCTTCTTAATCGAGCTCTGCAACTAAGTGAGTTAACCCTAATTAGTGATCAGTCTCTAAAGTTGAAACTCGGAGTCTTTGATATACGGATTTCTTTGATCATCAAACCCATAGTTCTCTCGCTTTCTGCAAAATCCATACACTTACAAATTTTCAAGTGTAGATATATACGGCTTATGGCTGTTGTTGGAGCAGCGGATCGGAAACTACTACTACCATTGGAGCTGCCACGGAGACTCATCCTAACATGCATATCAATACAACACGGTTGGTCCACTTCCATTACTAATGTTTCCAATATTAAGAAAAATTAGATTGATGATGCCAAAGATACAACTGAACGACCGAAGTTTCCACTTTATCAATTGTTTTGCTTGTTCAAGGATAAGATGCTTCAGATTTTTTTATACTGGAATTCATAGATTTTCTCTTTAATTGTGATCAATGATCAATCTCTGTCAACATGGCAGGAAGATGACTTCATTTTTTTGTTAAAGAAGATTAGGAGCCGTGTGCATCCTATCCAAATATTTGAATTTTGAATTATCAAATTTCTCGCATTTCCTTATTCTACCAAGACTTTCTTCTTCGTTACAATGAGAAAGAGCTAGGTAAAGTAAACCCTATAACATGAACASTAAAATTAATGCCTACATTAATCTGATATTTGGCCCCTCGTGATATTAGGTTTATGGATTTGAAGTTCGAGATTATGGGCCCACTTGGATTAGGGTCTATATGAAGGAAACATTTTTTAAGAAGGCAGAAAAATATTTTTATTTTGAAATTTCAAAATTATTTTTTCAATTAAGAAGCTCTTTGTTGACAATTTCATTTGGGACGAAATATTCGAGATCTAAATTTATTATTTGTGTAATATAAAAAATCTGGCTCAAATTATAAATAGTCAATTAATAATGTATCGATCTTAATCGATTAATGAAGTCAACTTTAAAACATCATTAAAAATTAATAATTGATCTTAATCTATTGTTAAGAAACAATAATCAATTAAGGCCAACATTTAATTATCGAATGTTCCAAACTATAGAAATGAACTCATATGTGCTTGTGAGGTTTAATTTAATAAGTTGGATAGATTCAATGGAACATATTACATTGAAGTGCTCTTAATGTAGAAGTGAAGATTGTCACATGGAGCACAAAGAGTACTACATAATATCAAAAACTATTTGTATTGGAAATAATTTTTACTTGGAAAATTGAATGCTCAATTCATGTGGTAATTTAGATATTAATAAACGATAAAGGTAAAATTTGAAAAGTATAATAAGTATCTTCTTGMTATTTTGAAAAGACAAATTATTGGCAAAAAATAATCAAAGATGATGGTGGAGCAGAGGTAGTGAATCATATTAGTGAGTAGAAAGTTTGAGGAATTTATCAATAGATCATAAGAAATGAACGAGTGACACGTGATGCAAAAAAATGGCACCATATTTTSAAAACCTATAAAGCATTGGAAATAATTTTAACTTGGAAAATTGAATGGTCAATTAATGTGGTGATTAGTTAGTAATAAATGAGAAGGGTAAAATTCAAAAAAATAATAAATATCTTCTTGACTTTTTAAAATGACAAATAATTGCTCTTGACGAAAAAATCTAAAATGCGTATGGAGTGGAGGTATTAAATCATATTAGTGAGTAGTAAATTCGAGGAATTAACTGATATACGATAAAAATCAACGTGCTGCACGTGAAGCAAAAATTGGCATTATATTTTAAAAATTTATCAATGGATAGTTTTGTAATGTAAACCTATAAATGGATAGTTTCTAAAACGTAGATGAGACTCTAGTAACTAAGTCCGTAAAACAAATTTGGAAGTTACTTTGTATAAATTAAGAAACTATTATTTTCTAAATTAATAAGGGGAAGGAAATGATGAGAATCTTAATTTATTTGGTAAAATAGATATATTGAATWGTCATAACTCCTTAGATATTTTCATTAAGAATAACTACATATATTAAAAACATTATGTTACGGGTCATGCTGATGCATCTTTCAGACATTAACTTTTCAAACTTGTTGAAATTCCCATCAAATAGAATCTTTCACTTCTCTAACAAGGATTGTTTCTCATCTAATTTCCGCTTTTGAATTCCAAGCAAAATCGTCCATATGATTCACTGATTGAAACCTCTAACATAAAATCTGAATTTTTTGACATCTTTATTTTCGTCCAACATTTTTCATTGATTTTGTGTTGCCCATGTCAGGCACGGATGGCAATAGTTCTAGCATTGTCCAAAGAACCAGGACACACAAGTTTCAGAATCATTCTCGGACTATTGCAAGGCACTTTGCTGTTGAAGCAAAGAAGAATCAAGCAAGCAGCAACTTGGAGAAGGCTGCTGATACCATGATTGGAACATGGAGATGGGAAAGAAGAGAAAAGATGGCCCTTGAAACGCAACGAACCAAGGTAGCAGCAGTTTCGAGAGAGCTACAGCAACACCTGATCCGATCAGCAAGGAGACGATCACTGAAAAGAAAATGAAATCAAGCCATGAGGAGACAACAGAGCAAGGGGCAGTAGATCTCAGATGAAGAAGAAGAGAGGTAGATAGAATAAACAAATCAGTAAGATTTTCTTGTTAATCTTGTCATCTTTTTTTTTCCCCATAATTTTGTGTTGTCGGTTATTTCTTTAATGTAAATGTATAACTCCATAGGACCAATAAATAGTTTTGAGGAAGATGATTCTCAAATCGAAGTGATTGGTGATGTTCCTCATAATAATTGCAAACAAGTAAGGACTAAAGCCAAGATCGGAAAAGATGGGGCGGGAAAGAATCCTTTTGAGTGCAAGAAGGGCTATAAGATGCAAAAGAGAAGGACATATTCACATACTTACCAAAAAGAGGATGGCAACTAGTGTTTAGATATTATATTATATTGCTGTAACAATATGAAACACGATCATTAATTGGTTTAAATGATTGATAAAATAATCAATTAAATGAAGTTCAATGAAGCCGGATGGAACTTTTAGGTTTAGTCGCATAAACTCTCTATTTATAGTTAATAACCGTTGGATCGAACTCTGATAATCGAGAATTATGGCACAAAATATAATTTCGGATATGCTCTTCCTTGATGCACAAGGTTAATAACCATTCATGTGTAGATGTTTTTAGATCGAACATCTATCATCCACATGGTACAAAGACTTTAGGGTGTTTAACTATATTCTTTTTCACCACTTTATCCTTAGTGAATGTGTAGTCCATTAAATATAAATAACATGGAAATGTAAAATTTCTATAAAACTTCAATTTAGGATGAAAAAAGCGATATATATATATATATATGAAGAATGTACAAAATCCAAAAATGCCTCGTTCTAAATCTGCAACCTAACCTGAATTAGCTATATTTATTGCTCTTGACAAAGGTATCTTACTCTATATGCTTCATTTCTTTATGTATCATTTTAGTAACTTTTGCTCTATACTCTCCTCCACTGACAAACCAATATTGGAGACGGCAACAAAACACTACTCCTAGGAAAAGTCTTTTGTTTTACCTTATTCTTGTAATATCCTCTTAGAGGGAAGGAACGATAGAAAATTATTACGTAATTTAATTTTCATAATCCTTAGTTTTTTTGTTAAGTAAGTTTTAAAATTAAGATAATTAAGTCAATAGATCGACTTTAAATCTTCTAGTACCTTAATAATAATACATGTGTTAATATCATAATATCTTCTCCAACCCATTTTCAATCATCRAACCCCATCAATTTGGTAGAGGATGAAATATTTATGTAGGAACCCTCCTTGATTTACTTCCCCATTGGATGTTCCTCCATAACTAAAAAAGAGCTCATGCTAATGAGGTTTTACGTAAGTGGTAAATGCTGAGACATCCCAATTTAGAGGTCAGATGTTCAAATCTTGCCAAAAGTGCAAATTTATTTTTTCTCTTCCCTTATAATGGGAGTAATACCCCTCCTTTACAATGGCTCATTTTCTTCCATACTTCTTCACTTTTATTCCGCATTTCACCCTAAACAACCCATGCCTAACATTATTACTTCATTCACTTAACTCTCCAAGTCCATACCCAATTTCTTCCTAGTTACACATTGATTACTTCTATATTAAATTGTAAATTGGAAACACAAAATGTCTTTTGAAGAAATTAAAGCTATGTATGGATTGAGGAAATGAGATGATTGGAGGGGAAAAATTAAATTACTAGTCTTGTTCTTCGGTAAACATAAGCATCTTACAATAATGACCTTTAATCCATAAAAAACGAGTCATCAAAATTGATATATTTTTCTTTCATTCAATCTACTTTTGGATGGTAACTAAGTTGGAACTTTTTAATTAACCAATCTTTCTAGATTCATATCCACAAAAGTCAATCTAAAGCATATATCAGTATTATTTCTTTTCCTTCCAACGAAGGAAAATATCAAAAAGAATAGGATGCATTGTACAAAATAAAAAAGAAAGTAGCGTGATTGACACAAGTTAATAACTTTGTTACTAATAGTGTTTCCTCACCCAGCAAGAAGTTATGATTCTCAATAAAGGAAAAGAAAAAGTGTAGTTTTAGCCCGTTGTTAAGTTGGTCTATAAAATCGTAAGAAGCTTAAAACCAACCTAAGAAATGTTTTGTTCCCTATTTCTCTTTTTACTGCACACTAGATGATTTAAGTTTCAAAACATCACATTCCATGAATTTGTAAAACCTTTTTATAGTAATAGTATATACATCTTCTTTGTGTTGCATGATTAAGATGATGGTATTGTAAAAGTTGGTCCAGCAAATGTTTAAGATGCATGAGTGAACGACATTGTTGAATCGAGTTCTCCTCCAGAAAACAGTGGTATTTCTTTCTTTTAGTTTGTACAATTATGTCATTTTGAACCAGACTTGTTAAAAAACCAATAGACGRTATTAATTAATTAACAGATGATTAATGTATATTATTCATATGTTTGATAAAGTCGAATAACTTTAATTTATAATTTTACCCTTAATGTACCCAAATATGGGTTTAAACTTAAGCACTAGCTAAAAGGATTTATTTTGGCTAACAGATAAGGAAACATTGTTTAGTATTGGCCTTGAGTGAGCAGCCATGATCCATGTTACGAAGACCTTCACATAAAATTTCCTTGTCAAAATAGACATGTCACAACTTCAAAAAATGGAACAATAAGCAAGTAGCAATAAAGTAAAAGAAAAAAATAATTTTCCTAAAGAATCAGTGTTAATACGGGACTATATGAATAGGTAAGATAACTTTTATGAAATTCTGGAACATCGTCTTTTCTAGCTCTTTTTATAAGTAGACGTTTCAAGTAATTACTATGGGTTATTCTATAAGATCACTGACATAGTCAATTCATATTATAGATAAGGGACTTGATTCACATGCAAGTGAAGATTGTGTTGAATCAAACAGGGAGGGAGATGATTCAACAGACTCCAACGATACTGATAATGATCATTCTAGTGATGAAGATTTTAATGTTGAGAACTACAATTCCCCTAGCTGTGCGGAACTTAATGACGACCACCATGCCAAGAAAGCTACTGGGGAAATACTAGATGAAGTAGCGGTAATTGATGAGTCTATGACAAAGATAAGACATTAAAGTTTGTTGAGGAAAAAAAAAATGTGACTCTTCAACAAGTCCAGATGAATGAAGAATAATAGTACATCCAAGAATCTTAGTGAAAACAAAGTGAAGACAACCATGCCAAGAAAGCTACTGGGGACAAACCAAAAGCTGGACTGGAGATTGAAGAGTCTGCGGCAAAGAGAAGACGTTCTATTTTGTCCAAACGACAAAGATATCACGCTTCAAAAAGCTTAGATAAAGGAAGGGAAAACGACCTATTCAAGAATATCAGTGAAAAGAAAAGTGAAGAAAAAGTATGCGGCAAAGAGAAAAGTGAATGGTTCACTAAGACAAGGCAGGTTCATGTGAAAAATGATAAGGATTCACTAGCAAAGGCAAAGCAGAGCCATCATCATCAGCTAGACATTCTCTTCCTTGAAATTTTGATTTTAAGGTGACGAGTCAAAGTACTAGAGAAGTCAGATTATGAAAATATGGTGGGTGACCTATTTGCCGAATTCGAGATTGACTGGGCATATGAGAGCATGAACACTTCTCATTTGATCAAGGTGAGAACTATTTTCATGGTTTTCTTTATTCCCCCCATTGTTGATAATAAGGTTGTTTGATACTAGATTACTTCAGAAGAATAGATAAATTTTGCCTAAGATTAATAGATTGTGGACATTCTTGAGTTGATTCAGTTCTTAAATGTAGGAGTTCCCCATATCCAAGTTAAGTTATCTTCTTTAATCATTGCATGCGTTATACCCCTTAGTGTTGAGAATAAGGTTGTCTGATACTATATTACTTTAGAAGACTAGATTGCTATGTACTACAAGTAATGTTTACAAGGTTCCAGCTTAACTTGGGAAGTTTTTCATGTATTGAGAAAGCTGACTTCATGGGGTCAAATGACAATAAGAATCCTATTTCTGTCATTCCTCTCTCCCTTTCTGTTATGTTACATTACCAAGTACGTCTATAGTTCTGTGAGTAAAGTTACAAAAGGAGGTTCTTGTAATGCCATTTCTTTCTAAGGATATTTTATTTTGTACTTTATTTATTTCTTAGAATTTTTTTAAATTGGTTTTGATTTTTATATTCTAAGAGTCATTTTGATTTGCTCACTACATCTCTAACAAGATATATCTCACTTAGGTGTCCATTACTAAATGTGGAAGATAGATGCTTTTCTAGTAGATCCTGAGCAAAGAGCAAGTATTCCATCTTTCTGCACAAACATTAATGAACAGAATGGATTTCAAAATATCAAAATAATCCACTTTTCCTAAAGGAAAGGATAGATAATAAATTAACTTCGACCTTTTCTCAGTTTACATGGACCTAAAAAAATGTCTGGAGAAAATAGTTAGTGAATTAATTAGCCAAATTGGTGTACTACAATTGTAAAATAGTAAGTGGTTCATAACCATTAGTTATTGACCTTTGCAAATTTCATTCATATGAATCTATCAGCAATCTACCAACCAAAAGCATCCAGCTAAATCTACAAGATGAACTCCAAAAGCTTACAATAACATGACATATAGATCACATTACTAGGAACCGTCTTTCCTATACATGTCGAGATTTTCTTCACCCTGAGAGGTACCAGCCTCACAACATTTAAGTTGGATGGAATGTAGAACTGAACCTAATAGGCAGGTAATAAGGACCTCAATGGATTTAAAATATAGAGGTAACCAATGAAAATGCCAAAATAAATAAGATGCACTGGAACAGAATAAAAAAGAAAGAGCTTAGGTTGTCACAAGTTAATAATTTACTTATAGTATTTCCTCACCTAACAAGATGTTCTGGGTTCGATTCATATCTAATCATCAACAGAGAAAATTAATAGTGTGAATTTAGCCCCTACTTAAGTTGATTGCCTATAAAACCATAAGGAGATTAAAATCAAAATTCTCTGTTTCCCTTTTAGCGCTTACTAGATGATTTAACTTTCAAATAATCAGACAGTATTTTGTAGAAAATTCTTATACTAACAATATATACATCTTTTTTTATGTTTCTTGATAAAATGATGATGTTATAGAAATTGATCCAAAAAATGTTCAAGCTCCAGGACTGAACAACAATGSTAGATTGMGCTCTCTTTCAGAAAGCATAGGTAATTCTCCCTCCTTTTAGCTTGTACACTGTTTTCATATTGCACTATAATTGTTAAAAGACCAATGAACATATTGATTAATTACATAGGTGATTGATGTATATTTTGCATATGCTTGGTAATGTGATAACATGAGAGACAGTCCAATTATTTATGCCATCAAGATAGATAAGTAGAATAATTTTAATTTTTAACAAACTTGAATATTAAATGCAATGTCTTGCATGGAAACTGAGTTAGGCCTTTTCAATTAAACCCATTCTTTCAACATTCATCTTGACCAAAGTCAATCTAAACGTATATATCGACAGAGTCCTTGTTCTCTTTTGTAGGCATGATTCCTTCAAGGTGAAAAAAAGAGTTGTTCAGTTATAGAGCTTGAAAATTTTCTACAACATCTTCATCCTCATCAAGAAATGCAAGAAAAGACGTATGTATTATTAGTATAAAAATGTTTTACAAAATATTGCAATATGGTTATTTAAAAATTCAATCATCTAGTATAAATTACAAGAGAAATAGGGAAATTTGATTTTAATCTGCTTGCGATTTTAAAAGAATTCAAATTAATTAGGAACTAAATTTACACTTTTTCTTTTCTCTATTAATGATCAGATATGAATCAAACCCATAAATTCTTGTTAGGTGAGAAAATACTATTAGTAAGTAAGTTATTAACTTGTGGCAATCTGTGCTCTTTCATTTTTATTTTGTACCAGTGCATCCTCTTCTTTTGGCATTTTTATTTGTTACCTCTATATTTTACATCTATTGATGTGCTTGTTCTGTGCCTTTTATGTGCAAATCCTACATTTCAGCCAACTTCCGGAGGAGAGTTCAATCCGGCAATGTTGTTGAAGAAATACAAAAAAAATGTATATATTGTTAGTATAAGAATGTATACATTTTTTATTTTGTACTAAAGCAACCTATTCGTTTTGGCATTTTACTTTGTTAACTCTATATTTTATGTTCTTTATGTGCTTAATGGGTGCAAGTTATGTGCAATCCTACATTTCAGCACACTTATATTACAAAAAATTCCTATATATCTTGTTTCTAACTTTTTGTTCATGTCAATATCAATTAAAACGCTTACATTATATTTCTATTGTCTAAAGGATAATCAAATGATCTAGGGTCCTAGGAAGGTAACTTAAAAATGTGTACTTCTAGGTAGCTCCTATGATAAGTAAGGACATGCAAGGCAGTTATGAATTATCAAAACTACCTATCTAAGCATGGTAGATGTCATTAAGAAGGTGTTAGTATATTAGCTCTCTCAATGATGGGTGTCGCATAGAAGGGTATATTTGTCATTTCACCTGTAGATCGAAGACTATGCTCATACGAAGTTGTCCGTGAGGTCAGTGTATCATAAAGTGATAAATGGAAAAACTTAATTTGACAACATATAGCTACTGAGTAGTTGTATATTAGGGATTTGCCCTTTAAACCTAATAGATATAATTTCTTTTGGAAGAATCCTCCTCACTTACTGAACTCCTTCTCTGGCTGCCACACATTCTCCCTCTCCTTCTAACAAAAGTTCATCCTAGGTTCTCACCAACCCTAGTTCAGATAGGTAGAGTAGTACTTGGGAATATTGGAATACGAGTCTTCTTGCTATTTCCATGTGAAGAAGTCAAAGATCTCACTCTGAAGAATCATCCTTAGCAAGTTATAGAATCCAAGTAACCTTCGGAGCCATTCACAGCCCCACTCCTTTCAGTTTAGACCGAAGAGTTGAGTTAAGAGTTTTTGACACCTCCTGCTAAAATCCCTAGCACCCTATTTGTTTCGCATAGAATAAAAAGTAGTAAGTTTCTGCTAAACTCATCTTACAAAAGATTAAAATTCTGAACTTCTACTTTCGTCGTATGATCTTTGTAAGATCCTTCAAGTGGTATTAGAGCCACGATTTTAACATTAGGAGCATATGAGGGTCAAAACTAAAAAAGGTGATTCCTTTACTAGTTTTAAAACTTTTAGTGTGTTTGTATGGATCCCTTCGACAAAAATGATTTCTGGATCTCTTGTAAATCCCATGAGTGGAGGTTTAGGGATTGTAAATATTACTATTATTTTCTTTTTTTACAAATTATATTTGATGTAAACCTTGTGGTTGAGGTATAGGCGCTTGAAATAATTAAATTCGGTAAAGTGTTTTACATCGATTTAATTGGTTTTTATCATTTTTACTTTTATTATATAAGTGTTGCTGCCCACGCCTCTAGTTAGAGATTGTAAGTACCCTCGTGTCGTTAAGCATGGCCCCCTATAGGATGGGTATTCCAGAATGATGTAGATCTAATGATGGGGGTATTACTAAAATCCTAGGGTATGTGTTGTCATTGGCCAACCTATAGTTGGAGATTATGATGCAAGATTATTCGTAGGAGATGTAAGTAGTGGCCGGCCTCTAGTCGGAACTATTCTTTGGATCATTTACTATTAAGTAAGCTTAGTTTGTGGTGGTTATGCACTTAACTAAAGAATTAATAATCATCCTATACGAGCTCTATCAGTTATTCTAAGCATCAAATAGCATATTATTGATAATAGTTATAGGGTCATCTATTATTATGATATGATATGAGCTTATGTGCAATATTTATTTATAACGTACCAACACACTAAAATTACTTTATTCGCATTTTTTATAAATGACTAGTAGAGGTTCTTTTAGTCCCCTGAGTAATATTTTCAAAGAGCATAAGCTAACAGAGGCTAATTATGTGGATTGGAAGAGGAACCTGAATACCATACTCACTACTGAAGCATACAAGTATGTTCTCACCAACCTCTATCCTGAGACTGGGGAAGACTCCTCTGATCAGGAACAGCAGGTTGAGGTGGATTTTAAGAGAGCCAACAAAATGGCTTGATGCTATATGTTGGGCTCCAGTTTCGGTGTGCTTCAACCAAAACACGAATAGATACCAAAAACGTATGACATGGATTTGTCTTTGTGAACCATATTTGTAGGCAAGAGTCAGTCCGCAAGGCAGGAAGCTCTAAGGGTAATCAAGAAGACCAAGATGGCTTGAGGGCATCGATATGAGAGCAATCGCTTAAGATGATTGCCTATTTTGAAGAACCTAAGGCCCTAGAGCAATGATCGATCTAGAGAGCCAGAGAGACATGGTCATAGAAACTCTACCGGATATATTTTAGCAATTCAAGTTGAAATACAACATGAAAAAGATGAACATGAATCTGACGGAGGTCATAAAGAGCTTCTGGCTGCAGAGAAGATTGTGAAGCCTACTATAAAGGCTCTGGCTACCTGTTCTGCACATCTTTCTAGATATGGGCCAAAGCTAGCTACTTCAAGAAGCAAAAGGACTAAAACAACAACACAGGTGACAAGGACAAGAAGCCTAGAGTGGGTCAGGATAATGCTAAGCCTAAGGTAAAGTGCTTCAGATGTAGACAGAAGGGGCACTAGAAGAAAGACTTTGCACTATTGAAGGACAAAACACTAGGTATTGCTCTTTACTAGAATTAATCAGTTTTGTTAGATCATCTTCCTATTGGATAGTAGATTTCGGAGTAATTGATCCTGTTTGTAACTCTTTATAGGGGTTTAGGAGAACAAGGACTCTAGCCAAGAAGAAGCTGATCCATCACCATCAGTTGGACATTCTCTTCCTATGAAATTTAGATTTGAAGATGATGAACCAAAAGTACCAGAGAAGTCATCGCAGAATTCGAGAGTGACTGGGCAACAATAGCATGAATACCTCTAATTTGACCAAGGTGAGAACTATTTTCATGGTTGGCTTTATACCCCTCGCTGTGGAGAATAAGGTTGTCTGATACTATATTACTTTAGAAGAATCGATAAATTTATGCCAAACATTAATAGCTTTTAGACATTCTTGAGTTGATCCAGTTCTTAAATGTAGGAGTTCCCCATATCCAGGTTAAGTTTCTTTCTTTAAGTCATTATATGCAAGATTTTAATCCCCAGAATAGTTCTGCTTGCATGAGAATATTAGAGATACTCATTTCGAGATATTGTTCAAGTTTTATAAATAGGAGATCTTTGTTTAAGCAAAACTTTTAGATTCATAATGGTTCGGCTAAAACCATATTTCTCTCAGAGATTAAGTTCCCAAAGTTCTATAAAAATTGAGTTATATATAGGGCTTACCTTGATCATGAGGTGAATATCTTGCCTGATATAGCTCATCTAATCCACAATAAGACTCCGTCAAAACTTCAGATGAAGAAGAGGATTATTCTTTCAGGAACTCCTTTCCAGAATAACCTTGAAGTACTTTCAACACTTTGCATTTGGTCAGGCCAATAAGCAACCAATAAGCACATCAATTGATGTATAAATTAATAACTTAATTAGTAATTGTATTTTCTCACCTGAAGGAAAGTTATAGGTTCAATTCATATCTGATCATCAATGAAGAAAAAAAGTACGAATTTAGCCCTTTAGCTTCCAATAATCACATTGCATTATTTTTATTACACATTCTTATACTAACAATATATACATCCTTCCATTTTTCTTAATGAAGATGTTCAAGTAATAGAAATGGATTTAGAAAATGAAAATGTTTAGGATCCAGGAGTGAATCGCGTTTTCCTTTACAAAATATAGGTAATTCTTTCTTTTAGCTTGTACAATTGTGTCATTTTGAACATCAATTGTTCAAAGACCAGCAAACCATAATGATTTATTAAATAGATAATTGATGTATATTTTGTATATGCTTGATAAAGTAATCCCATTAGAGGCGGTCCAATTGTTTATTCCATCAAGATAGATAAATAGAATAATTTTAATTTAAAATTTTGTCCTTAACGTACTTGAATATTAAAGCCAATATTTCTACATTCGTATCCACAAATATCAATCCAAATCCATATACTGGTATTAGTCCCTTTTGATCCGGCTCCTTCGATCTAAAACTATTGCAAGTATTTTCATTGATATTGACCTAAATAAAAAATATAAACAAGATATATAGGAAATTTTCTATATAAGTTGGTTGGAACCTAGTATTGCACATAGGCGCCTAATAAGTACATCAACATATGTAATAACATACCTTGAGGTCGATTGTAGGTCGCATTGAGGGCAACAAATAGACATGTCACAAGTTCAAAAAATGGAACAGCAAGCACAAAGCAGTAAGGTTAAAAAAAAAAAAACTACTTTGCCCAAAGAATCAGTGTCACTATGGGACTGTATGAATCATTAAGATAACTTTTATGGAATTCTGAATTATTTTCCTTTCTAGCTCTTTTTTAAGTAGAAGTTTCAAGTAATGGCTACGGGTTATTCTATAAGATCAGTGAGATAGTCAATTCATATGATAGATAAGGGACTTGATACACATTCAAGTGAAGATGGTGCTGAATCAAACAAGGAGGGAGATTATTCAACAGACTCCAGCGATACTTATAATAACCATTCTAGTGCTGGAGATTTTGAATTTGAGAACTCCAATCACACTAGTTTGTGGAACTAAATGAGGATCACCACGTGGAGAATCTACTGGGGAAATACTCGATCGACTACCGGCAATTGAYGGGTGTGTGACAAAGACAAGACATTCTAGTTTGCTGAGACAACAAAAATGTTGACACTTCAGCAATTTTAGACGAAGGAAAGAATAACAGTGCATCCAAGACTTTCGGTGAAAAACAAAGGAAAGACAACCATGCTAAGAAAGCTACCAAGGACAAACCAAATGCCGGGGTAGAGATTGAAGAGTATGTGGCAAAGAGAAGACATTCTATTTTGTCCACTCAACAAAAATATCACTTTTCACAAGCTTAGATGATTGAAGAATAGCAATCTATTCAAGAATCTCAATGAAAAGAAAAATGAAGAAAAAGTATGCGGCAAAGAGGAGCAAAGTGAATGGTTCACTAAGACAAGGCAGGTTCATGTGAAAAATGATAAGAATTTCACTAGAGTTGTTGCTAATGCCATCCTAAGAGAAGAGGAAGTTCACATTGAAGCACCTAGCCATGAAGAAGATGAGCCATCACCATGAGTTGGACATTCTCTTCCTTTTAAATTTAGATTTGAGGATGAGTCACCATCAGTTACTTATGGCACTTCAGCATCAAATTGACTTTGTCTTTGGCACTCGTCTCCCTAACTTAGCCTATTATGGGAAAAATCCGATGGAAAATCTGTATTAGAGGAGAAACTTCATTGTAGGGTTGCACATTGGCACCCAATAAGCAGCCAATAAGCACATCAACAGATGTACAAATTAATAACTTACTTAGTAATTGTATTTTCTCACCTGAAGGAAAGTTATGGGTTTGATTCATATCTGATCATCAATGAAGAAAAAAATTACGAATTTAGCCCTTTAGTTTCCAATAATCACATTGCGTTACTTTTATTACACATTCTTATACTAACAATATATACACCCTTCTGTATTTCTTAATGAAGATGTTTAAGTAACAGAAATGGATTTAGAAAATGAAAATGTTTAGGATCCAGGAGTGAATTGAGTCCTCCTCTACAAAATATAGGTAATTCTTTCTTTTAGCTTGTATAGTTGTGTCATTTTGAACTTCAATTGTTCAAAGACCAGCAAACCATAATGATTTATTAAATAGATAATTGATGTATATTTTGTATATACTTGATAAAATAATCCCATTAGAGGTGGTCCAATTGCTTATTCCATCAAGATAGATAAGTAGAATAATTTTAATTCAAAATTTTATCCATAGCGTACTTGAATATTAAAGCCAATATTTCTACATTCGTATCCACAAATGTCAATCTAAATGCATATATTGGTCTTATTTCCTTTCAATCCGGCTCCTTCGATCTAAAACTATTGCAAGTATTTTCATTGATATTGACTTGAATAAAAAATATAAACAAGATATAGAGGAAATTTTCTATATAAGTTGGTTGAAACCTAGTATTGCACATTGGCGCCTAATAAGTACATCAACATATGTAATAACATACATTGTGGTGGATTGTAGGTCGCATGGAGGGCTACAAATAGACATGTCACAAGTTCAAAAAATGGAACAACAAGCACAAAGCTATAAGGTAAAAAAAAAAAAAAAAACTACTTTGCCCAAAGAATCAGTGTCACTATGGGACTGTATGAATCATTAAGATAACTTTTATGGAATTCTGAAATATTTTCTTTTCTAGCTCTTTTTTAAGTAGAAGTTTCAAGTAATGGCTACGAGTTATTCTATAAGATCAGTGAGATAGTCAATTCATATGATAGATAAGGGACTTGATACACATTCAAATGAAGATGGTGCTGAACCAAACAAGGAGGGAGATTATTCAACAGACTCCAGCGATACTTATAATAACCATTCTAGTGCTGAAGATTTTGAATTTGAGAACTCCAATCACACTAGTTTGTGGAACTAAATGAGGATCACCACGTGGAGAAATCTACTGGGGAAATACTCGACGAGTACCGGCAACTGACGAGTGTGTGACAAAGACAAGACATTCTAGTTTGTTGAGACAACAAAAATATTGACACTTCAGCAATTTTAGACGAAGGAAAGAATAACAGTGCATCCAAGACTTTCAGTGAAAAACAAAGGAAAGACAACCATGCTAAGAAGGCTACCAAGGACAAACCAGATGCAAGGGTGAAGATTGAAGACTATGTGGCAAAGAGAAGACATTCTATTTTGTCCACTCAACAAAAATATCACTCTTCCCAAGCTTAGATGAATGAAGGAATAGCAACCTATTCAAGAATCTCAATGAAAAGAAAAGTGAAGAAAAAGTATGCGGTAAAGAGGAGTAAAGTGAGTGGTTCACTAAGACAAGGCAGATTCATGTGAAAAATGATAAGAATTTCACTAGAGTTCTTGCTAATGCCATCCTAAGAGAAGAGGAAGTTCACATTGAAGCACCTGGCCATGAAGAAGCTGAGCCATCACCATAAGTTGGACATTCTCTTCCTTTGAAATTTAGATTCGAATATGAGTCACCATCAGTTACTTGTGGCAGTTTAACATCAAATTGACTTTGTCTTTGGTGCTTGTCTCCCTAACTTAGCCGATTATGGGATGAATCCTATGGAAAATCTGTATTAGAGGAGAAACTTCATTGTAGAGTTGCACATTGGCACCCAATAAGCAACCAATAAGCATATGAAAAAATGTACAAATTAATAACTTACTTAATAATTGTATTTTCTGACCTGAAGGAAAGTTATAGTTTCAATTCATATCTAATCATCAATCAAGAACAAAAGTACAAATTTAGCCTTTTAGTTTCAAATAATCACAGTGCATTATTTTTATTACACATTCTTATACTAACAATATACACACCCTTTCGTATTTCTTGATGAAGATGTTGAAGTAATAGAAATGGATTCATAAAATGAAAATGCTCAAGATCCAGGATTGTGCAATCTGCAATTCTTCGGGAAAGAAAACAAACACCTTATCAAAGTTTTCACTACGAGCAGATCCCCAAACTACAACAAAGCGGCTCCAATTTATTTTGTGGATACTTTACAATTTATACGAGAAACGTGCTAGGGAGTAAGTGGTTCCAGATGAAGAGTCTCAAAATCTACGGAGAATACTACTTCAGTTGTCCAAGTTCGTAATTCTCAATAAAGGACACATTCCTCGCAACCAAAGTAGTTCCCTCTTATTACTTCGGATGAAGAAGTTATTCTTTCAAGAACTCTTTTCTAGAACAACTTTGAAGAACTTTTCAACACTTTGCATTTGGTCAGGCCAAGAATTCTTGAAAAAGGAAAAGCATTTGTAGGCATGGTTCCCTCAAGGTGAAAAAGAGTTGTTCATTTCTAGAGCTTGAAAATTTCTACAACATCATCATTTTCATCAAGAATCACAAAAAGATATATATATATTGTTAGTATAATAATATTTTACAAAAATTATGCAATTTGGTTATTTAAAATTAAATTCTAGTATACAGTAGAAAAGAAATAGAAAAATATTGATTTTAATCTCCTTGTTTTATAAGCAATCAACTTAATTGGCGACTAAATTCACACTTTTTCTTTCTCTATTGATAATTAGATATGAATCGGACCCATGAATTCTCGTTAAAAGAATTACTATTATTAAGTAAGTTATTTTCACATTTTCCTTGGTTACCTCTAAGTTTTACTTCTATTGATGTGTTTATTAGGTGCCTATTATGTGAAATCCTACATTTCAGCCAACATATATAGAAAATATTTCTATATATTTTGTTTATACTTTTCGTTCATGCCAATTTCAATAAAAGCACTTCCACTAAGTTTAGATTGAAGGATTTGTATGGAAAAGAAATAATACCAATATATAATTTAGATTGACTTTGTAGATATGAATGTAGAAAGGTTGTGTTTAATAAAAAAGCCTAACTTAGTATATTTGAGTACGTTAAGGGTAAAATTATAAATTAAAATTATTCTACTTATCTATCCTGATGGGATAAATAATTAGACCGTCTCTTAAGTGATTAATTTACCAAGCACATTCAAAATATACATCAAAGATCTATTTAATTAATCATTAAGGTTTATTTATCTTTTAACAATTATAACTGAAAATGACACAATTGTACAAGCTAAAAGAAAGAGAGTGAATTACCTTTGTTTTCTGGATGAGAGATCGATCCATCAATGTTGTTCAGTCCTGGAGCTTGACAAATTTCTACAATATCATCATCTTCATCAAGAAACAAAAAAACAAATGTACATATTATTAGTATAAGAATTTTTCACAAAATGATGCAATATGATCATTTGCAACGTAAATCATCTAGTATGCACTAAAAAGGAAATAGAAAAATCTGATTTTAATCTCCCTATGATTTTATAGGCAATCAACTTAACTAGGGGCTAAATTCACACTTTTATTTTTCTTCGTTGATGATCAAATATGAATCAAACCCCTAACTTCTCGTCAGGTGAGAAAAACTCTTGGTAAGTAAGTTATTTACTTGTGACAATTTATGATGTTTCTTTTTTATTTTGTACTAATGCATCCTATTCTTTTTGGCATTTTACTTAGTTACCTTTATATTGTATATTTGTTGATGTGCTTATTGGGTGCCTATTACGTGCAGTCCTACATTTTTGCACAATTGTGTAGCAAAAAATTCCTATATATCATGTTTCTATTTTTTCTCATATCAATATCAATAAAAATACTTATACTAGATTTAGATTGTCCGAAGGAGAATCAAATGAACCAGGATCTTGGGAAGATCACTTAAGAATATGTACCTCTAGGTAACTCCCTATGATGATTTAGTCATTAATTATTGGAATAGCTATCTAAGGATGTGAGATGTCTTTGAAAATGTGTTAGGACAACATTGCTCTCTCAATGATGGGTCTTACGCAGAATTATATATTTGTCATTTCACCTGTAGATCGAAGACTATGCTCATGCAAAATTGTTCATGGGGTCAGTGTATCTATAGGATGATAAATGGAAAACTTAAATTGACAAAATATAGCTACTAGATAGTCATGTTATCTTTCTCATTTGAGTACTCATGATTACTATGGGACTGTATGAATCAATAAGATAACTTTTATGGAATTCTGGAATATTTCCATATCTAGCTCTTTTCAAGTAGAAGTTTCAAGTAATTGCTCTGGGTTATTCTATAAGATCATTGACATATTCAACAAACTCCAGCGATATTGATAATAATCGTTCTATTGCTAAAGATTTTGATGTCGAGAACTACAATTCCCCTAGTCGTGTGGAACTAAATGAGGACCACCATGCCAAGAAAGCTATTGGGAAAACACTGGCAAATGACGAGTGTGTGAAAAAGAAGACATTCTAGTTTGCTGAGACAACAAAAATGTGACTCTTCAACAATTTTAGATGAAGAAAAGAATAACAGTACATCCAAGACTTCCAATGAAAAACAAAATGAAGATAACCATGCCAAGGAAGCTACCAAGACAAACTAGATGCTGGGGTGGGGATTGAAGAGGATGTGGCAAAAAGAAGACATTCTATTTTGTCCACACAACAAAAATATCACTCTTTGCAAGCTTAGATGAAGGAAAGAATAGCAACCTCTTCAAGAATCTCAATGAAAAGAAAAGTGAAGAAAAAGTATGTGGCAAAGAGGAGAAAAGTGAATGGTTCACTAAGACAAGGAAGGTTCATGCGAAAAATGATAAGGATTTCACTAGAGTTCTTGCTAATGCCATACTAAGAGAAGACGAAGTTGACATTGAAGTAACTAGCAAAGAAGAAGCTGAGCAGTCACTATAAACTGGACATTTTCATCTTCTCATATTTAGATTTGAAGATGAATCACCATCAGTTACATGTGGCAGTTCAACATTAGATTGACTTTGTCTTTGGTGCTCGTCTCACTAACTTATCCCATTATGGGATGAATCGAAGGAAAATCAGATATTACGAGAGAAACTTCATTGTAGGGTTGCACATTGGCACCCAATAAGCTGCCAATAAGCATCAACAAATGTACAAATTAATAACTTACTTACTAATAGTATTTTATCAGTTGAAGGTAAGTTAAGAATTTGATTCATATATGATCATCAATAAAGAAACAAAAGCATGAATTTAGACCTTTAGTTTCAAATAATCACATTGCATTATTTTTATTGCACATTCTTATACTAGCAATATAAACACCCTTTCATGTTTCTTGATGAAGATGTTAAAGTAGTAGAAATTTATTCAGAAAATGAAAATGCTCAAGATCTAGGAGCGAAAAAAGTTGCTCAATCGAGATCTCCGCCAGTAATTCTCTCTTTTAGCTAGTACAATTGTGTCATTTTGAAATTGAATTGCTCAAAAACTAGTAAACCATAATGCTTAATTAAATAGATGATTGATGTATATTTTTCGTGTGCTTGATAAAGTAATCCTAATATAGGAGGTCCAATTATTTATTCTGTCAAGATAGATAAGTAGAATAATTTTAATTTATAGTGTTACCCTTAACGTTCTCGAATATTAAACCCAATATTTCCACATTCATATCCACAAAAATCAATCTAAATGTGTATATCGGTATTATTTCCTTTCAATCTGGCTCCTTCAATCTAAAACTAGTGCAAGTATTTTTATTGATATTAACATGAATAAAATGTATAGGAATATATTCTATATAAGTTGGTTGAAATGCAGGACTGCACATAGGCACCCAATAAGTACATCAACATATGTAATAACATACCTTGAGGTGGATTGTAGGTCGCATAGAGGTAAATATTGAAAATACCAAAAAAATAAATAGGATGTATTATTATAAAATAAAAAATAAAGGGATGTAGATAATCATAAATTAATAATTCAGTTATTAATAGTGTTTTCTAGATGAGAATATATAGGCTCGATGCATATCTGATTCTAATTAAAGGAAGAAAACAGTTTTGATTTAGCCTTTAGTTTAGTTGACCTATAAAATCACAAGGAGATTAGAACCAAAAGAAGGAAAGTTTTGTTTTCTATTTCCTTGTTGCTGGTTGCTAGAATATCTAAGTTTCAAATAATTGTGTTGCATCATTTTGTAAAACATTCTTATACTAACAGTATATACATCTTTTTCATGTTTCTTCTGATGTTTTAGAAGTTCGTTCATAAAATGTTCAAGCTGCAGGATTGAACAACATTGCTGAATTGAGTCCTCCAAAAAATAGAGGTTTTCTTTTAGCTTGTACAATTGTGTCATTTTGAACTAGACATGTTAAAAGTCCAGTAATTTAAATGCATGAAGTAATCCCAAGAGAGACAGTCACTGACATAGTCGATTCATACTATGGATAAGGGACTTGATACACATGCAAGTGAAGATGGTGTTGATTCAAACAAGGATGGAAATGAATCAACAGACTCTGGCAATATAGATAAGGATCGTTCTAATGATGAAGATTTTGATGTTGAGAACTACAGTTCCCCTAGTCATGTTGAATTATTGAGTTTTGTTCCAGATGAGAGTGATAACGCTTGCAACGCCCATGTCTTGAAGAAAAGAAGTTCAAAACATGATGACAAAAAGAGTACTGGATGAAAAAAATGATTCTATTTCTAAGAAGGGAGGTTATGAGCATGCAGGAAAAGACCAATGTTTTGACACGAAGGACTTAGAAAAGATACAGAGTCCTAGTGAGTGCAATCAAGAGAGGGGTYCTGTAGCACAATCAAGCAATGAAATGCCTACAACTAAAGTAATCCCTACAGCATGTGAAGAAGAAACTGTAAACCTTTGCAGTAACATTGTTGATTAGACAAAGACCATGGCAATGGAAATTAATAAAGAGGCAGGTGATTTGCTGAATCCAAGACCATTCTTTTCTTTATGTTTTTTGAACCTTGCAAATATGGTAATTGTGTTTCTTGACTTTGGTTTTACATTCGAATGAAGAATTATTTCTTTCTATAACAAAGGAAACCCTCCAGATGCAACGGGGACTAGAGCAATTTTAGAGGCAGGGCATTATCAGTATATTTAATAACAAATAGTGAAGCAAAGGTCCTACAGGCTACAACAAAAATGGTGCTCAGAGGGAAAAAGTTTAGTGGGTGCTTCAAGGGTGGCTTTACTCGATGTCATCTCGATTCTATTTGTGGAAAGGCAAGCCATAAGTCGAGCTTATGGGCTAGGTCAAAAGAGAGTTGTCCATAGCTACCATCTAATAGTATCTAGGACAAACGAGGGAGATAAGTATTGTAGACAAGCTGAGAAGGACTAATTATCGAAACTCAATTTTTCTTCTGCTTCTTAGGGAAATGATGAATCGAGATTTCCTACCACAGATTTTGAGTAGGAACTTAGARAAGTTGACTAATCATGTTGATTTTAAGGATCATATCAAAGCCAAAGGAGGCAATCTGAAGGAAACTTTTTGTCTAGTATCTGTACGTTAGATTACTGAAATAATATAGGTAATGTTTACAGGGTTCCAACTTAACTGTTGGAAGTTTTTCATCTATTCTTTGTCATATTTATTTGAAAAAATTTACAATTTTTGCTTCATAGGGTCCAATGACCATAAGGCTCCTGCTTTTTTCATTCTCCTTTTTCTTTYTGTTACATCAATACCAAGTACTTTCATAGTTTTGTGAGTAAAGTTGCAAAAGGAAATTCCTGTCCATATCTAAAATGATTATGCAACATTACTAATTGCACTAGGATACAATTACAAGAAATGAGTGAAAGTATTTTGTTCATCAAATTTACTCAATAGTATCAATATAGATAATTAAAATAGAATATTAATATGTCATTTTCATTAACAAAGTATGCTCTTGTGGTAGACACTAATAAATCCATATGTGCATATGGGTTTGAAGCCACAAGTCTTATTGACTTATTACCTCCTTTTAATACGTTTTGTCCAAGAACAAGGGAAAATATCTGAATTTTTCATTTTTCTCCTTTACCAGGGGATGCTTTGAATGCATGTAGAAGACATTGGTGTTTTGACTTTACCTGGTTTTCTCCAGACAAGAAATTATCAAGAACATTTCTAATTTAATGTAGCAAGTTCACATATACAGATAACTCCTTTTGGTTTTATTTCTTGCTCTTCTTAAACTTGAAAGATTAACCACGCATGTAGTTAATTTTGGGGGACAGACCTGCTATTAGAGGTGATTTGTGTTACCATGTCTTTGTAAGTAGTTTTTATTTTGTACTCTATTTATCCCTAAGAATTCTTTTAAATGGTTTTCAAGTTTTTTACTCTAAGAGTCATTTTGTTTTACTCACTACAACCTATATCTCTCTTAGGCATCCATTACTGAATATGCAAGATAGATGCTTTTCTAGAAGATCTTGACTAAAGAGCAAGTATTCGATCTTTTGGGACAGACTTCGAGGAATTGAATGGATTTCAAAATATCAATATAATTCCAGTTTTCCTAGAGTAAAGAACATATAGTAAATTAACTATGACCTTTTCCTAGTTATAAGGACCTAAAAGAATGTTTACAGACAATAGTTATTGAATTAATTAGCCAAATTGGTGCATTACAGTTTCAAAATAGTAGTATGGTTCATAACACTCTGTTATTGATCTTTTCAAATTTCATTGATATGAATCCATCAGCGATCTACCAACCAAAAGCATCTAGCTAAATCTACAAGATAAACTCCATTAATTATGGTTCATAACCATCTATTATGATTTTACGAGCAATCAACTTAATTAGGACCAAATTCACATGGTTTTTYTCTCCATTGATGGTCAAATATGAGTCGAACCCTTAACTTCTCGTTAGGTGAGAAGATACTATTAGAAAGTAAGTTATTAACTTGTAACAATCTATGCTTTTCATTTTTATTTTATACTAATGCATCCTATTCTTTTTTGCATTTTCTTTCTTACCTGTATATTTTACATGTGTTGATGTGCTTATTGTGTGCCTATTATGTGCAATTCTACATTTCAGCCAACATATATAGAAAATACTTCTATATATTGTGCTTGTATTTTTTGTTCATATATCAATAAAAACACTTACATTAGGTTTAGATTGAAGGAATTGAAAGGAAAAGAAATAATACCAATATATAAATTTAAATTGTTTGTAGATATGAATGTAGAAAGATTGGGTTCAATTAAAAAGGCCTAACTTAATTTTCATTCCAAACATTGGGTTTAATATTCGAGTACGTTGAGCATAAAATAGTAAATTAAAATTATCCTACTTATCTACCTTGATGGGATAAATAATTATACCGTCTCTCGTATGATTACTTTACCAAGCATATGCAGAATATACATCAGACATCTATTTAATTAATCACTAAGATTTATTGATCTTTTAAAAATTATAGTTGAAAATGACAAAATCGTAGATGCTAAGAGAGAGAGAGAGAGAGAGAGAGAGAGAGAATTACCTTAGTTCTCTAGAGGGGACTCCGATCCAACAATGGTCTACAGTCCTGGAGCTTGAACAATTTCTACAACATCATCATCTCCATCAAAAACACAAAAAAAAAAATGTACATATTTTTAGTATGAGAGTGTTTTACAAAATGATGCAATGTTATTATTTGAAACTTAATAGAAAAATCTGAGATTAATCTCCTTATGATTTCATAGGCAATCAACTTAACTAATGGCTAAATTAGCACTTTTTTTTTCTCTATTGATAACCAGATATGAATTGTACACATAACTTCTCGTTTGGTGAGAAATATTATTAGTCAATAAGTTAACTTGTGAAAATTTACGCTGTTTCTTCTTTATTTTGTACTAATGCCATCATATTCTTTTCGGTATATTACTTGGTTACCTCTATATTTTAACATTTTACTTGGTGCCTATTATTTGCAATCCAACATTTCAGCACACTTGTATAGCAAAAATTTCCTATATATCTTGTTTTTGTTTTTGGTTCATGTCCATATCAATAAAAATCCTTACATTAGATTTAGATTGTCCGTAGGATAATTAAATGATCCAGGATCCTAGGATGGTGACTTAAGATTACTTCTAGGTAGCTCCTAGTGATAAGTAAGGATATTCGAGGTAGTCATTAATTATCGGACTAGCTATCTAAGGGTGATAGATTTTATCGATAAGGTGTTAGCACATTATTGCTTTCTCAATGATGGGCGTTGCACAGAAGGATATATTTGTCATTTCACTTGGAGATTGAAGACTATGCTCATGCAAAGTTGTTCGTGGTGTTAATGCATCCATAAGTGATAAATGGAACACTTAAGTTGACTAAATATAGCTACTAAGTAGTTAGGTGCTTTGATCATTTGAGTAACCATGAATAGTTTATCTTTTGGTCCCCTGGGTAGCTCAATATCACCTAAGTACTCAATTGTACAACTTGGCTTGAAGGATCAACTCTTCCAACGAGAGGTATTATTTTATTCAATTTAGTTCATATTTATTGGGTAAGAATAAATTAGTCCATTGGATATTTAATTAATTACATAGATTTATTCAAGAAAAAGAATTAATTAATGAATGGACTTAGGTCTTAAATTAGAGTGAAGAAAATCAAGATGTGGCCCATAAAAGACAAGCAATTTTGGCCTCACAAGGGAAAACCCTAAGGTGGCCGAAATTCTACCTGTCTTGGGAGGATTTAGGTCTTGGGAGGATTTAGGTCCTAGGAATGTATATCTCTTGGCCGAAATAATAGCAAGATGGGGATTCCAAAACTATATTACTTTAGGGTTTTATTCTTTAACCCTAATGGATATAATTTGTCTTTGAAGAATCTGCCTCACTTACTGAATCGCTTCCCTGGCCACCACAAATGCTCTCTCTCCTTCTAACGGAAGTTCTTCCTAGGTTCTACCCAACCCTAGTCTAGATAGGTAGAATAATAGCTAGGAATATCGGAAGAATAGTCTTCTTGCTATTTTCATGTGAAGAGTTCAAAGACTTGCTAGGAAAAATCATCCTCAACAAGTTATAGAATCCAAGCAGTCTTCAGAGCCATTTATGCTGCCACCCCCTTTCACCTCAAACCGAAGAGTTGAGTCAAGAGCAATTTGACACCTCTAGAAACCCYAGCACCCTATTTTTTCATAAAGAATAAAAAGTAGTAAGCTTCTCCTAAACTCACATTATGAAGGATTAAAATTCTAAAATTTTGTTTTTTCTGCATTTCCTTGTTTCATAAGGTCCTTCAAGTGATATCAGAGCCACGATTTTAACATTAGGAGCATACAAGGGTCATAAGGTCCTTCAAGTGATATCAGAGCCACGATTTTAACATTAGGAGCATACAAGGGTTAAAACTATAAAAGGCTATACCTTTACTACTTTTAAATTTTTTGTGTGTTTTATATGGATCCCCTTAAGAAGAATGATTTGTAGATCTCTTGTAAATCTCATGAAGTGGAGGTATAGGGTTGTAAAGATTATTTGTTTGTTTCTAAAAATTAGATTTGATGTAAACCTCATAGTTGAGGTATAGGCTCTTGTAACAATTAAATTCAATGAAGTGTTTTTACATCGATTTGAAGAATGGACTAAGTTCTTAAATTAAATACTTGCTTTTGCATTTATTAAAAAAGAGACCGAAATCAACTCCTGCAAATGAAGGCAAACTTGACTTGGGCAGATATCCACAAATTTGATATGTTTGTCGTAGATGTCATCTAGTTGTTCATGAAATTAGAGATCTAAATCCTGACTTTCTAAGTAATTTGATTTATTCTAAAGTTGCCACCTTTTAATTATAGTGGCTTGTCTTATTATGACATGAAATACATACAAAATTTATGAAATGTATAATCCATTTTTTCCATGGATAGGTGAAAGATGCATTTGGAGAAGGGGGACTCTTAGTCCAAGATGGAGTAGATGGTGCTGACATCTCGACTATATAATCTAGACCAACCATGCAACATAATTGCAACTATTTAAAGTATACTACCTGGTGTGGGAGGAGCATGTATGAACATCAGCAAAAAGGATTTGGGTTTTTGTAGAAAACCCTGATGGGAATAACTCATCTAACTGAATTGAAGAGTACAAATCCGAAAGATGTTGGTTGGTGCATAATATCTCATGCTCCGAGAACAAGCAAAACCCACCTATCCATAGTGTTTGTCCAAAGTTACTTGTGGTAGTTTCATGAATCTAGGCCAGTTATAATTGCCCCTGCTAGCATGCTTCTTACTTGGGAAGAATAATTCAAGAAATTTGAAATCGAGTTTCCATTTGACAATTTGTGGAATCCAAAGTTCTCCGAGAAAGAAAATAAATACCTTCTTAAACTTTTCACCATGATCGAATCTCCCGACAACAATAAAGTTTGATGTGTATAAATTTTTACTTGGAGAAAGGAGACAAGTATTTTGGGGATAACTTACGATTGATACAAGAAACTTGTTGGGGAGAAACTGGCTCTAGATGAAGAGTCTCAAAATCTATGGAGACTATTGCTTCAATTGCCCAAGTTGGTAATTCTTGATGAAGGGCACATCCCTCACAAACAAAGCAATTCCATTTGGAAGACTGTGTTAAAACTTTAGAGGAAGAAGAGGATTATTCTTTTCGAAACTCCTTCCCAGAACAACTTAGAAGAACTTTTCAAAACTTTGCGTTTGGTCGAGCCAGGAATTTTTTGAAAATGAAAAAGCATTTCCAGCATGGCTCCCTCAAGGTATAAATATTCAAGAGAGGATGCATCATTTTTTTAAATCATTCTTATACTAATAATATATACATTTCAGTGTTTCTTGATAAAAATGATGATGTTGTAGAAATTGATCCAAAAAATGTTCAAGCTCCAGGACTGAACAACATATGATTGATAAAGTAATCACATGAGAGACAGTCCAATTATTTATGCCATCAAGATAGATAAGTAGAATAATTTTAATTTAAAATTTAACTTTAATGTATTCAACTATTAAACACAATGTTTTGAATGGAAACTAAGTTAGGCCTTTTAATTAAATCCAATCTTTCGACATTCATATCGACCAAAGTCAATCTAAATGTATATATCAATATTATTTCTTTTCCTTCCAACTCCTTAAATCTAAACCTAGTGTAGGTGTTTTTATTGATATTGACATGAACAAAAAATATAAACAAGATATATAGGAATACCTTCATCACTAATAGTACTTCCACACCTAACGAGAAGTTATAGGTTCAATTAATATCTGATCATCAAAAGAGAAAAAAATATATGTGAATTTTATCCCTAGTTTAGTTGATTACCTATTAAATTATAAGGATATTAAAATCATTATGAGATGATTTTAGTCCTTGGTTTAGTTGATTACTAGACGGTTTATGTTTGAAATAATCACATTGCATTATTTTGATAAATATTCTTATACTAACAATATATACATCTTTTTTCTGTTTCTTGATGAAGATGCTGATGTTGTATAAATTGTTCAAGCTCCAGGACAGAACAACATTGTTGGATCTAGWTCTCCTCCGGAAAATAGAGGTAATTCTCTCTTTTAGCTTGTACAAATGTGTCATTTTGAACTATAATTGTTAAAAAATCAGTAATCCCTAAAAAAATAATTAAATAGATAATTGATAAATATGTTTGATAATGTAGTMCCATGAGAGACGATCCAATTATTTATCCCATCAAGATAGATAAGTATAATAAATTTAATCTAAATGTTTATTCTTAACATACTCGAATATTAAATCCAATTTGCAGAATGGTTACTATGTTTGGCCTTTTTAACTAAATCCAATCTTTCGGAATTCAAATCCACRAAAGTCAATCTAAATGTATATATCGGTATTATTCCTTTTCTTTCCAACTCCTTCAATCTAAACCTAGTGTAAGTATTTTTATTGACATTTACGTGAACAGAAAATATAAACAAGATATACAAGTATGTTTTCTATATAATTTTGTTGCTGCACAGAAACCGTGACCTAAGAAGGAGGTTGTAGGAAATGTAGGATTGCACATGATAGGCACCCAATAACCATATCAACGGATGTAAAATGTAGAGGTAACTAGATGGTGTTGATGTCTCCAATACAATGAATAATCTAGACCGACCATGCAACAAAATTGGAACTATTTGGAGTTCAGTACCTAGTATAAGAGTGAGCATGTATGAACATCAGCGAGAAGGATTTGAGCTTTTGTGGAAAAACATGAAGGTAACAACTCATCTGGTTGAATTGAAGGTACAAATCTGAAAGATGTTAGCAGATGCATAATATCTTATGATTCGGGAGTGAGCAAAACCCTCTATACATAGTTTTTGTCCAAAGTTACTTGAGGGAGTTTTGAATCTAGGCCGGTTATAATTGCTCCTGCTAGCATGCTCCTTATATGGGAAGAACCTTGAAGAAATGGGCAGTCAAGATTCCATTCCACAAACTGTGCAATCCAGAGTCCTTCGGGAAAGAAATCAAAGACCTTATCAAACTTCTCACCATGAGCACATCTCTAGACAACAACAAAGTTCGATAGGAAGAATGTTTTTCTGCCGGAGTATTCTAAGGATAAGTTACAATTTATAGGAGAAACTTGTAGGGAGAAAGTGATTCCAGATGAAGAGTTTCAAAAATCTATTGAGAATATGGCTTCAATTGCCCAAGTTGGTAAATCTCAATGATGGCCACATTCCTCGCAACCAAAGTAGTTCTATTACAAAGAGTCTCTCATTGTAATAGACGAAGAAGATAACTATTCTTTCAAGAACTCCTTTTCAAAACAACTTCGAAGAACTTTCCAACAAATTGCTTTTGGTCAAGCCAGGAATACTTGAAAAAGAAAAAGCATATACTGGCATGTTCCCTCTAGGATAAAAAGGGTTGCTCAGTCCTAAAGCTCTACAACATCATCATCTTCATCAAGAAATGCAAAAAAGATGTATATATTGTTACTATAAGAATGTTTTATAAAATAATGCAATGTGATTATTTCAAAATTAATCATCTACTATACAGTACAAAAAAGATTGAGAAATTTTATTTTAATCTCCTTGCGATTTTTTAGGCAATCAGCTTAATTAGGGACCAAATTCACATTTCTTTTTTTTTTTTCTATTGATCAGATATGAATCGAACCCATAACTTCTCATCGGGCGAGGAAATGATATTAGTAAGTAAGGTATTAACGTGTGACAATCTATGCTCTTTCATTTTTATTTTCTAATAATGCATTCTATTCCTTTTGGCATTTTCCTTGGTTACCTCTATATTCTACACCAGTTGATGTGCTTATTGGTGCCTATTATGTGCAATCCTACATTTCAGCCAACTTATATAGAAAATATTTCTATATATTTTGTGTGTATTTTTTATCACGCCAATAACAATAAAAACACTTCCACTAGGTTTAGATTGAAGGAGTCGGAATAAAAAAATATGATACCGGTATATGAATTTAGATTTACTTTTGTAGATATGAATGTAGAATGATTGGCTTAATTAAAAAGGCCTAACTAAGTTTCCATTCAAAACATAATATTCGAGTACGTTAACGGTAAAATTGTAAATTAAAANCCATGAGAGACGATCCAATTATTTATCCCATCAAGATAGATAAGTATAATAAATTTAATCTAAATGTTTATTCTTAACATACTCGAATATTAAATCCAATTTGCAGAATGGTTACTATGTTTGGCCTTTTTAACTAAATCCAATCTTTCGGAATTCAAATCCACGAAAGTCAATCTAAATGTATATATCGGTATTATTCCTTTTCTTTCCAACTCCTTCAATCTAAACCTAGTGTAAGTATTTTTATTGACATTTACGTGAACAGAAAATATAAACAAGATATACAAGTATGTTTTCTATATAATTTTGTTGCTGCACAGAAACCGTGACCTAAGAAGGAGGTTGTAGGAAATGTAGGATTGCACATGATAGGCACCCAATAACCATATCAACGGATGTAAAATGTAGAGGTAACTAGATGGTGTTGATGTCTCCAATACAATGAATAATCTAGACCGACCATGCAACAAAATTGGAACTATTTGGAGTTCAGTACCTAGTATAAGAGTGAGCATGTATGAACATCAGCGAGAAGGATTTGAGCTTTTGTGGAAAAACATGAAGGTAACAACTCATCTGGTTGAATTGAAGGTACAAATCTGAAAGATGTTAGCAGATGCATAATATCTTATGATTCGGGAGTGAGCAAAACCCTCTATACATAGTTTTTGTCCAAAGTTACTTGAGGGAGTTTTGAATCTAGGCCGGTTATAATTGCTCCTGCTAGCATGCTCCTTATATGGGAAGAACCTTGAAGAAATGGGCAGTCAAGATTCCATTCCACAAACTGTGCAATCCAGAGTCCTTCGGGAAAGAAATCAAAGACCTTATCAAACTTCTCACCATGAGCACATCTCTAGACAACAACAAAGTTCGATAGGAAGAATGTTTTTCTGCCGGAGTATTCTAAGGATAAGTTACAATTTATAGGAGAAACTTGTAGGGAGAAAGTGATTCCAGATGAAGAGTTTCAAAAATCTATTGAGAATATGGCTTCAATTGCCCAAGTTGGTAAATCTCAATGATGGCCACATTCCTCGCAACCAAAGTAGTTCTATTACAAAGAGTCTCTCATTGTAATAGACGAAGAAGATAACTATTCTTTCAAGAACTCCTTTTCAAAACAACTTCGAAGAACTTTCCAACAAATTGCTTTTGGTCAAGCCAGGAATACTTGAAAAAGAAAAAGCATATACTGGCATGTTCCCTCTAGGATAAAAAGGGTTGCTCAGTCCTAAAGCTCTACAACATCATCATCTTCATCAAGAAATGCAAAAAAGATGTATATATTGTTACTATAAGAATGTTTTATAAAATAATGCAATGTGATTATTTCAAAATTAATCATCTACTATACAGTACAAAAAAGATTGAGAAATTTTATTTTAATCTCCTTGCGATTTTTTAGGCAATCAGCTTAATTAGGGACCAAATTCACATTTCTTTTTTTTTTTTCTATTGATCAGATATGAATCGAACCCATAACTTCTCATCGGGCGAGGAAATGATATTAGTAAGTAAGGTATTAACGTGTGACAATCTATGCTCTTTCATTTTTATTTTCTAATAATGCATTCTATTCCTTTTGGCATTTTCCTTGGTTACCTCTATATTCTACACCAGTTGATGTGCTTATTGGTGCCTATTATGTGCAATCCTACATTTCAGCCAACTTATATAGAAAATATTTCTATATATTTTGTGTGTATTTTTTATCACGCCAATAACAATAAAAACACTTCCACTAGGTTTAGATTGAAGGAGTCGGAATAAAAAAATATGATACCGGTATATGAATTTAGATTTACTTTTGTAGATATGAATGTAGAATGATTGGCTTAATTAAAAAGGCCTAACTAAGTTTCCATTCAAAACATAATATTCGAGTACGTTAACGGTAAAATTGTAAATTAAAATTATTCTACTTATCTATCTTGATGGATAAATAATTAGACCATCTCTCATGTAATTACTTTACGAAGCCTATGCAAAATATACATCAGCCATCTATTTAATTAATCATTTAAGGTTTATTGATCTTTTAAGAATTATAGTTGAAAATGACACAATTGTACAAACTAAAAGAGAGAGAGAGAGAATTACCTTTGTTTTCTGGAGGAAAGCTTGATCCAGTAATGCTGTTCAGTCCTGGATCTACAACATCATCATCTTTATCAAGAAACACAAAAAAAAAATGTTATAATATTAGTATAAGAATGCTTTACAAATTGATGTATGTGATTGTTTGAAACTTAAATCATCTAGTGTGCACTAAAAGGAAATAGAGAAATATGATATTAATCTCCTTATGATTTTATAGGCAATCATCTTAACTAGGGGCTAAATTTGGACTTTTCTTTTTCTCTATTGATGATCGGATATCAATCAAACCCATATCTTCTCATCAGATAAGAAATACTATTGGTAAGTAGGCTTTTAACTTGTGACAATTTACATTGTCTATTTTTTATTTTGTATTAATGCGTCCTATTCTTTTTGGCATTTTACTTGGTTATTGCGTGTCTATTATGTGCAATCCTACATTTCAACACACTCGTATAGCAAAAGATTCCTATATATATTGTTTCTATTTTTTGTTAATGTTAATATCAATAAAAGCACTTACACGAGATTTAGATTGTCCGGAGGATAATCAAATGATCCAGAGTCCTAGCATGGTGACTTAAGAATGTGTACTCCTAGGTAGTGCCCAGTGATAAGTAAGGACATTCGAGTTAGTCATTAATTATCAACTAGCTATCTGAGGATGGTAGATACTATTGATAAGGTGTTAATACATTATTGCTCTCTCAATGATAGGTGTTGCAGAAAAGGGTATATTTGTTAATTCACCTGTAGATCGAAGACTATGCTCATTCAAAGTTGTTCATCTGGTCAGTGTATCCATAATGTGATAAATGGAACACTTCAATTGACAAAATATAGCTACTAGATGGTTAGGGTGTCTCGATCATTTGTGTAGCCATGAATAATTTGTCTTTTTATTTCCTGAATAGCTCAATATCATCTAAGTACTTAATTTTTACAACTCGTCTTCAAGGATAAACTGTTCTAGTGAGAGGTATTATTTTATTTAGTTTAATTCATATTTGTTGGGCTAGAATAAATTAGTCTATTAGGTTTTTAATTAATTACTTGGTTGATCCAAGAAATGAATTAATTAAAGAATGGACTTAGGTCTTAAATTAGAGTGAAGAAGAACCAGACATGGACCATAAAAGACTAGAAATTTTGGCCTCGCAAGGGAAAACCCTAAGGTGGGCAAAATTCCCCTTGTCTTGGGACGATTTAGGTCACCTTAAGGATATATATCCCTTGGTCGAAATCACTGGAAGTTGGAGATTCCAAGATAGTTATTTAAGGGTGGGTTTGTTCTTTAAGCTTAATAGTTATAATTTCTACTGAGAAAATTCCCCTGACGTACTGAACTCCTTCTCTGGCGACTATATACTATCTCTCTACTTCTAACGAAAGTTCATCCTAGGTTCTTACTAACCCTAGTCTACATAGGTAGAGTAATATGTAGGAATATCAGAATAAGAGCCTTCTTGCTATTTTCATGTGAAGAAGTCAATGACTCATAAGGAAGAATCATTCTCAACAAGTTATAAAATTCAAGCAGGTTTCAGAGTCATTTTTTTCGATACCTCTTGTTAGAAACCCTAGCACCCTATTTGTTCCACAAATTTTAAAAGGCAGTAACTCACCTTACGAAGGATTAAAGTTTTGAATTTTTGCTTCCACTACGTGATTCCTTGCATTCTGTGGTCCTTCAAGTGGTGTTAGAGCCACTGTTTTAACGTTAGGAGCATAATAGGTTAAAACTAAAACGGGAGGTCCCCTTACTAGTTTTAAACTTTTTATGCATTCATATGGATTCCTCTGAGAAGAATTATTTCTAGATCTCTTGTAAATCTCAAGAAGTGAAGGAATAGGGATTGTAAATATTATTTGTTTGCTTTTACAAATTAGATTCAAAGTAAACCTCATGGTTAAAGTATAGGCGCTTATAACAATTAAATTCGGTGAAGTGTTTTAAATCAATTTAAAGAATGGACTTAGGTCTCAAATTAAATAATTTCCTTTTCAGTTATTAAAGCGTGATGATAACCATGTTAATTTATAGGATTGCTTATTCTAAATAGAATTAAAATGGAAATAAAACATTTTACCAAACCTAATTAAAAATATGGAATTAGTTTACAAGTTACCTTTTTAAAGGCTATCATCCATGACATAGAAACTAACAATAAACTTGGATATTTCATAAAAAGGTTTTTAATATGCTAACTAACAACATTTAAAATTAACTTATGTATTACTCTCCAACAGAGTAATATAAGTTCTAGATATTTTAACAGATGCTAATGGAACCTTAAATTTTTTTTAAACCATCGTTTTAAAAGATTAAGTGGGATAGGGGTTTCCAATGGCCCCATAGCTTCCATCACTCCTCGAGTTAGAGATTGTAGGTACCCTCGTGTCATCTTGAGCATGTTCTCCTATAGGATATGTATTCCATAATGATCTAGATCTAATGCTAGAGGCATAACTAAAACTTTATGTGTTGTTATTGGGCGACCTATAGCTGGAAGTGATGATGTGAGACTATTCGTAGGATATGTAAGGTAGTGGCTGGCCTCTACTCGTAGGAGATGTATTATCATCAGTTATGTGTTGTCAGTTACTCTGAGTGCCAAATAACATATTATTGATAATATTTATAGGATTATCTATTATCATGATATGATATGAGCTTATGTGCAAGTAATGTTTACAAATTTCTAGCTTAATTTTTGGTAGTTTTTCATCATTTTTTTTCATATTTATTTAAAACGATTTACAAAAATGACTTCACGGCGTTCAATGACAATAAGGGTCTTATTTTCTGCTATTTTGCTCTCCCTTTTTGTAACACTACAATACCCAGTACTTTCATAGTTCTGTGAGTAAAGTTGGAAAAAGAGGTTCGTGTCCATATCTAAAATGATTATGTATCACTATTAATTGCACCAGGATACAACTAGGAGAAATGAATGAGAGCATTTTGTTCATCAAATCTATTGATTCATATCTTATATAGATAATTAAAATAAAAAATAAATATGTTGTTTTCAATAACAAATTATGTTCTTGCAGTAGACTCTAATAAATCGGCACCTGCATATGGGTGTGACGCCACAAGTCTTATTAATTTGTTACCTTTGAAATTCATTTTGTCCAAGAAGAAGGGAAAGTATTTGAGTTTTGCCTTTTACTTATATATCAGGGAGGCTTCAGATGCTTGTAGAAGCCATTGGTTTTTTTACTTCCCCTGAGTAATATTTCAAATAGCATAAGCTAACAAAGGCTAATTATGTGGATTGAAAGAGGAACCTGAATACCATACTCACTACTGAAGGATACAAGTATGTTCTCACCAACCTCTATCCCGGGACTGAGGAAGACTCCTCTGATCAGGAACACCAAGTTGAGGTGGATTTGAAGAGAGACAACAAAATGGCTTGATGCTATATATTGGGCTCTAGGTTCGGTGTGCTTCAACCAAAGCACGAATAGATACCAAATACGTATGACATGGATTTGTCTTTGTGAACCATATTTGTAGGCAAGAGTCAGTCCGCAAGGCAGGAAGCTCTAAGGGTAATCAAGAAGACCAAGATGGCTTGGGGGCATTGATATGAGAGCAATTGCTTAAGATGATTGCCTATTTTGAAGAACCTAAGACCTTAGAGCAATGATCGATCTGGAGAGCCAGAGAGACATGGCCATAGAAACTCTACCGAACATATTTCAGCAGTTCAAGTTGAAATACAACATGGAAAAGATGAATATGAATCTGACGGAGGTCATAAAGAGCTCCTGGCTGCAAAGAAGATAGTGAAGCCTACTGTAAAGGCTCTGGCTGCCCGTTCCGCACATCTTTCTAGATATGGGCCAAAGCTAGCTATTTCAAGAAGCAGAAGGACTAAAACAACAACACAGGTGACAAGGACAAGAAGCCTATAGTGGGTCAAGATAATGCTAAGGCTAAGGTAAAGTGCTTCAGATGTAGACAGAAGGGGCACTAGAAGAAAGACTGTGCAATATTGAAGGACAAAACACTAGGTATTGCTCTTTACTAGAATTAATCAGTTTTGTTAGATCATCTTCCTATTGGATAGTAGATTTCGGAGCAACTGATCCTGTTTGTAACTCTTTATAGGGGTTTAGGAGAACAAGGACTCTAGCCAAGAAGAAGCTGATCCATCACTATCAGTTGGACATTCTCTTCCTATGAAATTTAGATTTGAAGATGATGAACCAAAAGTACCAGAGAAGTCATTGCAGAATTCGAGAGTGACTGGGCAACAATAGCATAAGTACCTCTAATTTGACCAAGGTGAGAACTATTTTCATGGTTGGCATTATACCCCTCGCTGTGGAGAATAAGGTTGTCTGATACTATATTACTTTAGAAGAATAGATAAATTTATGCCAAAAATTAATAGCTTTTAGACATTCTTGAGTTGATTTAGTTCTTAGATGTAGGAGTTCCCCATATCCAGGTTAAGTTTCTTTCTTTAATTCATTATATGCAAGATTTTAATCCCCAAAATAGTTCTTCTTGCATGAGAATATTAGAGATACTCATTTCGAGATATTGTTCAAGTTTTGTAAATAGGAGCTCTTTGTTTAAGAAAAACTTTTAGATTCATAATGGTTTGGCTAGAACCATATTTCTCTTAGAGAGTAAGTTCCCAAAGTTTTGTAAAAATTGAGTTATATATAGGGCTTACCTTGATCATGAGGTGAATATCTTGCCTGGTATAGCTCATCTAATCCACAATAAGACTCTATTAAAACTTCAGATGAAGAAGAGGATTATTCTTTCAGGAACTCCTTTCCAGAATAATCTTGAAGTACTTTCAACACTTTACATTTGGTTAGGCTAGGAATTATTGAAAAAGAAAAAGTATTTTCAGCATGGCTCCCTCAAGGTGTAAATATTCAAGAAAAGAAAAGGCAATACGAAAATTTTCAATTAATCATTCAAATGCTAAAGAGGTTGGCAAGGCAATCGAGAGGTCAAATCTATCATGCAGCCATTTGTTCATGTCCGCAAAGACAGTATTGTTCAAAAGAGTCTACTTGAACTAATAGATTATGTGATCCTTCTGGATCCGCAAGGATCCAATGCAAAAGTTCTTTCATGGAGACATTAGAATATTTATAAAATATTTTGATCTTGGGTACAAGGTCTCATTGTTATCTGTACATCAATTCCTAGCTAAACACTGCAGGTCATCTACATATGAGAGTTCTGGTGTCAGCAAAGATACATTTATACAGTTAAGGCTTGACTATAATATAGGAGCCAAAACAAAATTTATCATGTCAGTCATCCAATTCAAGAATGAGAAGGTACTTATATTTTGCTAGTACATCTATCCAGTGGAATTAATTAAGGACAAAGTCAAAGCAAATTTAGATTGGCATGAAGGAAAGAAAACCCTCCAGATGTAACTGGGACAAGAGAAATTTCAGAGGCAGGGCATTATCAATACATTTAGTAACCAAACAGTGAAGCAAAGGTCCTACATGCTGCAAGAAAATGCTGCTCCGTGGGAATACGTTTAGTGGGTGCTTGAAGAGTGGTTCTACTCGATCTTGTCTAGATTCCATCTATGGAAAAGAAAGGCATCAGCGAGCTTATAGGCTTGGTCAAAAGAGAGTTGTTCATAGCTTCCATCTGATAATATCTGGGACAAATGAGGGAGATAAGTATCGTAAACAAGCTGAGAAGTACCGGTTATTGGAACTCTATTTTTTCTTCTGCTTCTTAGGGAAATGATGAATTGAATTTCCTACCACCATTTGAGGATAGGGTCTTAGGCAAAGTGGTTAACCATATTGATTTGAAGGATAATATTAAAGCAAAAGGAGGCCAATCTAGTTGAAACTTTTGATCTATATCTTCACCTTAGATTGTTGAAGTACTAGAGGTGATGTTTAGAAATTCCAGCTTAACTTTTGGAAGTTTTTTCATCTATTTTTTCCATATTTACTTAAAAAATTTATGAAGTTGACTTAATATAGTCCATTGATAGTAAGGGTCCTATTTTTGTAATTCCCCTCTCCTTCTCTGTTACATTACAATACCTAGTACTTTAATACGTTCTATTAGTAATGTTTCAAAAGGAGGTTCCTTCCATATCGAAAATGATTATGTCATACATATTAATTGCACTAGGTTACAATTATGAGAAATGAATGAAAGTATATTGTTCATTAAATCTACTGATTCGTATATATAGATAATTAAAATAGGACATTAACATGTCATTTTCATTAACAAATTATGTTCTTGCAGTAGACTCTAAGAAATCCATATCTGGATATGGGGGTTAGGCCACAAGTCCTATTGATTTATTAGCTTTTTTTAATTCTTCTTTTCCGTGAACAAGCGAAAATATCTGAATTTTGCCTTTTTCTTCTATACCAGGGATGCTTCGGATGCATGTAGACGAGATTGGTACTTTGACTTCCCCTAGTCTTCTCTAGACAAGAAATTATCAAAAATATTTCTAATTTCATATTGGAAGTTCACATATACAAATAGCTCCTTTTGGTTTTATTTTTTGCACTTTCTAAACTTGAAAGATATTTGAGTTAACAATCTACCAACCAAAAGCATCTAGCTAGACCTACAGGATAAACTCCAAAAGCATACAATAACATTAGATATAGATCACATTACTAGGTGGATGAAGCCATCTTTCATATACATGTCGAGATTTTTCTTAAGCCCGAGAGACACCAGCCTCACAACATTTAAGTTGGCTGAAATGTAGGATTGAACTTTTAGGCACCCAATAAGGACATTAATGGATGTAAAATAGAGAGGTAACCAAAGAAAATGCAAAAAACGAATAGGATGCATTAGTACACAATAGAAAACAAAGAGTGTAGGCTATCACAAGTTAATAACTTACTTACTAATAGTATTTCCTCACCTAATGAGAAGTTATGGATTCGATTCATATCTTATCATCAATAGAGAAAATTTACGGGAATGAAACTATATTTTGAAGTATGAAATTAAGTATCAATAAGAAAGCTTGAAGGGGTGTTAAATTGCGCAAAGTCTATTTTTTCGTAACTTTTGTCTTGTGCTCAGCATCCTAAATTAAAATAGGTTTCATCGTCTGATCTTTTGTTTTCAAAGCTATCTCCTCCACTGCTGGTGTAATTCCCTTTCCTCCCGCACTTTGCTTTACTTTACCCTTTTGAAGCTTTTCCAATGATCCTTGTGAAGTAAGGTCGTTTCAGGTTATCCCAGTCCCGCCCCAATATGTCAATTGCAGCCATAGTATTAGCACTATTTTGAGAAAAAAACTTGGGCCTTTAGTTTCAGCCTTATTGCTAGAGGTGTGGGATTGATTAGCATGGTATGTATGTGGGTTCTCTAGCACACAGGCAAAGAGGTAAAAGTATGAATTTAGCCCCTAGTTAAGTTGATTGCCTATAAAACCATAAGCAGATTTAAATTAAATTTCTCTATTTCCCTTTTAATGCATACTAGATGACCTAAGTTTCAAATAATCACATTGCATCATTTTGTAAAACATTCTAATAGTAATAAATATATACATCTTTTTTTTTTTTTGTGTTTCTTGATAAAGATGATAATGTTGTAGAAATTGATCCAGAAAATGATCAAGCTCTAGGCCTAAACAACATTGCTAGGTCGAGCTCTCCTTCAGAAAAAATAGGTAATTCTCTCTCCTTTTTAGCTTATACACTTGTATTATTTTTCACTATAACTGTTAAAAGACTAAACCATATTGATTAATTGAATAGGTGATTGATATATATTTTGCATATGCTTGATAATGTAACCACATGAGAGACAGTCAAATTATTTATTCCATCACGATAGATAAGTAGAATAATTTTAATTTAAACTTTTAACTTTAATTATTCGAATATTAAACACAATATTTTGAATGGAAGTAAAGTTAGGCCTTTTAATTTAACCTAATTTTTAAACATTCATATCGAACAAAGTCAATCTAAATGTGTAAATCAGTATTATTCTTTTCCTTCCAAGTCATTTAATCTAAGCCTAGTATAGGTGTTTTTATTGATATTGATATAAACAAAAAATATAAAAAAGAAATATAGGAATAATTGCTATATAAGTTAGTTGAAATGTAGTATTGCCCATAATAGACACCCAATAAGCAGATCAACTGATGTAAAATATAAAGGTAACCAAGGAAAATGTCAAAACGAATRGGATGCATTAGTACAGAAAAGAAAAGAAAGAGCATAGACTGTCACAAGTTAATATCTTACTTACCAATAGTATTTCCATACCTAACGAGAAGTTATAGATTCAATTAATATCTGATCGTCAATAGAGAAAAAAACATAGGTTTGAATTTAGTCCCTAGTTTAATTGATTACCTATTAAATCATAAGGATATTAAATCCAAACTTCTCAATTTCTTTTGTACTGCATACTAGATGATTTATGTTTCAAATAATCTCATTGCATTATTTTTCAGAACATATGTATCATTTTTTTGTTTCTTGATGAGATGATGATGTTGGATAAATTGTTCAAGCTCAAGGACTGAACAACATTACTGGATCGAGTTCTCCTCCAGAAAATATATTCATTCTCTCTTTTAACATGTACAAATGTGTCTTTTTGAACTATAATTGTTAAAAAACAAGTAATCCATAAAAGATTAATTAAACAGAGGATTGATTATGCTTGATAATGTAGTACCATTAGAGATGATCCAATTATTTATCCCATCAAGATAGATAAGTAAAATAAATTTAAGTTTTTAGTCTTAACGTACTCAAATATTAAATCCAACTTGTAGAATGGATACTAAGTTTGGCCTCTTTAACTAAACGCAATCTTTCTAAATTCATATCCATAAAAGTCAATCTACATGTATATATCAATATTATTCCTTATCCTTCCAAGTCCTTGAATCTAAACCTAGTGTAAGTGTTTTCATTCATATTGACATAAACAAAAGATATAAACAAGATATATAAGAATATTTTCTATATAAGTTGGCTGAAATGTAGCACTGCACATAAGAGGCACCCAATAAACACATCAACAAATGTAAAATGTGGAGGTAACCAGATGGTGTTGATGTCTTGACTACAATGGATAATCTACACCAACCATGCAACGAAATTGGAACAATATGAAGTATTGTACCTGGTGTAAAAGAGAGCATGCATGAGAATCAGCAAGAAGGATTTAGGATTTTCTGGGAAACCCTAGCAAAACAACTCACCTGGCTGAACTAAAGAGTACAGATCCGAAAGATGTTGGTGGATGCATAATATCTCATGCTCTGGGAACAGTCAAAACCCACTATCCATAGTTTTTGTCCGAAGTTACTTGAGGAAGTTACTCGAATTCTAGGCCAGATATAATTGCTTCTGCTAGCATGCTCCTTACGTGGGAAGAAGAACTGAAAAAATGGGAAGTCGAGTTTCCATTCCACAACCTGTGCAATCTAGAGTTCTCTCGATAACAAAATAATGAACTTATCAAACTTTCCCCCACGAGCAGATCTCTAGACAATAGTAAAGTTCGATGGGTAAAGCTTTTTTCTGCACAAGTATTTTAGGGATACATTACAATTTATACGAGAAACTTGCTGGGGAGAAAGTGGTTCTAGATAAGAGTCTCAAAATCTATGGAGATTACTGCTTCAATTGCCCAAGTTGGTGATTCTCAATGAAGGCACATTCCTTGCAACCAAAGTAGTTCTGTTAGGAAGATTCTCTTATAACTTCAGACGAAGAAGACAATTATTCTTTCAAGAACTCCTTTCCAAAATAACTTCGAAGAACTTTTTGACACTTTTCTTTTGGTCAAGCCAGGTATTCATGAAAAAAAAGAAGCATTTGCAGGCATGGTTCCCTCAAGGCAAAAAAAGGGTTGTTTAGTCCTAGAGCTTGAACAATTTTTACAACATCATCATATTAATCAAGAAATGCAAAAACATGTGTATATTGTTAGTATAGGAATGTTTTTTAGAAAATAATGCAATGTGATTATTTAAAAATTAATCATCTAGTATACAGTACCAAAAAATAGAGAAATTTGGTTTTAATCTCCTTATGATTTTATAGGCAATCAACTTAATTAGGGACCAAATTCACACTTTTTTTTTTCTCTATTGATGATCAGATATGAATCAAATTCATAACTTCTCGTTAGATGAGGAAATACTATTAGTAAGTAGGTTATTAACTTGTGACATTCTATGACATAGAAATTAAGAATAAGCTTGGATTTTAAAGGCTATTATCCATGACATAGAAACTAAGAATAAACTTAGATATTTCATAATGAGATTTTTGATAGGTTAATTAACAACATGAAAATTGACTTATGGATTACTCTCCAAATGGAGTAATATACGTTTAGATGTTTTACTAGATCTTAACGGAACCTTAAACATTTTTTAAACCATCATTTTCAAAGATAAAGTGGGAAAGGGGTTTTCAATAGCCCATGGTTTCTATCATACTTCTTGTTAGAGATTGTAGGTATCCTTATGTCATTTTGAGCATGTCTCCCAATGGGATGAATATTCCATAATGATCTAAATCTAATGGTAGAGGCATAATTAAAACCTAAGGTACGTGTTGTCATCAGGCAAGCTGTAATTGGAGGTGATAATGCAAGATTATTCGTAGAAGATGTAAGGTAGTGGCCGGCCTCTATTCAGAACTATTCTTTGGATCATGTCCTATTGTTTAATTGATGGTGGTTATACACTTAACTTAGAGAACTGATAATCTTCCTAGTGGAGCTCTGTCAGTGACTCTYAGTGCCAAATAACATATAATTGATCATATTTATTAGGTTATCTAATATAATGATATGATATGAGCTTATGTGCAAGTATATTTACAAGGTTCAAACTTAACTTTCGGAAGTTTTTCATCTATTCTTTTCATATTTATTTGAAAATATTGACAAAGTTGACCCCATGAGGTCCAATGACAATTAATGGTCTTAATTTTTGTTATTCTCGTCTCCCTTTCTGTAAAACTATAATACCTAGTACTTTCATACTTCTATGAGTAAGGTTGGAAAAGAAGGTTCCTCTCCATATCTAAAATGATTATGTATCATTATTAATTGCACTAGGATACAATTASGAGAAATGAATGAGAGCATTTTGTTCATCAAATCTACTGATTCATATCTTATAAAGATAAATTAAAATAGGAACTCAACGTGTTGTTTTCATTAGCAAATTATGTTCTCACGGTAGACTCTAATAAATCTATATAGATGCATGTGGATGTGATGCCACAAGTCCTAGTGATGTACTATCTTTTTAGTTCTTTTTGTCCAAGAAGATAAGAAATTATCTGAGTTTTGCCTTTTTCTTCTATATTGAGGAGACTTTAGATGTATGTAGAAGACGTTGTTTTTTTAACTTCCCCTGCTCTTACGTAAACAAGAAATTATAAGAACATTTCTAATTTCATATAGGAAGTTCACATATAAAGATAACTCCTTCTAGATTTATTTCTTGCTCTTCCTAAATTTGAAAGATATTGGATTTAGCAATGATGTAATTAATTTTGAGGCACAAAACTGCTATTGGAGATGATTTGTGTTGCTAATTCTTTCCAAAGATTTTTATTTTTTTGTACACTATTTGTTTCTAATAATTTTTTAAATGGTTTTTAATTTTTTTACTCTCAAGAGTCATTTCGATTTATTCACTGAATCTTTAGGAAGCAATATATCTCTTAGTTGTCCATTACTCAATATAGATGATAGATGCTTTTCTAGAATATCCTGACCAAACTTTTAGAAAAGTCCCACATTTCCTAGAGGAACGGACATATAATAAATTAACCGCTATATATTCTAACTTTACAAGGACCTAGAAGCATGTTGGGAGAATGAAGTTATCGAATTAAATAGCCAAATTGGTGCATCACAGTTGTAAAATGGTAATGTGGATCAACATTGGTTAATAACCTTTTCAAATTTCATTCATATGAATCAGTCAGCAATCTCCCAGCCAAATGCATCTACAAGAGAAACTCCAAAAGCTTATAATAACATTACATATATGAATTTGAGGTTATTTGTGATGTTGTGGACATCGATGCCTATCATATCTTACTGGGTCGACTGTGGCAATATGATGTTGACATGTTATATAAGGAGAAGGAGAATGCATACATGTTGCAGTGTAAAGGGAAACAGATTAAAATTGTGCAAACTGACTGGGAGAAGAAGAGTTTTGAAGTGCTTTCTTAGCCATTACATAATCTATTAATCATTTTTCTTCAGACATGAAAGATTTTTATGGGATGTTTTCCTTGGTGGCTAAGGTTTAAAATAGAGTTGCGAGTATACCTCAACTGATTCAAAAACTATTCGATGAATTTCAGGGCACCTTAAACAAACCGAAATAATTACATCCTATGTGAGATATTCAACATCAGATTGACTTTGTCTCTGGTGCATGTCTCCCTAACATACCCCATTATGGGATGAATCCAAAGGAAAATAAGATATTATAGGAGAAACTTCATTGTAGGGTTGCACATTGGCACCCAATAAGTAGCCAATAAGCATATCAACAGATTTACAAATTAATAACTTACTTATTAATTATATTTTCTCACCTAAAGGGAAGTTATGTAACGATTCATATCTAATCATCAATAAAAAAAAAGTACTAATTTATCCTTTAGTTTTGAATAATGACACTGCATTATTTTTGTTACACATTCTTATACTAACAGTATACACACCCTTTCGTGTTTCTTGATAAAGATATTGAAGTAATAGAAATTGATTCAGAAAATGAAAATGCTCAAGATCCAGGAGTGAAAAAAGTTGTTGAATCGAGTTCTCCTCTACAAAATATACGTCATTCTTTCTTTTAGCTTTTACAATTATGTCATTTTGAACTTCAATTGTTCAAAGACCAGCAAACCATAATGATTCATTAAATAGATGATTGATGTATATTATGCATATGCTTGCTAAAGTAATCCCATTAGAGGCGGTCCAATTGTTTATTCCATCAAGATAGATAAGTAGAATAATTTTAATTTAAAATTTTACCCTTAACCTACTTGAATATCAAAGCCAATATTTCTACATTCATATCTACAAATGTCAATCTAAATGCATATATTGGTATTATTTCCTTTCAATTCGGCTCCTTCGATCTAAGACTATTGCAAGTATTTTCATTGATTTAAAAAATATAAACAAGATATATAGGAAATTTTCTATATAAGTTGGTTGAAACCTAGTATTGCACATAGGTGCATAATAAGCACATCAACATATGTAGTAACATATATTGTAGTGGATTGTAGGTTGCATTGAGGGCGACAAACAGACATGTCAGAAGTTCAAAAAATGGAACAATAACACGAAGAAATAAGGTTAAAAAAAAAGATATTTTGCCTAAAGAATTAGTGTTACTATGGGACTGTATGAATCAGTAAGATAACTTTTATGAAATTCTAGAATACTTTCTTTCTCTAGCTCTTTTTTAAGTAGAAGTTCCTAGTAATTTCTATGGGTTATTCGATAAGATCAGTGACATAGTCAATTCATATTATAGATGAGGGACTTCATGTACATGCAAGTGAAGATGGTGCTGAACAAAACAAGGAGTGAGATTATTACAGACTTCAGCGATACTGATAATATCCATTCTAGTGCTGAAGATTTTGATGTTGAGAACTGCAATTACACTACTCTATGGAACTAAATGAGGAGCACCACATGAGAAATCTACTGGAGAAATACTAGATGGAGTATCGGCAATTGACGAGCGTGTGACAAAAACAAGACATTCTAGTCTGTTGAGACAACAAAAATGTTGACTCTTCAACAATTTTAGATGAAGGAAAGAATAACAGTGCGTCCAAGACTTTCAGTGAAAAACAAAGTAAAGACAACCTGCTAAGGAAGCTACCAAGGACAAGCCAGATGCCGGGATGGAGAGTGAAGAGTATCTGGCAAAAAGAAGATATTCTATTTTGTCCACACAACGAAAATATCACTGTTCACAAGCTTAGATGATTGAAGGACTAGCAACTTATTCAAGAATCTCAATGAAAAGAAAAGTGAAGAAAACGTATGCGGCAAAGAGGAGTGAATGGTTCACTAAGACAAGGCAGGTTCATGTGAAAAATGATAAAGATTTCACTAGAGTTCTTGCTAATGCCATCCTAAGAGAAAATGAAGTTCACATTGAAGCACCTAGCCAAGAAAAAGCTGAGCGATCAACATAAGTTGAACATTCTCTTCCTTTGAAATTTAGATTTGAGGATGAGTCACCATCAGTTACTTGTGGTAGTCCAACATCAAATTGACTTTGTCTTTGGCACTCTTCTCCCTAACTTAGCGCATTATCGGAAGAATCCGATGGAAAATTCGTATTAGAGGAGAAACTTCATTGTAGGGTTGCACATTGGCACCCAATAAGCAACCAATAATCACATCAACAGATGTACAAATTAATAATTTCTCACCTGAAGGAAAGTTATGGGTTCAATTCATATTTGATCATCAATGAAGAAAAAAAGTACGAATTTAGCCCTTTAGTTTCCAATAATCACATTTCATTACTTTTGTTACACATTCTTATACTAACAGTATACACACCCTTTCATATTTCTTGATGAAGATATTGAAGTAATAGAAATTGATTCAGAAAATGAAAATACTCAAGATCCAGGAGTGAAAAATGTTGTTGAATCGAGTTCTCCTCTACAAAAATATAGGTCATTCTTTCTCTTAGCTTTTACAATTGTGTCCTTTTGAACTTCAATTGTTCAAAGACCAGCAAACCATAATGATTCATTAAATAGATAATTGATGTATATTTTCTATATTGATAAAGTAATCCCATTAGAGGTGGTCCAATTGTTTATTCCATCAAGATAGATAAGTAGAATAATTTTAATTTAAAATTTTAACCTTAACGTACTTGAATATTAAAGCCAATATTTCTACACTCGTATCCACAAATGTCAATCTAAATGCATATATTGGTATTATTTCCTTTCGATCCGACTCCTTCGATCTAAAATTATTGCAAGTATTTTCATTGATATTAACCTGAATAAAAAATATAAACAAGATATATAGGAAATTTTCTATATAAGTTGATTGAAACCCAGTATTGCACGTAGGCGCCCAATAAGTACATCAAGATATGTAATAACATACATTTAGGAGGATTGTAGGTCGCATTGAGGGCAACAAATAGATATGTCACAAGTTCAAAAAATGGAAAAACAAGCACAAAGCAATAAGGGGAAAAAAAAAAAAAAAACTACTTTGCCCAAAGGATCAATGTCACTATGGGACTGTATGAATCGTTAAGATAACTTTTATGGAATKCTGAAWTATTTTCYTTTCTAGCTCTTTTTTAASTAGAAGTTTCAAGTAATGGCTAYGRGTTATTCTATAAGATCAGTGAGATAGTCAATTCATATGATAGATAAGGGACTTGATACATATTCAACTGAAGATGGCGTTGAGCCAAACAAGGAGGGAGATTATTCAACAAACTCCAGCGATACCGATAATTACCATTCTAGTGTTGAAGATTTTGATGTTGAGAACTCCATTTACACTATTTTGTGGAACTAAATGAGGACCACTATGTGGGGAAATCTACTGGGGAAATGCTAGATGGAGTATTGGCAATTGACAAGTGTGTGACAAAAACAATGCCTTCTAGTTTGTTGAGACAACAAAAATGTTGACTCTTCAACAATTTTAGACGAAAGAAAGAATAACAGTGCATCCAAGACTTTCAGAGAAAAACAAAGTAAAGACAACCTGCTAAGGAAGCTACCAAGGACAAACCAGATGACGAGATGGAGATTGAAGAGTATGTGGCAAAGAGAAGATATTCTATTTTGTCCACACAACAAAAATATCACTCTTCACAAGCTTAGATGAATGAAGGAATAGCAACCTATTCAAGAATCTCAATGAAAAGAAAAGTGAAGAAAATGTATGCGGCAAAGAGGAGCAAAGTGAATGGTTCACTAAGACAAGGCAGGTTCATGTGAAAAATGATAAGGATTTCACTAGAATTCCTGCTAATGGCATCCTAAGAGAAAAGGAAGTTCACAATGAAGCACCTAGCCAAGAAGTAGCTGAGCCATCACCATAAGTTGGACATTCTCTTCCTTTGAAATTTAGATTTGAGGATGAGTCACCATCAGTTACTTGTGGCAGTTCAACATCAAATTGACATTGTCCTTGGCACTCGTTTCCCTAACTTAGCCCATTACGGGAAGAATCCGATGGAAAATTCGTATTAAAGGAGAAACTTCATTGTAGGGTTGCACATTGGCACCCAATAAGCAACCAATAAGCACATCAACAGATGTACAAATTAATAATTTCTCACCTAAAGGAAAGTTATGGGTTCAATTCATATTTGATCATCAATGAAGAAAAAAAGTACGAATTTTAGCCCTTTAGTTTCCAATAATCACATTTCATTGTTTTTATTACCCATTCTTATACTAACAATATATACACCCTTTCGTATTTCTTAATGAAGATGTTTAAGTAATAGAAATGGATTTACAAAATGAAAATGTTTAAGATCCGGGACTGAAAAATGTTGTTGAATCGAGTTCTCCTCTATAAAATATAGGTCATTCTTTCTTTTAGCTTGTACAATTGTGTCATTTTGAACTTCAATTGTTTAAAGACCAGCAAACCATAATGATTCATTAAATAGATAATTGATGTATATTTTCTATATGCTTGATAAAGTAATCCCATTAGAGGTGATCCAATTGTTTATTCCATCAAGATAGATAAGTAGAATAATTTTAATTTAAAACTTTACCCTTAACGTACTTGAATATTAAAGCCAATATTTCTACATTCGTATCCACAAATGTCAATCTAAATGCATATATTGGTATTATTTCCTTTTGAACCGGCTCCTTCGATCTAAAACTATTGCAAGTATTTTCATTGATATTGACCTGAATAAAAAATATAAACAAGATATATAGGAAATTTTCTATATAATTTGGTTGAGACCTAGTATTGCACATAGGTGCCCTATAAGTACATCAACATATGTAATAACATACCTTGAGGTGGATTGTAGGTCGTATTGAGGGCAACAAATAGATATGTCACAAGTTCAAAAAATGGAACAACAAGCACAAAGCAATAAGGTATTAAAAAAAAAAAAAACTGCTTTGCCCGAAGAATCAGTGTTACTATAGGACTGTATGAATCGTTAAGATAACTTTTATGGAATKCTGAAWTATTTTCYTTTCTAGCTCTTTTTTAASTAGAAGTTTCAAGTAATGGCTATGGGTTATTCTATAAGATCAGTGAGATAGTCAATTCATATGATAGATAAGGGACTTGATACACATTCAACTGAAGATGGGGTTGAACCAAACAAGGAGGGAGATTATTGAACAGACTCCAGCGATACCAATAATAACCATTCTAGTGTTGAAGATTTTGATGTTGAGAACTCCAATTAAACTAGTCTGTGGAACTAAATGAGGACCACCATGTGGAGAAATCTACTGGGGAAATACTGGATGGAGTATCGGCAATTGATAATTGTGCGACAAAAACATGACATTCTAGTTTGTTGAGGCAACAAAAATGTTGACTCTTCAACAATTTTAGACCAAAGAAAGAACAACAATGGATCCAAGACTTTCAGAGAAAAACAAAGTAAAGACAACCTACTAAGGAAGCTACCAAGGACAAACCAGATGCCGGGATGGAATTTGAAGAGTATGTGGCAAAGAGAAGATATTCTATTTTGTCTCCACAACAAAAATATCACTCTTCACAAGCTTAGATGAATGAAGGAATAGCAACCTATTCAAGAATCTCAATGAAAAGAAAAGTGAAGAAAAGGTATGTAGTAAGGAGGAGCAAAGTGAATGGTTCATTAAGAAAAGGTAGGTTCATGTGAAAAATTATAAGCATTTCACTAGAATTCTTACTAATGCCATCCTAAGAGAAGAGGAAGTTCACAATGAAGCACCTAGCCAAGAAGAAGCTGAGCYATCACCATAAGTTGGACATTCTCTTCCTTTGAAATTTAGATTTGAAGATGAGTCACCATCAGTTACTTGTGGCAGTTCACCATCAAATTGACTTTGTCTTTAGTGCTCGTCTTCCTAACTTAGCCCATTATGGGACGAATCCAGTGGAAAATCTATATTAGAGGAGAAACTTCATTGTAGGGTTGCAGATTAGCACCTAATGAGCAACCAATAAGCACATCAACAAATGTACAAATTGATAACTTTCTTAATAATTGTATTTTCTCACCTGAAGGAAAGTTATGGGTTGAATTCATATCTAATCGTCAATCAAGAAAAAAAAGTACGAATTTAGCCTTTTAGTTTCAAATAATCACAGTGCATTATTTTTGTTACACATTCTTTTACTAACAATATACGCACCCTTTAGTATTTCTTGATGAAGATGTTGAAGTAATAGAAATGGATTCAAAAAATGAAAATGCTCAAGATCCAGGAGTGTGCAATCCACAGTTCTTCGGGAAAGGAAACAAGCATCTTATCAAACTTTTCACTATGAGCAGATCCCCAAACTATAACAAAGTGGCTCCAATTTATTTTGTGGATAAGTTACAATTTATACGAGAAACTTGCTGGGGAGTAAGTGGTTCCAGATGAAGAATCTCAAAATCTACGGAGAATACTACTTCAGTTGTCCAAGTTGGTAATTCTCAATGAAGGACACATTCCTCGCAACCAAAGTAGTTCTCTCTTATTACTTCAGATGAAGAAGTTATTCTTTCAAAAACTCTTTTCCAGAACAACTTTGAAGAACTTTTCAACACTTTGCATTTGTTCAAGTAGGAATTCTTGAAAAAGGAAAAGCATTCGCAGACATGGTTCCCTCAAGGCGAAAAAAGAGTTGTTCATTTCTAGAGCTTGAACAATTTCTACAACATCATCATCTTCATCAAGAAGCACAAAAAGATGTATATATTGTTAATATAATAATATTTTACAAAAATTATGCAATGTGGTTAGTTAAAAATTAAATTGTCTAGTATACAGTACAAAAGAAATAGAAAAAAATGATTTTAATCTCCTTGTTTTATAAGCAATCAACTTAATTGGCGACTAAATTCACACTTTTTCTTTCTCTATTGATGATTAGATATGAATCAGACCCATAAGTTCTTGTTAAAAGAATTACTATTATTAAGTAAGTTATTAACTTGTGACAATATATGGTCTTTCATTTTTTATTTTGTACTAATGCATCATATACTTTTCACATTTTCCTTGGTTACCTCTATGTTTAACCTCTGTTGATGTGCTTATTGGGTGCCTATTGTGTGAAATCCTACATTTTAGCCAACATATATAGAAAATATTTCTATATATTTTGTTTATATGTTTCGTTCATGCCAATATCAATAAAAGCACTTCCACTAAGTTTAGATGGAAGGAGTAGTAAGGAAAAKAAATAATACCAATATATAAGTTAGATTGACTTTTGTAGATATGAATGTAGAAAAATTGTGTTTAATAAAAAGGGCTAACTTAGTATATTTGAGTACGTTAAGGGTAAAATTATAAATTAAAATTATTCTACTTATCTATCCTGATGGGATAAGTAATTAGACCGTCTCTTAAATGATTACTTTACCAAGCACATTCAAAATGTACATTAGACATCTATTTAATTAATCATTAAGGTTCATTTATCTTTTAACAATTATGATTGAAAATGACATAATTGTGTTTGTGCAAGGTAAAAGAGAGAGAGTGAATTGCCTTTGCTTTCTGGAGGAGAGGTCGATCTAGAATGTTGTTCAGTCCTCGAGCTTGACCAATTTCAACAATATCATCATCTTCACCAAGAAACAAAAAAAACAAATGTACATATTATTAGTATAAGAATTTTTCACAAAAGGATGCAATATGATCATTTGAAATGTAAATCATCTAGTATGCACTAAAAAGGAAATAGAAAAAACTGATTTTAAGCTTCCTATGATTTTATAGGCAATCAACTTAACTAGGGTCTATTCACACTTTTATTTTTCTCCGTTGATGATCAGATATGAATCAAACCCTAACTTCTCATCAGGTGAGAAAGACTATTGGTAAGTAAGTTATTTACTTGTGGCAATTTACGTTGTTTCTTCTTCATTTTGTACTAATGCATCCTATTCTTTTTGGCATTTTTCTTAGTTACCTCTATATTTTATATTTGTTGATGTGCTTATTGGGTGCCTATTATGTACAGTCCTACATTTCCGCACACTTGTGTAGCAAAAAATTCCTATATATCATGTTTCTATTTTTTGTCATGTCAATATCAATAAAAATACTTATACTAGATTTGGATTGTCTGAAGGAGAATCAAATGAACCTGGATCCTAGGAAGTTGACTTAAGCATGTGTATTTCTAGGTAGCTCCCTAGATAAGTAAGGACATTTAAGTTAGTCATTAATTATTGGAATAGCTATCTAAGGATGAGAGATGTCTTTGAAAATGTGTTAGTATAGTATTGCTCTCTCAATGATGGGTGTTGTGCAGAATGATATATTTGTCATTTCACCTATAGATCGAAGATTATGCTCATGCAAAGTTGTTCATGGGGTTAGTGTATCTATAGGGTGATAAATGGAAAACTTAAATTGACAAAATATGGCTACTAGATAGTTAGGTTATCTTTGTCATTTGAGTACTCATGATTACTATGGGACTGTATGAATCAGTAAGATAACTTTTATGGAATTCTAGAATATTTTCATATCTAGCTCTTTTTCAAGCAAAAGTTTCAAGTAATTGCTATGGGTTATTCTATAAGATCATTGACATATTCAACAGACTCCAGCGATATTGATAATAATCATTCTATTGCTRAAGATTTTGATGTTGAGAACTATAATTCCCCTAGTCGTGTCGAACTAAATGAGGACCACCATGCCAAGAAAGCTACTAGGAAAACACTAGAAGGAGTAGTGGCAATTGACGAGTGTGTGAAGAAAACAAGACATTCTAGTTTGCTAAGACAACAAAAATGTAACTCTTCAACAAGTTTAGATGAAGGAAAGAATAACAGTACATCCAAGACTTCCAGTGAAAAACAAAGCGAAGATAACCATGCCAAGGAAGCTACCAGGACAAACCGGATGCTGAGGTGGAGATTGAAGAGTATGTGGCAAAGAGAAGACATTCTATTTTTTCCACACAACAAAAATATCACTCTTTACAAGCTTAGATGAAGGAAAGAATAGCAACCTCTTTAAAAATCTCAATGAAAAGAAAGATGAAGAAAAAGTATGTGGCAAAGAGGAGAAAAGTGAATGGTTCACTAAGACAAGGATGGTTCATGTGAAAAATGATAAGGATTTCACTAGAGTTCTTGCTAACGCCATACTAAGAGAAAATGAAGTTCACATTGAAGCAACTAGCAAAGAAGAAGCTGAGCCGTCACCACAAGCTGGACATTCTCATCCTTTCATATTTAGATTTGAAGATGAGTCACCATCAGTTACTTGTGGCAGTTCAACATCAGATTGACTTTGTCTCTGGAGCCCGTCTCACTAACTTACCCCATTATGGGATGAATCGAAGGAAAATCAGATATTAAAGGAGAAACTTCATTGTAGGGTTGCACATTGGCACCCAATAAGCCGCCAATAAGCATCAACAAATGTACAAATTAATAACTTACTTAGTAATAGTATTTTATCAACTGAAGGTAAGTTATGAGTTCGATTCATATATGATCATCAATAAGGAAACAAAAGTATGAATTTAGCCCTTTAGCTTCAAATAATCACATTGCATTATTTTTATTCCACATTCTTATACTAGCAATATACGCACCCTTTCATGTTTCTTGATGAAGATGTCAAAGTAGTAGAAATTGATTCCAAAAATGAAAATGCTCAAGATCTAGGAGTGAAAAAAGTTGCTCAATCGAGTTCTCCTCCAGAAACCAAAGGTAATTCTCTCTTTTAGCCAGTACAATTGTGTCATTTTGAAATTGAATTGGTCAAAAACTAGTAAACCATAATGCTTAATTAAATAGACGATTGATGTATATTTTTCATATACTTGATAAAGTAATCCTAATATAGTGGTCCAATTATTTATTCCGTCAAGATAGATAAGTAGAATAATTTTAATTTGTAGTGTTGCCCTTAACGTACTCGAATATTAAACCTAATATTTCAACATTCATATCCACAAAAATCAATCTAAATGTGCATATCGGTATTATTTCCTTTCAATCTGGCTCCTTCAATCTACAACTAGTGCAAGTATTTTTATTGATATTAACATGAATAAAATGTATAGGAATATATTCTATATAAGTTGGTTGAAACGCAGGATTGCACATAGGYGGCCAATAAGTACATCAACATATGTAATAACATACCATGAGGTGGATTGTAGGTCACATAGAGGTAACCATGGAAAATACCAAAAAATGAATAGGATGTATTATTACAGAATAAAAAGTAAAGGGACTTAGATAATCATAACTTAATAATTCAGTTATTAATAGTGTTTTCCAGATGAGAATATATAGGCTCGATGCATATCTAATTCTGATTAAAGGAAGAAAGAAGTATGGATTTAGCCTTTCGTTTAGTTGACCTATAAAATCACAAGGAGATTAAAACCAAATGAAAAGTAAAGGGACTTAGATAATCATAACTTAATAATTCAGTTATTAATAGTGTTTTCCTGATGAGAATATATAGGCTCGATGCATATCTAATTCTGATTAAAGGAAGAAAGAAGTATGGATTTAGCCTTTCGTTTAGTTGACCTATAAAATCACAAGGAGATTAAAACCAAATGAAGGAAAGTTTTGTTCTCTATTTCCTTGTTACTGGTTGGTAGAATATCTAAGTTTCAAATAATCGTGTTGCATCATTTTGTAAAACATTCTTATAGTAACAGTCTATACATCTTTTTCGTGTTTCTTTTGATGTTTTACAAGTTGGTTCATAAAATGTTCAAGGTACAGGATTGAACAACATTGCTAAATTGAGTCCTTCTCCAGAAAACAGAGGTAATTCTATCTTTTACCTTGTACAATTATGTTATTTTGAACTAGACATGTTAAAAGTCCAGTAATTTAAACAAGTTATTTTGCATGTGCTTGATAAAGTAATCCCAAGAGAGACGGTCACTGACATAGTCAATTCATACTATGGATATGGGACTTGACACACATGCAAGTGAAGATGGTGTTGATTCAAATAAGAAGGGAAATGAATCAACAAACTCCAGCAATACCGATAAGCATCGTTCTAGTGATGAAGATTTTGATGTTAAGAACTACAGTTCCCCTAGTCATGTTGAATTATTGAGTTTTGTTCCAAATGACAGTGATAACGCTTGCAAAACCTGCCTCTCCATAGTTTTTGTCGGAAGTTACTTGAGGCAGTTTCCTGAATTTGGGCCAGTTATAATTGCTCTTGCTAGCATGCTCCTTATATGGGAAGAAAAATTGAGGAAATGGGGAGTCGAGTTTACATTCCACAACCCGTGCAATCCAGAGTTCTTCGAAAAGCACACAAAGACCTTATTAAACCTTTCACCACGAGTAGATCTCCAAACCTTATCAATAAGTAGTTTTTATTTTGTACTCTATTTATTCCTAAGAATTCTTTTAAATGGTTTTCAATTTTTTTACTCTAAGAGTCATTTTGTTTTACTCACTACAACCTATATCTCTCTTAGGTGTCCATTATTGAATGTGCAAGATAGATGCTTTTCCAGAAGATCTTGACCAAAGAGCAAGTATTCCGTCTTTCTGCACAAACTTCAAGGAATTGAATGGATTTCAAACTGTCAAAATAATCCCACTTTTCCTAGAGTAAAGAACATATAGTAAATTAACTATGACCTTTTCTCAGTTATAAGGACATAAAAGAATGTTTGCAGACAATAGTTATTGAATTAATTAGCCAAATTGGTGCATTGTAGTTTCAAAATGGTAGTGTGGTTCATAACCATCTGTTATTGATGTTTTCAAATTTCATTGATATGAATCCATCAATGATCTACCAACCAAAAGCATCTAGCTAAATCTACAAGATAAACTCCAAAAGCTTACCATAACATTACATATAGTCACATTACCWGGTGGATAGAACCATCTTTCTTATACATGTCGAGATTTTCTTCAGCCCGAGAGATACCAGCCTCACAACATTTAAGTTGGCTGAAACGTAGGATTGAATGCAATAGGCACCCAATAAGGACATAAACGGATGTAAAATACAGAGGTAACCAAGGAAACTGACAGAAAAGAATAGGATACATTAGTACAAATTAAAAAAGAAAGAGCTTAGATTGTCACAGGTTAATAACTCACTTACTAGTAGTATTTCCTCACCCAATGAGCAGTTAGGGGTTTGATACATATCTGATCATCAACAGAGAAAATTAAAAGTGTGAATTTTGCCCCTAGTTAAGTCGATTGCCTATAAAACTATAAGGAGATTAAAAATAAATTTCTCTATTTCCCTTTTGGTGTATAGTAGATGTTAGGGTTGATTACTACTTTTATGAGTTACTTTATAATCACGAATGGATATAAATAAATCAAACCAAAATATAAAAGATAGACGCACGATTTAACATAGTTCGGCATAAATGCCTGCATCCATGGGTCCATGTCTAGATTTCAAACATAATTCACTAAATAAATGAGTTAAGGGACTTATACATTAATCATTCAACAAATTAAAACTTTTAACAAAATAAAAAACTCCCCCTATGTTGAATATTGTAGCCGTTGATAAATTGTTTGAATTATCTGTTGACGTAGCGGATTGAACAATGTATTGTTCTTGTTGCTCGAAATCCTTTTAGCAAACTTTCAGAATCTTCTCAAGATAGGAAGAACTCTCAATACTAGACTGAATCAATAGAAGGAATAAATTCCAACAGAAACCCAAATAAACCTTTCACAACATATACTTATGAACAAATACTAAGTATGTCAATCTAACATAGCATGAATATTACTCTCTGTATTTGCTGAACAAATCCAAACTAATGAGCATGGTTATTTAGTTGATCTTGTAGGAATCAGAATATTTGAATAAGAAAGAATCAATAATCACATTTCTAAACAAGATTGAAAATCCTTATCTAAAAGTATAATTATGATAACTAACTCATAAGCATTTGATAATCAATATTCAATAATCAGCTACTTTGAGATCATGATGTTTCGTGGTAATGCATAAATTAATTAAAAAATCAAATATTCCTATGTACTTACACGAGATAATTTATGTTTCAAATAATCACATTGCATCATTTTGTAAAACATTCCTATACTAACAATGTATGCATCGTTTGTTGTGTTTCTTGATAAAGATGATGATGCTGTAGAAATTGATCCAAGAAATGTTCAAGCTCAAGGACTGAATAACAGTGCCAAATCGAGCTCTCCTTCAGAAAACAAAGGAAATTCCCTCTCCTTTTTAGCTTGTACACTTGTGTCACTTTGCACTATTATTGTTCAAAGACCGATAAACCATATTGATTAATCAAATAGGTATTGATGTATAATTTTCATATTGATCAATTATTTATCCCATCAAGATAGATAAGTAAAATAATTTTAATTTATAATTTTAACTTTAACGTACTCAAATATTAAACACAATTTTGTGAAAGGTAACTGACCAAAGCTTTTTTAATTACACCCAATCTTTTGACATTCATATGGACCAAAGTCAATCTAAATGTATTGATACGTATTATTTCTTTTTTTTTTTCCCAACTGCTTACATCTAAACCTAGTGTAGGTGTTTTTATTGCTATTGAGATGAACAAAAAATATAAACAAGATAAATAGGAACATTTTCTATATAATTTGGCTGAAATGTAGGATTACACATAATAGGCACCCAATAAGCACATCAACATATGTAAAATATAGAGGTAACCCAGGAAAATACCAAAAAGAATAGGATACATTAGTACAAAATAAAAAAGGTAGAGCATAGATTGTCACAAGTTAATACCTTACTTATTACTAGTATTTCCACACCTAACAAGAAGTGATAGGTTCAATTAATATTTGATCATCAATAGAGAAAAAGATAGGTGTGAATTTAGTTCCTAGTTCAGTTGATTACCTATTAAATCATAAGGATAATAAAATCAAATTTCTCTATTTCTTTTGTACTCCTTACTAGATGATTTATGTTACAAAAAATCACATTATATTATTTTGTAAAACATTCTTATACTAACAATATATACATCTTTTTTGTGTTTATTGATGAAGATAATGGTGTTGTAGAAATTGTTCAAGCTCCAGGACCGAACAACATTGTTGGATCGAGTTCTCCTCCAGAAAATAGATGTAATTCTCTCTTTTAGCTTGTACAAATGTGTCATTTTGAACTATAATTATTAAAAAACTACTAATCCATAAAAAAATAATTAAATAGATGATTGATGTATATTCTTAATCCCATGAGAGTTGATCAAATTATATCCCATCAAGGTAGATAAGTACAATAATTTTAATTTAAATTTTTAGCCTTAACGTACTCGAATATTAAATCCAATTTTTAGAATGGATATCAAGTTTGGCCTTTTTAATTAAATTCAATCTTTCTAATTAATATCCACATAAGTCAATCTAAATGTATATATTGGTATTATTCCTTTTTTTTCCAACTTCTTCAATCTAAACGTAGCGTAAGTGTTTTTAGTGACATTGACATGAGCAAAATACATAAACCAGATATATAAAAATATTTTCTATATAAGTTTGCTAAGATATAGGATGGCACATAATAGGCATGCAATAAGCAAATCAAATAGATGCAAAATGTAGACATAACCGGATGTTGTTTGTGTCGATGTTGTTGGTGTGTCGACTACAATGGATAATCTAAACCAACCATGCAATAAATTTGGAACTATCTAGAGCATAGTACCCAGTGTAAGAGAGAGCATGTATGAACATCAGTAAGAATGATTTGAGTTTTTGTGGAAAACCTGGCGGGAACAGCCCATTTGACTGAACTGAACAGTATAGATCCGATAGATGTCGGCGGATGCATAGTATCTCATGCTCTGAGAACAAGCAAAACTTGCCTATCCATAGTTTTTGTCGGAAGTAACCTGAGACAGTTTCCTGAATCTAGGCCAGTTATAATTGCTCCTGCTAGCATGCTCCTTACATGGGAAGAAAAATTGAGGAAATGGGAAGTCGAGTTTACATTCCACAACCCATGCAATCCGGAGTTCTCCGAAAAGCACACAAAGACCTTATCAAACCTTTCACCACGAGTAGATCTCCAGACAACAACAAAGTTYGATGGGTAAAATTTTTTTCTCCACAAGTATTGTGGGGATAAGTTACAATTTATACAGGAAAATTGGTGGGAAGAAAGTTGTTCCAGATGAAGAGTCTCAAAATCTATAGAGAATACTACTTCAATTGCCCCAAGTTGGTCATTCTAAACGAAGGGCACATTCCTTGCAACTAAAAGTACTTCTATTCGGAAGACTCTCTTATAACTTTAGACGAAGAAGAGAATTATTATTTCAAGAACTCTTTTCCAGAACAACATTGAAGTACTTTTCAACACTTTGGATCTGTTCCAACCAGGGATTCTTAAAAAAGAAACAGCATTCGCAGGCATGGTTGTCTCAAGGCAAAAAATGAGTTTCAATCCTAMAGCTTGAATAATTTCTACAACATAGTCATCTTCATCAAGAAATGCAAAAAAGATATATTTATTGTTAGTATAAGAATATCTAAAAATTATATCATCTAGTATATAGTACAAAAGAAATAGAGAAATTTGATTTTAATCTCCTTATGATTTTATGAGCAATCAACTTAATTAGGACCAAATTCACATGATTTTTTTCTCCACTGATGATCAGATATGAGTCCAACCCATAACTTCTTGTTAGGTGACAAAATACTATTAAAAAGTAAGTCATTAACTTGTGACAATCTATACTCTTCATTTTTATTTTATATTAATGCATCCTATTCTTTTTTACATTTTCTTTTCTTACCTCTATATTTTACATGCGTTTATGTGCTTATTGTGTGCCTATTATGTGCAATTCTACATTTCAGCCAACATATAGAAAATACTTCTATATATTTTGCTTACACTTGTGTTCATGCCAATAACAATAAAAACACTTACACTAGGATTAGATTGAAGGAATTGAAARGAAAAGAAATAATACCAATATATAAATTTAAATTTACTTTTGTAGATACAAATGTACAAAGATTGGGTTCAATTAAAAAGGCCTAACTTAATGTCCATTCCAAACATTGGGCTTAATATTCGAGTATGTTGAGGATAAAGTAGTAAATTAAAATTATCCTACTTATCTACCTTGATGGGATAAATAATTATACCGTCTCTCGCATGATTACTTTACCGAGCATATGCAAAATATGCATCAAACATCCATTTAATTAATCACTAAGATTTATTGATCTTTTACCAATTATAGTTGAAAATGACAAAATTGTGGAAGCTAAAAGAGAGAGAATTACCTTAGTTTTCTGGAGGAGAGCTCGATCCAACAATGTTCTACAGTCCTAGAGCTTGAGCAATTTCTACAACATCATCATCTTCATCAACAAACACAAAAAAAAAAAATGTATATATTTTTAGTATGAGAGTGTTTTACAAAATGATGCAATGTTATTATTTGAAACTTAATAGAAAAATCTGATACTAATCTCCTTATGATTTTATAGGCAATCAACTTAACTAATGGCTAAATTTGCACTTTTGTTTTTCTCTGTTGATAATCAGATATGAATTGTACACATAACTTCTCGTTTGGTGAGATATTAGTTAGTAAGTTAACTTGAGATGATTTACGTTGTTTCTTCTTTATTTTGTACTAATGCCATCCTATTCTTTTTGGTATTTTACTTGGTTGCCTCCATATTTTAACATTTTACTTGGTGCCTATTATTTGCAATCCTATATTTCAGCATACTTGTATAGCAAAAATTTCCTATATATCTTGTTTCTGTTTTTTGTTCATGTCCATATCAATAAAAATTCTTACACTGGATTTAGATTGTCCATAGGATAATCAAATGATCCARGATCCTAGAATGGTGACTTAAGATTACTTCTAGGTTGCTCCTAGTGATAAGTAAGGACATTCGAGTTAGTCATTAATTATCGGACTATCTAAGGGTGATAGATGTTATCGAGAAGGTGTTAGTTCATTATTGCTATCTCAATGATGGGTGTTGCGCAGAAGGGTATATTTTCATTCACTTGGAGATTGAAGACTATGCTCATGCAAAGTTGTTCGTAGTGTGAATGTATCCATAAGGTGATAAATGGAACACATAAGTTGGCTAAATATAGCTACTAGGTAGTTAGGTACTTTGATCATTTGAGTAGGCATGAATAATTTGTCTTTTGTTCCCCTGGGTAGCTCAATATCACCGAAGTAATTAATTGTACAACTTGGCTTCAAGGATGAAGTCTTGTAACGAGAGGTATTATTTTATTTAGTTTAGTCCATATTTATTGGGTAAGAATAAATTAGTTCATTGGGTATTTAATTAATTACTTAGATTTATTCTAGAAAAAGAATTAATTAATGAATGGACTTAGGTCTTAAATTAGAGTGAAGATAATCAAGACGTGGCCCATAAAAGACCAGGAATTTTGGCCTCACAAGGGAAAACCCTAGGTGGCCGAAATTCTACCTGTCTTGGGAGGATTTAGGTCCTAGGGATGTATATCCCTTGGCCGGAATAATAGAAAGTTGGGGATTCCAAAACTGTATTATTTTGGGGTTTCATTCTTTAAACCTAATGGATATAATTTCTCTTTCAAGAATCCGCCTCACTTACTAAGCTACTTCCCTGGCTGCCACAAACACTCTCTCTCCTTCTAACGAATGTTCATCCTAGGTTCTCTCCAACCCTAGTCTAGATAGGCAGAGTAATACCTAGGAATATCGGGAGAATAGTCTTCTTCCTATTTTCATGTGAAGAGTTTGAAGACTCACTAGGAAAAATCATCATCAACAAGTTATAGAATCCGGGAAGCCTTCAGAGCCATTTGTGCCACCACCCCTTTCCCCTCAAACCGAAGAATTGAGTTAAGAGCATTCGACACCTCCAGAAACCCTAGCACCCCATTTTTTCATAAAGAATAAAAAGTAGTAAGTTTCTCCTGAACTCACATTATGAAGATTAAAATTCTAAAATTTTGCTTTTGCTGCGTTTCCTTGTTTCATAAGGTCCTTCAAGTGATATCAGAGCCACGGTTTTAACATTAGGAGCATACAAGGGTTAAAACTATAAAAGGCGGTACCTTTACTACTTTTAAATTTTTTGTGTGTTTTGTATGGATGCCCTTAAGAAGAATGATTTGTAGATCTCTTGTAAATCTCATGAAGTGGAGGTATAGGATTGTAAATATTATTTGTTTGTTTCTAAAAATTAGATTTGATGTAAACCTCGTGGTTGAGGTATAGGCGCTTGTAACAATTAAATTCGGTGAAGTGATTTTACATCGATTTAAAGAATGGACTAAGGTCTTAAATTAAATACTTGCTTTTTCAATTATTAAAGCATGATCCATTACTGATATTTCCAATATTAAGAGCAATTAGATTGATGACGCTAAAGATGCGGCTTAACGACCGAAATTTCAATTTTATACCGGAGGATAAGATACTTCAGATTGTTTTATACTGGAATTGATAGATTTTCTCTGTAACTTTGAAAAATGTTTGATCTTTGTAAACATGGAAGAAGATGACTCAATTTTTTTTAAAAGAAAAATAGGAGCCATCTGCATCCTATCCCAAAGAATTTAAATTCTGAATTATAGACTTTTCCGCCTTTTCTTATTCTACCAAGACTTTCTTCTTCGTTACAACAAGAAAGAGCTTATTGAAGTAAATTCTATGACATGAACACTAAAATTAATACCTAGCATAGTCTGATATTTTTTCCCTCGTGATTTTAGGTTTATGGATTTGACATTCGAGATTATGGGCCTACTTGGATTAGCGTCTAGATGAAGAAAATATTTTTGATTGAAAAAGCTGGACAAATATATTTATTCTGAAATATCAAATTATTTTTTCAATTAAAAAGCTCTTTGTTGAGAATTTCAATCAGGATCAAATATTTGAGATCTGAATTTATTATTTCTGAAGTTTAAGAAGTCGGGCTCAAATTATAAATAGTTAATTAATAATCGATTAACAATCAATTAATATTGTTCTTAATTGATTAATGAAATCAAATTTAAAACATCATTGAAAATCAATAATCGATCTTAATCTATTGTTAAAAAGCAATAATTGATTAAGGCCAACCTTAATCATCTATTGTTCCAAGCTATAGATATCTACTCAGATGTGCTTGTGAGGTTTAATTTARTAAGTTCGATAAATTCCATGGAACATATTACATTGAAGTGCTCTTAATATACRAGTGCAGGTTGTCACATGGAGGACAAAGAGTACTAGATAATATCAAAAAATTATTTGTATAGGAAATAATTTTGACTTGGAAAATTGAGTGATCAATTAATGTGGTAATTTAGATATTAATAAAGTGATAAGGGTGAAATTCGAAAAGTATAATAAGTATCTTGTTGATTTTTTGAAAAGATAAATAATTTGAAAAAAAAATCTAAAATGACTGCGGAATAGAGATAGTAAATCATATTAGTGAGTACAAAGTTTGAAGAATTTATCAATAGATGATAAGAAATGAATGAGGGACACATGACACAAAAAAATGGTGCCATATTTTGAAAACCTATAAAGCATTAGAAATAATTTTAACTTGGAAAATTAAATGCTCAATTAACATGGTAATTAGTTAGAAATAAATGATGGGGTAAAATTGGAAAAAATAATAAATATCTTCTTGACTTTTTAAAATGAAAATTGATTTTAAAAAATCTAAAACGACTGTAAAGCGGAGGTATTAAATCATATTTGTGAGTAGTAAATTCAAGGAATTAACTAATAGACGATAAAAAATGAACGAGCTACACGGGAAGCAAAAATCAGTGTCATACTTTAAGAAATTAACAATGGATAGTTTATATAACGTAAATAAGACTCCGCGATAAAAATCTATAAATGAACACTTTTATACAATGTAGATGAGACTCTTGTAAGTTAGTCTGTAAATCAAATTTGGAAATTACATTGCATAAATTAAGAAATCATTATTTTTTAAATTAATAAGGGGAAAGGAATGCTGAAAATCTTAATTTATTTGGAAAAGTAGATATACTGAATACTCATAACTTCTTAGATATTTTCATAAAAAATAACCATATATATTAAACACATCATGTTGCATGTCATGCAGACACATCATTCGGACACAACATTTCAAATTTGTTGAAATTCTTTCATCCCATCGAATCTCTAGCTTCTGTAACAAGGATTGTATCTTATCTGACCACCAAATAAATTTTCGCTTATGAATTCTCAGCRAAATCATCCATTTGATTATCTGATTGAAACCTCTCACAGAAAATCTGAGTTTCTGAACAGCTTTATTTTCGCCCAACATTTCTCATTGATTTCGTGTTGCTTATGTCAGGCATGGATGGAACTAGTCCTGGCACTGCCCAAWGAACCAGGGTGCACAAGTTTCAGAATCATCTTAAACTATTGCAACGCATTCTGCCACTGAAGCAAAGAAGAATCAAGCAAGCAGCAGTTGGGAGAAGGCCCCTCATACTCCTGATCAGAACATGGAGATGGGAAAGAAGCAAAAATATGGCCATGGAAATGCAACGAACCAAGGGAGTAGCAGTTCCAATAGAGCTGCTCCAACACCTGATCCAATCAATGTGGAGGCGGTCACTGAAAAGAAAATGAAATCAGGCCATGAGCAGGCATCGAACCAAGAGGGCAATAGTTCTCAGATTTAGAAGAAGGAAATCGGTAAGATTTTCTCGTTAAATCTTGTCATATTGTTTTCATAATTTTTTGTTGTCGGATATTTCTTTAATGTAATTGTGTAACTCCATAGGACCAAAAAATAGTTTTGAGGAAGATGATTCTTAAATCATGATTGGTGAAGTTCCTGGCGATATGTGTAAACAAGTAACGACTAAGGGTGAGATCAGAAAAGATGGTGCTGGAAAGAATTGTTTTGAGCACAAGAAGGGGCAGAAGACGCAAAAGAGAATGACATATTCACGTATTTATCGAAAAAAGGATGGTAACTATTTTCTAGATATTATATTATATCGTTGTCACATTATGAAACATGATCGTTAAATGGTTTAAATGATTGATAAACTAATCAATTAAATGAAGTTCAATGAGGCTAGATGGAACTTTTAAGTTTAGTCGCATAAACTCTCTATTTATATTAAAAATCATTACATTGAGCTGCGATAATGAAGAATTAAGGCACAAAATATAGGTTTGGATGCTCATGTCTAGACGACCTTGACTATTACTCAACATTGCTATAACTAGTTTATTTGCTTGGCATTTACTCACATGTTCTGGAATCAAACATCTATCATTCACATGGTACAAAGACTTGATAGTTTTTAACTATATTCATTTTTACCTGTTTATCCTTAATGAATGCATAGTCCGCTAAATATAAATAGGGTAGAAGTGTAAAAAGCTTTTAAAAAATATTTTAGGGCAACCTATAAAAAAATATAAAAGTTCAAATTAGGATGAAGAAAGTGCAATCTTTCTTTCTCTTCCCTTATAATGGGAGTAATACCCCTCCTTTACAATGGCTCATTTTGTTCCATATTCCTTCCTTTTCTATTCTGCATTTCACCCCAAACAAACCATGCCTAACATTATTACTTCAGTCACTTCTTAACTCTCCAAGTCTCTACCCAATCTCTTCCTATTTACATATTAATTACTTCTGTATGCAATTGTAAATTTGAAACACAAAAATGTCTTTTGAAGAAATTAAAGCTTTGTATGGATTGAGAAAATGTGATGATAGGAAGGGAAAAAAATTAAATTACTAATTTTGTTCTTAGATGAACATAAACATCCTACAATAATGACATTTACTCCGTAATAAATGATTCATCAAAACTGATATATTTTCTTTCAGTCAATCTACTTGTGGATGGAAACAAAGTTAGACCTTTTTAATTAACCCAATCTTTCTACATTCGTAACAACAAAARTCAATCTAAAATCATATATTGGTATTACTTATTTTCCTTCCAACTAACCTCATGCAAGTTTTGTAGGACTAGGTGCATAGAGGTAACAAAGGAAAATGTCGAAAAGAATAGGATGCATTGATACAAAATAAAAAAGAAAGAGGCATAGAGTGTCACAAGTTAATAACTTTGTTACTAGTAGTGTTTGCTCAACCAAGGAGAAGTTACGAGTTTGATTCATATCTGACTCTTAATAAAGGAAAAGAAAAAGTGCCGATTTAGCCTCTAGTTAAGTTGGTCTATAAAATCTTAAGGAGCTTAAAATGAAACCAAGAAACATTTTGTTCTCTATTTCTTTTTTTACTGTATACTAGATGATTTAAGTTTCAAAACATCAAATTGCATTACTTTGTAAAACATTTTTATACTAACAGTATATACATCTTCTTTGTGTTGCTTGATGAAGATGATGGTATTGCAAGAGTTGGTTCAGAAAATGTTCAAGATCGAGGAGTGAACAACATTGCTGAATCAAGTTCTCTCCAGAAAAATAGTGGTAATTCTCTCTTTTAGCTTGTACAATTATGTCATTTTGAACAAGACTTGTTAATAACTTGTAATTCATAATAATTAATTAATAGATGATTGTTGTATATTTTTCATATGTTTGATAAAGTCGAATAATTTTAGTTTAGAATTTTAACCTTAATGTATCTGAATATTGACTTAAACTTAAGAACAAGCTAAAAGAATTTATTTGGACYGATGGATAAGGAAAAATTGATTAGTGTCAGCCTTGAGCAAACAGCATGATCAACCTCAGGAAGACTTTCACATAAAATTGCCTTGTCAAAATAGACATGTCATGAGTTAAAAAAAGGAACAACAAGCAAGAAGCAATAAGCTAAAAAAATACTTTGCCAAAAGAATCACCATTACTATGGTACTATATGAATCAGTAAGATAACTTTTATGGAATTCTGGAATATCCTCTTTTCTAGCTCTTTTTTAAGTGGAAGTTTCAGTAATTACTATAGGTTATTCTAGAAGATCACTGACATAGTCAATTCATATTATAGATGAAGGACATGATAGACATGTAAGTGAAGATGGTGTTGAATCAAAAAGGAGGGAGATAATTCAACATACTTAGCGATACTGATAATAATCATTCTAGTACTGAATATTTTGAGGTTGAGAGCTAGAATTCCCTAGTCGTGTGGTAATAAATGAGGACCAGCATGCCAAGAAAGCTACTGAAAATACCAGATGGAGTAGCAGCAATTGACGAGTGTGTGACAAAGACAATACATGTTGCTGAAGCTAGCAAGGACAAACCAGATGCTGGGCTGGAGATTGAAGAGTATGTTGCAAAGAGAAGACATTCTATTTTGTCCACAACAAAAATATCACTCTTCGGAAAGCTTAGATGAAAGAAGGGATAGCAACCTATTTAAGAATCTAAATGAAAAGAAAAGTGAAGAAAATGTATGCAGAAAAGAGGAGTAAAGTGAATGGTTTACTAAGAACAGGCAGGTTCATGTGAAAAATGATAAGGATTTCACTAGAGTTCTTGCTGCCATACTAAGAGAAGAGGAAGTTCACATTGAAGCACCTAGCCATGAAGAAGCTAAACCATCACCATCAGTTGTTCTCTTCCTTTGAAATTTGGATTTGAAGATGAGGAACCAAAAGTACCAGGAAGTCAGATTATGAAAATATGGTGGCTGACCTGTATGCCGAATTCAAGAGTGAATAGGCATATGAGAGCATGAATACTTCTGATTTGATCAAGGTGAGAACTATTTTCATGGTTTGCTTATACCCCTCATTGTTGAGAATAACATTGTCTGGTACTATGTTACTTTAGAAGAATAGATAAATTTATGCGAAATATTAATAGCTTGTAGACATTCTTGAGTTTATTCAGTTCTTAAATGTAAGGGTTCCCCATATCCAAGTTAAGTAGTTTTCTTTAAGTCATTGTATGCAAGATTTTAATCCCCAGAATATTTTTTCTTGCATGAGAATATTAGAGATACTTATTTCAAGATATTGTTCAAGTTTTGTAAATAGGAGCTCTGTGTTCAAGAAAACTTTTAGATGCATAATGGTCTGGCTAAAACCACATTTCTCTTATAGAATATGTTCCACAAGTTTTGTAAAAGTGGAGTTATATGAAGGGCTTACCTTGATCATGAGGTGAATATGTTGCCTGGTGTAGCTCATCACAATAAGATTGTTGTTGTTCCATAGGATGCGCATTCCTACAGAAAGTCCTTTTGCATCTACCTCGATCGGATTGTTGTTGTTATTAAGCTTTAGCTGAACCTGAAATGTTAATCTTAAGACTTCTAGAAAGAATTATGTTAAGATGATCATTCAAAACACTCTTTCTGGAAAATCTTATTTAGGGCATAAGAACTAAACACAGGAGACCAGAGAGAAGTACACCTCTCTTTTCCTTGACTAGAGAAGTAAAATCTTGTACTTTTTGTCCTTCATGATCTACGGGTTGATCATAAAAGAGCAAAAGCATCCAGGTCCAAGGCAACTGAAATCAACTCTGCAAATGAAGGCAAAYATGACTTGGGCAGATATCAACAAATTTGATATGTTTGTCGTAGATGTCATCTAGTTGTTCATTAAATTAGAGATCTAAATCCTGACTTTCTAAGTAATTTAATTTATTCTAAAGTTGCCACCTTTTAATTATAGTGGCCTATCTTATCACGACATGAAATAGATACAAAATTTATAAAATGTATAATCCATTTTTTCCATGGATAGGTGAAAGATGCATTTGGAGAAGGGGCACTTCTTAGTCCAAGATGCAGTAGATGGTGCTGACATCTCGACTATATAATCTAGACCAACCATGCAACAAAATTGGAAGTATTTAAAGTATACTACCTGGTGTGGGAGGAGCATGTATGAACATTAGCAAAAAGGATTTGGGTTTTTGTAGAAAACCTTGACGGGAACAACTCATCTAACTGAACTGAAGAGTATAGATCCGAAAGATATTGGTTGATGCATAATATCTCATGCTCTGAGAACAAGAAAAACCCGCCTATCCATAGTGTTTGTCCAATGTTACTTGTGGTAGTTTCATGAATCTAGGCCAGTTATAATTGCCCCTGCTAGCATGCTTCTTACTTGGGAATAATAATTCAAGAAATTGGAAATCGAGTTTCCATTCCACAATCTGTGTAATCCAAAGTTTGCCAAGAAAGAAAATAAATACCTTCTCAAGCTTTTCACCATGATTGGATCTCCCAACAACAATGAAGTTTGATGTGTATAAATTTTTACTTGGAGAAAGGAGACAAGTATTCTGGGGATAACTTACGATTTATACAAGAAACTTGTTGGGGAGAAAGTGGCTCTAGATGAAGAGTCCTATGGAGACTATTGCTTCAATTGCCCAAGTTGGTAATTCTTGATGAAGGGCACATCCCTCGCAAACAAAGTAGTTCCATTTGGAAGACTCTGTTAAAACTTCAGAGGAAGAAGAGGATTATTCTTTTCGAAACTCCTTCCCATAACAACTTTGAAGAACTTTCAAAACTTTGCATTTGGTCAAGCCAAGAATTTTTGAAAATGAAAAAGCATTTCCAACATGGATCCCTCAAGGTATAAATATTCAAGAAAGGATGCATCATTTTTTGAATCATTCTTATACTAATAATATATACATCATTTTTAGTGTTTCTTGATAAAAATGATGATGTTGTAGAAATTGATCAAAAAAATGTTCAAGCTCCAGGACTAAACAACATATGATTGATAAAGTAATCACATGAGAGACAGTCCAATTATTTATGCCATCAAGATAGATAAGTAGAATAATTTTAATTTAGAATTTAACTTTAACGTATTCAACTATTAAATACAATGTTTTGAATCAAAACTAAGTTAGGCCTTTTAATTAAACCCAATCTTTCAACATTCATATCGACCAAAGTCAATCTAAATGTATATATCAGTATTATTTTTTTCCTTCCAACTCCTTAATTCTAAACCTAGTATAGGTGCTTTTATTGATATTGATATGAACAAAAAATATAAATAAGATATATAGGATTATTTTCTATATAAGTCAGTTGAAATGTAGGATTGCACATAATAGGCACCCAATTAGCACATCAACAGATGTAAACTATAGAGGCAACCAAGAAAAATGTCAAAAAGAATAGGATGCAATAGTACAGAATAAAAAAGGAGCATAGACTGTCACAAGTTAATACCTTAATCACTAATAGTACTTCCACGCCTAACGAGAAGTTATAGGTTCAATTAATATTTGATCATCAATAGAGAAAAAAATATATGTGAATTTTGTCCCTAGTTTAGTTGATTACCTATTAAATTATAAGGATATTAAAATCATTATGAGATGATTTTAGTCCTTAGTTTAGTTGATTACTAGACGATTTATGTTTTAAATAATCACATTGCATTATTTTGATAAACATTCTTATACTAACAATATATGCATCTTTTTTCTGTTTCTTGATGAAAATGATGATGTTGTATAAATTGTTCAATCTCGAAGACAGAACAACATTGTTGGATTGAGTTCTCCTATAGAAAATAGAGGTAATTATCTTTTTTAGCTTGTACAAATGTGCCATTTTGAACTATAATTATTAAAAAAACCAGTAATCCCTAAAAGATTAATTAAATTGATAATTGATATATATGTTTGATAATGTAGTCCCGTGAGAGACGATCCAATTATTTATCCCATCAAGATAGATAAGTAAAACAAATTTAATCTAAATGTTTAGTCTTAACATACTCGAATATTAAATCCAATTTGTAGAATGGTTACTATGTTTGGCCTTTTTAACTAAATCCAATCTTTCAGAATTCATATCCACAAAAGTTAATCTAAATGTATATATCAGCATTATTCCTTTTCCTTCCAACTCCTTCAATCTAAACCTAGTGTAAGTATTTTTATTCACATTTACATGAACAGAAAATATAAACAACATATACAAGTATGTTTTCTATATAAGTTTACTACTGCACAGAAACTGTGACTTGAGAAGGAGGTTGTAGGAAATGCAGGATTGCACATGATAGGCACCCAATAACCACATCAACGGATGTAAAATGTAGAGGCAACCAGATGGTGTTCATATCTCCAATACAATGAATAATCTAGACCGACCATGCAACAAAATTGGAGCTATCTGGAGTTTAGTACCTAGTATAAGAGAGAGCATGTATGAACATCAGCAAGAAGGATTTGAGTTTTTGTGGAAAAACCTGAAGGTAACAACTCATTTGACTAAATTAAAGGGCACAAATACAAAGGATGTTGGCAGATGCATAATATCTCGTGATTCAGGAACGAGCAAAACCCTCTATACGAAGTTTTTGTTCCAAAGTTGCTTGGGGAATTCTTGAATCTAGGCCAGTTATAATTGCTTCTACTAGTATGCTCCGTATATGGAAAGAATCTTGAAGAAATGGGAAGTCAAGTTTCCATTCCACAAACTGTGCAATCTAGAGTCCTTCGGGAAAGAAAACAAAGACCTTATCAAACTTCTCACCATAAGCACATCTCTAGACAACAACAAAGTTTGACGGGAAGAATGTTTTTYTGCCAGAGTATTCTAGGGATAAGTTACAATTTATAGGAGATACTTGTTAGGGAGAAAGTGGTTTCAGATAAAGAGTTTCAAAAATCTACTGAGAGTACTGCTTCAATTGCCCAAGTTGGTAAATCTCAATGAAGGGCACATTCCTTGCAACCAAAGTAGTTCTATTACAAAGAGTCTCTTATAACTTCAGACGAAGAAGATAACTATTCTTTCAAGAACTCCTTTTCAAAACAACTGCGAAGAACTTTCCAACACATTGCTTTTGGTCAAGCCAGGAATACTTGAAAAAGAAAAAGCATTTGCTGGCATTGTTCCCTCAAGGCAAAAAARGGGTTGTTCAGTCCTAGAGCTTGAACAATTTCTATAACATCATCATCTTCATCAAGAAATGCAAAAAAGATGTATATATTGTTAGTATAAGAATGTTTTTATAAAATAATGCAATGTGATTATTTCAAAATTAATCATCTAGTATACAGTACCAAAAAAATTGAGAAATTTTATTTTAATCTCCTTATGATTTTATAAGCAATCAACTTAATTAGGGACCAAATTCRCATTTCTTTTTCTCTATTGATGATCAGATATGAATCGAACCCATAACTTCTCATCAGGTGAGAAAATAATATTAGTAAGTAAGTCATTAATGTGTGACAATCTATGCTCTTTCATTTCTATTTTCTAATAATGCATCCTATTCCTTTTGGCATTTTTCCTTCGTTACCTCTATATTCTACATCAATTGATGTGCTTATTGGTGCCTATTATGTGCAATCCTACATTTCAGCCAACTTATATAGAAATTATTTCTATATGTTTTGTGTGTATTTTTTATCATGCCAATAACAATAAAAATAATTCCACTAGGTTTAGATTGAAGGAGTTGGAATAAAAAAATATAATACTGATATATAAATTTAGATTTACTTTTGTAGATATTAATGTAGAATGATTGGCTTAATTAAAAAGGCCTAACTAAGTTTCCATTCAAAACATAATATTCGAGTACGTTAACGGTAAAATTGTAAATTAAAATTGTTCTACTTATCTATCTTGATGGATAAATAATTGGACCATCTCTCATGTGATTACTTTACCAAGCCTATTCCAAAATATACATCAGCCATCTATTTAATTAATCATTAAGGTTTATTGATCTTTTAAGAATTATAGTTGAAAATGACACAATTGTACAAACTAAAAGAGAGAGAGAGAGAGAGAATTACCTTTGTTTTCTGGACGAAAGCTTGATGCAGTAATGCTGTTCAGTCCTGGAGCTTCAACAACTTCTACAACTTCATCATCTTTATCAAGAAACACAAAAAAGAAAAAAAACAAATGTTATAATATTAGTACAAGAATGCTTTACAAAATGATGCTATGTGATTGTTTGAAACTTAAATCATCTAGTGTGCACTAAAAGGAAATAGAGAAAGCTGATGTTAATCTCCTTTTGATTTTACAGGCAATCATCTTAACTGGGGGCTAAATTTAGACTTCTCTTTTTCTCCATTTATGATCGGATGTCAATTGAACCTATATCTTCTCAATAGGTAAGAAATACTATTGGTAAGTAGGTTTTTAACTTGTGACAATTTACATTGTTTCTTTTTTATTTTGTATTAATGCATCCTATTCTTTTTGGCATTTTACTTGGTTACCCCATATTTTACATTTGTTGATGTGCTTATTGGGTGTCTATTATGTGCAATCCTACATGTCAGCACACTTGTATAGCAAAAGATTCCTATATATCTTGTTTCTATTTTTTGTTAATATTAATATGAATAAAAACACTTACACTAGATTTAGATTGTTCGGAGGATAATCAAATGATCCAGAGTCCTAGCATGGTGACTTAAGAATATGTACTCCTAGGTACTGCCTAATGATAAGTAAGGATATTCGAGTTAGTCATTAATTATCGACTAGCTATCTGAGGATGGTAGATACCATTGATAAGGTGTTAATACATTATTGCTCTCTCAATGATGGGTGTTGCAGTGTAACGCCCCGCCCCGAAACACGGGATCGGTACGTTATTAGATTTGATGGACTGGCCTCACAAACCATCACGAGTCTTTTCAGCACGTTTTGTCCTCACTCACGCGCTCACCGGGAACTTCCCGGTGGGTCACCCATCCCAGAATTTCCCCAAGTCAAGCACGCTTAACACTGAAGTTCTTATGAGATGAGCTTCCGAAAAGAAGATGCATCTTGATGATATGAGTAGTACCAATCAAACCATATCACTTACAATCTCCCCCCACCCACTCTTGGGTCGGGGTCTTACATATAGTCCTACAGTAAAAAAAAAAAGAAAGAGGTGTCGTAGCACAATCAAGCGATAAAGTTCCTGCAACTAAAGTAATCCCTAAAGCATGTGAAGATGAAACTGTAAACCTCTGCAATAATGGTGTTGGTGAGACAAAGAGCATGGCTTTGGAAATTAATAATGAGCATGGTGTTACTGAAGCCAGAACCATTGTTTTCTTTATGTTTGTTGAACCTTGTAGATGATGATAATTGTGTTTCTTGGCTTTCATTATACATTCACAATGAAGAATTGTTTCTTTCTATAAGAAAGAATTTCTTTGGTCTATATGCAAAAAGAAAAAAAGAAATATTTCCACAAAAAATCACATAAAAATGAAGAATGTACAATCTCTTAAATAGTGAACAATTCCTTCTCTGCACTTTCTACTTAGTCGAGCTTTGCAACTAAGTATCTAACCCTAAAAATCTGTCTCTAAAGATGGAATTGGAAGTCTCTGATCTACGGCTTTATTTCGACTTCAATCCCACAATTCTCTCCCTTTTTGCAAACTCCATACATGTACAAATTTTCAAGTATAGGTATTAATGGCTAGAGAACAAAGAATCCGACTTATGGCCATCAGCGAGTCGAAAACTACTACTACCCTTGGAGCTGCCGCAGGAGACTCATCCTTACTTGGCATCAAAACAACACGATCGGTCCACTTCCATTACTAATATTTCCAATTTTAAGAGCAATTGGATTGATGATGCAAAAAATGCAGCTCAACGACCAAAGTTTGCATTTTATCAATTGTTTTGCTTGTTGGAGGAAAAGATGCTTCAGATTGATTTATATTGGAATTCAGAGATTTTCTYTGTAACTGTCATCAATGATCAGTCTCCATAAACATGGCAGGAAGGTGTCTCCATTTTTTACTTAAAGAAGATTAGGAGCCATCTGCATCCTATCCAAATAATTTGAATTTTGAATTATAGAATTTCCTGGCTTTTCTTTTTCTGCCAAGAGTATCTTCTTTGTTACAATGAGAAAGAGCCAGTAGAAGTAAACCCGATGACATGAACACTAAAATTAATGCTTGGCATAATCTGATATTTGGCCCCTCATAATTTTAGGTTAATGGATTTGACGTTCAAGAGTAAGATCCACTTGGATTAGCGTATAGATGAACAAAATATTTTTATTTTGAAATATCAAATTATTTTTTCAATTAAGAATCTCTTTGTTGAAAATTTCATTTTGGATAAAATAATTGAGATTTGAATTTATCATTTTTGAAGTTTAAAAGTCGGCTCAAATTATAAATAGTCRTTAATAAGGTATCGATGTTAATCGATTAATGAAATTGAATTTAAAACATCATTAAAATTCAATAATTGGCCTTAATTTGTTGTTAAGAAACAACAATCGATTAAGGCGAACCTTAATCATCTATTGTTCCAAGCTATAGAAATGAACTCAGTTGTGCTTGTGCGGTTTAATTTAATAAGTTGGATAGATTCAATGGAAAATATTACATTGAATTGCTCTTAATATACGAGTGAAGGTTGTCACATGGAGAACAAAGAGTCGTAGATAACATCAAACAATATCTATTGGAAATAATTTTGACTGGGAAAATTGAGTGCTCAATTAATATGGTAATTTAGATATTAATAAGTGATAAGGGTAAAATTCGAAAAGTATAATAAGTATCTTCTTCATTTTTTAAAAGAAAAATAATTTGTAAAAATGAAAATCTAAGACTATTGTGCAGCAGAGGTACTAAACATATTAGTGAGTAGAAAATTTGAGGAATTTAATGATATATGTTCAGAAATGAACAGGCGACACGTGATGTAAAAAATTAGCAACATATTTCCAACACGAATAAAGCACTGGAATTTATTTTAACTTGGAAAATTGAATGTTCAATTAACATGGTAATTAGTGAGTAATTAGTGAGTAATATATGATAAGGGTAAAATTGCAAAAAATAATAAATATCTTCTGGAATTTTTAAAATGAAAAGTAATTTTAAAAATTCTAAAAAGACATTGAAGTGGAGGTATTAAATCATATTAGTGAGTAGAAAATTCTAGAAATTAACCGATAGACAATAAAAATGAAGGGGCTACACGTGAAGAAAAAATTGGCGTTACCTTCCAAAAATTTATCAATGAATAGTTTATACGACGTAGATGAGACTCTAATAAGTAAGTCCGTAAATCAAATTTGGAAGTTATGTTTTATAAATTAAGAATTCATTATTTTCTAAATTAATAAGGGGAAGAAATCATTAATTTATTTGGTAAAATAGATACATTGAATAGTCATAACTCCTTAGATATTTTTACAAAATATAACCATACATATTACATACATCATGTTACGTGTTAGGTGGTCGCATCTTTCAATCATAACTTTTCAAACTTGTTTAAATTCTTTCGTCCCATAGAATAGAATCTTTAGCTTCTGTAACAAGGGTTGTATCTTATCTGAGCACTAACGAAATTTTCGCTTATGGATTCTCAACAAAATCATCCATTTGATTCTCTAATTGATACCTCTGACTAGACAATTTGAGTTTCTGGATTCGTCCAACATTTCTTATTGATTTCACGCTACTCATGTCAGGCATGGATGGAACTAGTTCTACCATTGCTCAAAGAACCAGGGCATGCAAATTTCAGAATCATCTTCGGACTATTGCAAGGCGCTTTACCGCTGAAGTAAAGAAGAAGCAAGCAAGTAGCAGTTGTGAGAAGCCCGCTCATAGTCCTGATCACAATATGGAGGCAGGAAAGAAGAGCAGATATGGCCCTGGAAACGCAACGAACCAAGGGAGTAGCAGTTCCAATAGAGCTGCTCCAAATAAAAAGAAAACGAAATCAGGCCATGATGAGGGAATAAGCCAACAGGGGAACAGTTCTCAAATAAAGAAGAAGAGAGGTAGATAGAAGAACTAAAGATGGCTGCTACTTCCAACTCTTATTGCTCTAACATTATAACACATGATCATTAATTGGTTTAAATCATCGATAAAATAATCAATTAAATGAACTTCAATGAAGCCATATGGAAYTTTTAAGTTTAGTTCCATAAACTCTCTGTTTAGTAATAMTCTTTAGATTGAACTCCGATAAAGGAGAATTAAGGTACAAAATAGAACTTTGGATATGTATTTATTCTTCCTTGATGCACAAGGTTCATGTTTAGATGACCTTGGTTATTATTCAACATTGCTATGATTAGTTTATTTTCTGAACATATACTGGCTTGTTTTCGAATCGAAACATCTATTATTCACATGCTACAAAAACTTCTAAAAGATGCTCGTGGATGCATAATATCTCATGCTCTGGGAACAATCAAAACCTACTATCCAAAGTTTTTGTCCAAAGTTGCTTGAGGAAGTTTCCTGAATGTAGGCCAGTTATAATTGCTCCTGCTACCATGCTCCTTACATGGGAAAAAGAATTGAAGAAATGAGAAGTTAGGTTTCCATTCCTTGAAAATCCAGAGTTCTCCAGGAAAGAAAACAAAGGCCCTAGCAAACTTTTCCTCATGAGCAGATCTCTAGACAACAACAAAGTTGTATGGGTAAAATTTTTTTCTGTACAAGTATTTTGGGCATAAGTTATTTATATGAGAAACTTGCTGTGGAGGATATTGTTCAAGATGAAGAGTCTCAAAATCTACAGCGAATACTGCTTCAATTGCCCAAATTGATAATTCTCAATGAAGGGAACATTCCTCACTACCAAAGTAGTCTATTAGGAAGACTCTCTTATAACTTCAGATGAAAAAGACAATTATTCTTTCAAGAACTCCTTTCTGAAATAACTTTGAAGAACTTTTCAACACTTTGCTTTTGGTCAAGCCAAGTATTCTTGAAAAAGAAAAAGCATTTGCAAGCATGGTGGTTATACACAACTTAGAGAATTGATAATCTTCCTATTAGAGCTCTATCAGTTACTCTCAGCACCAAATAACAAATCATGGATAACATTTATAGGGTTATCTATTATCATGATAAGGAGCTTATGTCTAGGTAATGTTTACAAAGTTCCAGCTTAGCTTTTAGAAGTTTTTCATATATTTTTGACAAAGTTGACTCCACGGGGTCGAATGACAATAAGGGTCTTAGTTTCTCTTATTCCCCTCTCCCTTTCTGTAACACTAAAATACCCAGTACTTTCATACTCCTGTGAGTAAAGTTGGAAAAGGAGGTTCCTGTCCATATCTAAAATGATTATGTATCATTATTAATTGCACTAGGATCCAACTAGGAGAAATGAATGAGCGCATTTTGTTCACCAAATATATTGATTTGTATCTTATATAAAAAATTAAGATAGAAACTTAACTTGTTGTTTTCATTAACAAATTGTGTTCTTGCCGTAGACTAATCTATATCTATCTTATATAGACAAAAGAAGAGTATGAATTTAGCCCTTTAGTTTCAAATAATCACATTGCATTATTTTTGTTACACATTGTTATACTAACAATATACACACCCTTTCGTGTTTCTTGACGAAGATGTTGAAGCAATTGAAATTGATTCAGAAAATGAAAATGTTCAAGTCCAAGAGTGAAAAATGTTGCTAAATCGAGTTCTCTTCTAGAAAACAGAGTAATTCTTTCTTTTTTGCTGGTAGAATAACTTGAACTGTTCAAAAACCAATAAACTATAATGATTAATTAAATTGATAATTGATGTAGAATTTGCATATGCTTGATAAAGTAATCCCAATAGAGGTGGTCCAATTATTTATTCCATCAAGATAGATAAGTAGAATAACTTTAATTTACAATGTTACCCTTAATGTACTCGAATATTAAACCCAATCTTTCTACATTCATATCCACAAATGCAATCTAAATGCACATATTGGTATTAATTCCTTTCAATCTTGCTCCTTTTGATCTAAAACTATTGCAAGTATTTTCATTGATTTTGACATGAATAAGAAATATAAACAAGATATATAGGAAATTTTCTATATAAGTTGGTTGAAACCTAGTATTGCATATAGGTGCCCAATAAGTACCTATGTAATAACATACCTTGAGGTGGATTGCAGGTCGCATTGACGGCGACAAATACTTCACCTAGGGCTAGGTGACAAATAGACATGTCACAAGTTCAAAAAATGGAACAATAAGCAAGAACCAATAAGGTTAAAAAAATACTTTGCCTAAAGAATCAGTGTTACTATGGTGTATGAATGAGTAAAATAACTTTTATGAAATTGTGGAATATTTTCATTTCTAGCTCTTTCTTAAGTAGAAATTTCAAGTAATTGCTATGGGTTATTCTATAAGATCATTGACATAGTCAATTCATATTATAGATGAAGGACTTGATACACATGCAAGTGAAGATGGTGTTGAATCAAACCAAGAGGGAGATGATTCAATAGACTCCAGCAATATTGATAATAATCATTTTAGTGATGAAGATTTTGATGTTAAGAATTGCAATTCCCCTAGTCGTGTGGAACTAAATGAGGACCACCACACCAAGAAAGCTACTGGGCAAATACTAGATGGAGTAGCGGCAATTGACAAGTGTGTGACAAAGACAAGAAATTCTAGTTTGTTAAGACAACAAAATTGTGACTCTTCAACATGTTTAGATGAAAGATAGCATAACAGTACATCTAAGACTTTTTAGCAAAAAACAGAGTGACGACAACCATGCCAAGGAAGTTGCCAGGGACAACTAGATGATGAGGTGGTGATTGAAGAGTATGTGGCAAAGAGAAGACGTTTTATTTTGTCCATACAAAAAAAATATCACTCTTCACAAGCTTAGATGAAGGAAGGAATAGCAACCTATCCAAGAATCTCAATGAAAAGAAAGGTGAAGAAAAAGTATGTGGCAAAGAGGAGGAAAGTGAATGGTTCACTAAGACATGGTAAGTTCAAGTGAAAAATGATAATGATTTCAGTAGGGTTCTTGCTAATGCCATAATAAGAGAAGAGGAAGTTCACATCGAAGCACCCAGCCAAGAAGAAGCTGAGCCATCACCATAAGTTGGACATTCTCTTCCTTTGAAATTTAGATTTGAAGATAAGTCAGCATCAGTTACTTGTGGCAGTTCAACATYAGACTGACTTTGTCTCTAGTGCCYGTCTCCCTAAMTTACACCATTATGGGATGAAACTGAAGGAAAATSAAATATTACARGAGAAACTTYACTGTAGGGTTGCACATTGGTACCCAATAAGCAGCCAATAAGCACATCAGCAGATGTACAAATTAGTAACTTACTAATAGTACTTTCTCACCTAAAGCGAAGTTATTGGTTCRATTCATATCTGTCATCAATAAAGAAACAAAGTATGAATTTAGCCCTTTAGCTTCAAATAATCACATTGCATTATTTTTATTACACAATCTTATACTAAAAATATACACACCCTTCCGTGTTTCTTGATGAAGATGTTGAAGCAATAGAAATTGATTCAAAAAAATGAAAATGCTCAATATCCAGTAGTGAAAAACGTTGCTGAATCAAGTTCTCCTTCATAAAATAGAAGCAATTCTCTCTTTTAGCTAGTACAATTGTGTCATTTTGAAATTGGATTGTTCAGAACCCAGAAAACCATAATAATTAATTGAATAGATGATTGATGTATATTTTTCATATGCTTGATAAAATAATCCCATTAGAGGCGCCTCAATTATTTTTTCTATCAAGATAGATAAGTACAATAATTGTAATCAATTTTACCCTTAACGTACTCGAATATTAAAACCCAATCTTTCTACATTCATATTAACAAAAGTCAATCTAAGTGCATATGTTGGTATTATTTCCTTTCAATCTAGTTCCTTCAATCTAAAACTAGTGCAAGCATTTTTGTTGATATTGACATGAATAATAAATATAGGAATATTTTCTATATAAGTTGGTTGACACGTAGGATTGCACACAGGTGCCCAATAAGTACATCAACACATGTAATAACATACCTTGAGGTGGATAACACATTGCATAGAGGTAACCATGGAAAATATCAAAAACCGAATAGGACATATTAGTACAAAATAAAAAATAAAGGAACATAGATTATCATAAATTAATAATTCAGATATTAATAGTGTCGATGAGAATATATAGGCTCGATGCATATCTGATTCTCAATAAAAGAAAAAAAAAGTGTGGATTTAGCCTCTAGTTTATTTGACCTACAATATCACAAGGAGATTAAAACCAAATGAAGAAAAGTTTTGTTCTCTATTTCCTTATTACTGCATGCTAAAATATCTAAGCTTCAAATAATTGCATTGCATCATTTTGTAAACATTCTTATACTAACAGTATATACTTCCTTTTCGTGTTTCTTCTGATGTTCTATAAGTTGGTTCAAAAAATGTTCAAGGTGCAAGACTGAACAACATTGTTGAAATCGAGTTCTCCCCTGAAAATAGAGGTAATTCTCTCTTTTAGCTTGTACAATTGTGTCATTTTGAACTAGACATGTTAAAAGTCCAGTAATTTAAATGAGTTGTTTTGTATGTGCTTGATAAAGTAATCCCAAGACAGACARTCACTGACATAGTCAATTCATATTATAGATGAGGGAATCAACACATGCAAGTGAAGAAGGTGCTGATTCAAACAAGGAGGGAAATGATTCAACAAACTCCAGTAATACCGATAAGGACCATTCTTGTTATGAAGGTTTTGATGTTGAGAACTACAATTCCCCTAGTCATGTGGAATTATTTAGTTTTGTTTTAGATGAGAGTGATAATGATTGCAACGCCTATATCCTGAAGAAGAGAAGTTCGGAAAGTGATGACAAAAAGAGTACTAGACGAAAAAATGATTATGTTTCTAAGAAGGGATGTTTCGAGCATGGAGGAAAAGACCAATGTTTTGACTGGAATGACTTGGAAAAGATATAGAGTCCTAGTGAAAGCAGTCAAAAGAGGGGCAACTAAAGTAATCCCTAAAGCATTTGAAGACAAAACTGTAAACCTTTGTAGTAATGGTGTTGATGAGATAGACAACATGGTGATGAAATTAATGAAGAGGGAGGTGATTTTCTGAATCCAGGACCTTGCAGATGATGGTAATTGTGTTTCTTGACTTCGGTTTTACATTCACAATGAAGAACTGTTTCTTTTTATAATAAAGAAATTGTTTGATTTATATCCAAAATGTAGAACTCTTTCAACAAAAATCACAAAAAAAAAAATCAAGATTTTATAGTATCTTAAACAGTGAACAATTCCTTCTCTGAGCTTTCTTCTTAATCGAGCTCTGCAACTAAGTGAGTTTACCCTAATCAGTGATCCACGRATTTCTTTGTTCTTCAAACCTACAGTTCTCTCAATTTATGCAAACTCCATACACTTACAAATTTTCCAAGTGTAGATATGAATGGCCAGAGGACAAAGAGTTCGACTTATGGTCGTCGTTGGAGCAGCGAATCGGAAACTACTTCTACCCCTGGAGCTGCTGCAGGAGACAGATCCTTACATATGCATGAATACAACACTATTGGTCCACTTCCATTACTGATTTTTCCAATTAGATTGATGATGCCAAAGATGCAGCTCAACAACCAAAGTTCCCATTTGCTTGTTGGAGGATAAGATGCTTCAGATTGTTTTATGCTGGAATTTGACATCGAGATTATGGTCCACTTGGATTAGCATCTGGATGAAGAAAATATTTTTAATTGAAAAAGATGGAAAAATATTTTTATTTTGAAATTTCAAATTATATTTTTTCAATTAAAAAGCTCTTTGTTGACAATTTCAGTTGGGATGAAATATTTGAGATTTGAATTTGTTACTTGTAAAGTTTAAAAAATCTGGCTCAAATTATAAATAGTGAATTGTTCCAAACATCATTAAAATCAATAATCGACCTTAATCTATTGTTAAGAAACAATAATCGATGAAGGCCAACTTTAATCATCGATTGTTCCAAACTATGGAAATGAACTCAAATGTGCTCTTAACATAGGAGTGAAGGTTGTCACGTGGACGACAAATAGTACTAGATAATTTTGACTTGGAAAATTGAGTGTTCAATTAATGTGATAATTTAGATATTAAAATAATTATGATAAAATTCTAAAAGTATAATAAGTATCTTCTTGATTTGTTAAAAAGATAAATATATGGAAACACAACGAACCAAGGGAGGAGTAGTTCCGAGAGAGATGCTGCAACATTTGATGCAATCAATGTGGAGATGGCTGTTGGAAAGAAAATGAAATCAGCCCATGAGAAGGCAATGGAGCAAGGAGACAACAGTTTTCAGATGAAGAAGAAGAAAGGTAGATAGAAGAAGACAATTGGTAAGATTTTCTTGCGAATCTTGTCATCTATTTTTCATAATTTTTTATTGTCGAATATTTGTTTAATGTAAATGTATAACTCTATAGGACCAAAAAATAGTTTCGAGGAAGATGATTCCGAAATTAAAGTGATTGGTGAAGTTTCTGGTGATACTTGTGAATAATTAAGGACTAAGTCTAAGATTGGAAAAGATAGGGCAGGAAAGAATCTTTTTGAGCGCAAGAAGGGCTGTAAAGATGCGAAAGAGAAGGACATATTCACGTATTTATCGAAAAGAGGATGATAACTATTTTTTAGATATTATATTATATTTTTGTAACGTTATGAAACGTGATCCTTGATTGGTTTAAATGATTGGTAAAATAATCAATTAAATAAAGTTCAATGAAGCCAGACGGAACTTTTCAGCTTAGTCGCGTAAACTCTAGTTATAATAATAAAAGTTAGATTGAACTCCGCTAAGGGAGAACTAAAGCACAAAATATAAGTTTGGATATGTATTTCCTTGATGCACAAGGTTCATGTCTAGATGACCTTTACTATTACTGAAGATTGCTATAATTAGTTTATTTGTTTAACATATACTTGTATGTTTTGTAATTGGACATCTATCCTCCACATGGTACAAAGACTCGAGAGTGTTTCACTATATTCGATTTTACCACTTTATCCTAAGTGAATGTGTGGTCCACTAAATATAAATAAGGTAGAAGTATAAAATGTTTTTTAAAAACTATTTCCAGGGCAACCTAAAAAGAGTTAAAAGTTAATAATTTGTAGAATGAAAAAAGATATATATATATATATAATAATATACTAGAGGGCAGTTTCTATACCGCCTTGAACTATGTCTGTTCACCAGTTTGATTTGGAATTTCCGCTGATGATATCCATGTATGTTGGCATTTAGGGTTTTGTATATAGAAGCAATTGTACCAGGCTTGCTGGTAATCCCAATATATAAATGGCTCTTGGTAAAAGGATTCACTTTTATATATATATATACACACACATATATATATATGTATTAAGAATATATATAATCCACAAACTCTTCGTTCTAATCTACACCCTAACCCTAATTAGCTATATTTAGGGCTCTTGACTAATGTAACTTACTCTATATGCTTCATCTATTTATGTATCATTTTAGACACTTTTTCTTTATCCTCTCCTCCACTGACAAGCCCATATTGGAGAGGGCGACAAATACTTCACCTAGGAAAAATGTTTGCTTTTACCTTTTTCTTGTAGTTTCCTGTTAGGGGGAAAGAACAATAAAAGAATTATTTACGTAATTTACTTCTTATAATCCTTATTTGGTTTTTTCTTAAATAAGTTTTAAAATAAAAATAATTAAGTCAATAAGTCGACTTGAGACCTTCTAATACCTTAATAACAATACACGTGTAATATTATTAATATCTTCTCCAAACCATTTTCCATCATCGAACCCCTCCAATTTGGTAGAGGAAGAAATGTTTATATAGACAATTGGCACCCCTCTTGATTTACATCCCCTTTTGATCTCCCTTCGTAACTAAGCAAGAGCTTAAGTTAATGACATTTTACTTGAGCGGCAAGTGCTGAGACTTCCTAATTTAGAGGTCAGACGTTCAATTCTTGCCAAACGTGCAAATTGTCTTTCCTTATAATGGGAGTAATACCCCTCCTTTACAATGGCTCATTTTGTTTCACACTCCTTCCTCTTTTATTCTGCATTTCACCCCAAACAAACCATGTCTAAGATTATTACTTCATTCACTTCTAACTCTCCAAGTGTACACCCAAATCTTCTTAGTTACACATTAATTACTTCCTGTATGAAATTGTAAATTTGAAACGCAAAAATGTCTTTTGAAGAAATTAAAGATATGTATGGATTGAGGAAATGAGATGAGAAGTGGGAATAAAACATAAATTATTAATTTTGTTCTTAGATCAACATAAGCATCTTATAATATGACATTTAATTGTAAAAAATGATTCATCAAAATTGATATATTTTGTCTCGTTCAATCTACTTGTGGATGGAAACTAAGTTGGACCTTTTTAATTAACTCAATCTTTCTACAGTCATAACCACAAAAGTCAATCTAAAAGCATATATCCATATTATTTCCTTTCCTTCAAACTTACCTAGTGCAAGTGTTTGTTGGAATAGGCGGATAGAGGTCACAAAGGAAAATGTCGAAAACAATAGGATGCATTGGTACAAAATAATAATGAAAGAGGCGTAAAATGTTTCAATTTAATAATTTTGTTACTAATAGTGTTTACTCACCCAGGGAGTTCAATTCATATCTCACGCTAAATAAATGAAAAGAGGAAGTGCAGATTTAGCCCCTAGTTAAGTTGGTCTATAAAATCATAAGGAGTTTAAAAACAAACCAAGGGAAGTTCTGCTCTCTATTTCTTTTTTACTGCATACTAGACAATTTTAAGTTTCAAAAAATCACATTGTATTAAATTGTAAAACATTTTTATAATAACAATGTATATATCTTCTTTGTATTGCTTGATAAAGATGATGGTATTGTAAAAGTTGGTTCACAAAATGTTCAAAATCCAGGAGTGAACAACATTTTTGAACCGAGTTCTCCTCCAGAATGCAGTCAGTGGTAATTTCTCTCTTAGCTTGAACAATTGTGTCATTTTCAACTAGACTTGTTAAAAACCAGTAAACCAATAATAATTAATTAATAGATGATTCATGTATATTTTTCATATGTTTGATAAAGTCTAATAATTTAATTTACAATTTTACCCTTAATGTATCCAAATATTAACTTAAACTTAAGCACTAGCTAAAAGAATTTTTTGGATACATGGATAAGGGAACATTGATTAGTGTCGGCCTTGAGCAAGCAGCCATGATCCATATTAGGAAGACTTTTAAATAAAATTTCCTTGTCAAAATAGACATGTCACAAGTTAAAAAATGGAACAAAGCAAGAAGCAATAAGGTAAAAAAAAAAAAAAAAATACTTTGTCTAAAGAATTAGTGTTACTATGGGACTATATGAATTAATAAGACAACTTTTATGAAATTTGGGAACATCTTCTTTTCTAGCTCTTTTTTAAGTAGTTGTTTCACGTAATTGCTATGGATTATTCTATAAGATCACTGACATGGTCAATTCTTATTATAGATGAGGGACTTGACACTCATACAAGTGAAGATGGTGCTGAATCAAACACGGAGGAAGACGATTCAATAGACTCTAGTAACGCTGATAATGATCATTCTAATGATGAAGATTTTGATATTGAGAACTACAAATCCCCTAGTCATGTGGAACTAAATGAGGACCACCACACTAGGAAAGCTACTGGGGACATACTAGATGGAACAAAGGGAATTGACGAGTTTGTGACAAAGACAAGACATTCTAGTTTGTTGAGACAACAAAAATGTGACTCTTCAACAAGTTTAGATGAAGGGAAGAATAACAGTACAAACAAGACTCCCAGTGAAAAATAAAGTGAAGACAATTATGCTAAGGAAGCTACCAGGGACAAATCAGATGTCGGAGTGGCGATTGAAGTCTGTGGCAAAGAGTAGACATTGTATTTTGTCCACATGTTCGTGATTTAAGAATTGTCAAAATGTAGATACTTGTTTCGGTTTAATGGGGAATCATGCAAACTTTTCACTTGCTAAAGTTACCTCATTGGGATCTCCGGATATGAGAGAAGGGACTTCATAGTAATTAGCATTATTTTAAGCTGATTCCAAAGTTTTATTTTCTGATTATAGTCCTACTAGAATAAACTACTGTAAGTAAAAGTGGAATTATATGTGGGGGCTTACCTTGATTATGAGGTGAATATCTTGTCTGGTATAGCCCATCTGATCCACAATAAGATTGTTATTGTTCCATAGGATGCACATTTCTTCTGAAAGTCCTTCTGCATCTACCTCGATCAGATCTACAATATTTATTTAACAAATTGTTGTTAAGCTTTAGTTGAACCTCAATTGTTAATCTTAAGACTTCGAGAAAGAATTATGTTAAGATGAACATTCAATATGCTCTATCTGGAAACCTTATTCATGGCATAAGAACAGAAACACAAAAGACCAAAGAGAAGTACACCACTCTTTTCCTTGACTATAGAAGCAAAATCTTGGATTCTTTATTTTCAGTTTCCTGAATCTAGCTAGTTATAATTGTTCCTGCTAGCATGCTCCTTGTTTGGGAAGAAGAATTCAAGAAATGGGCCATCCAAAGTTCTCCGGGAAAGAAAACAAAGACCTTCTCAAACTTTTCACCATGAGCAGATCTCCAAACAACAAAAAAGTTTGATGGGTAAAAAACTTGGAGAAAGGAGAAAAGTATTCTGGAGATAGTTACTATTTATACGAGAAACTTGCTGGAGAGAAATTGGCTCCAGATGAAGAGTCTTAAAATCTACGGAGAATACTTCTCAATTGCCTAAGTTTGTTATACTCGATGAAGGGCACATTCCTTGGAAACAAAGTAGCTCCACTAGGAAGACTCTATTAAAACTTCTGACGAGAAAGAGGATTGATTATCCTTTCAGGAACTCATTTCCAGAACAATTTTGAAGAAATTTTCAACACTTCGATATTTTTTGAACAATTTTGAACATTATATATACATCACTACCCATTGGATGGAACCATCTTCGTATACATGCCGAGATTCTTCAGGCCGAGAGATACCAACCTCACAACATTTAATTCATTTAGAGCTACTTACTGCATCTCTAGTAGAAACGCCTCTCTTTAGTGTACATGTCGAGATACTATTAACAGCCAACTACAAAATTGTACGCAAAGGAATTGAATAGATATTACATTCTACACAATCAAATGTGGCAGATAAATTCAGCAGTGATGGCACCGAACTATTAAGTAGGGTAATGTCATCAGACTTTCATTTGAATCTTGTTTCATCAATGAAGAACTGTTTCTTTTTATAATAAAGAAATTGTTTGATTTATATCCAAAATGTAGAACTCTTTCAACAAAAATCACAAAAAAAAAAAATCAAGATTTTATAGTATCTTAAACAGTGAACAATTCCTTCTCTGAGCTTTCTTCTTAATCGAGCTCTGCAACTAAGTGAGTTTACCCTAATCAGTGATCCACGGATTTCTTTGTTCTTCAAACCTACAGTTCTCTCAATTTATGCAAACTCCATACACTTACAAATTTTCCAAGTGTAGATATGAATGACCAGAGGACAAAGAGTTCGACTTATGGTCGTCGTTGGAGCAGCGAATCGGAAACTACTTCTACCCCTGGAGCTGCTGCAGGAGACAGATCCTTACATATGCATGAATACAACACTATTGGTCCACTTCCATTACTGATTTTTCCAATTAGATTGATGATGCCAAAGATGCAGCTCAACAACCAAAGTTCCCATTTGCTTGTTGGAGGATAAGATGCTTCAGATTRTTTTATGCTGGAATTTGACATCGAGATTATGGTCCACTTGGATTAGCATCTGGATGAAGAAAATATTTTTAATTGAAAAAGATGGAAAAATATTTTTATTTTGAAATTTCAAATTATATTTTTTCAATTAAAAAGCTCTTTGTTGACAATTTCAGTTGGGATGAAATATTTGAGATTTGAATTTGTTACTTGTAAAGTTTAAAAAATCTGGCTCAAATTATAAATAGTGAATTGTTCCAAACATCATTAAAATCAATAATCGACCTTAATCTATTGTTAAGAAACAATAATCGATGAAGGCCAACTTTAATCATCGATTGTTCCAAACTATGGAAATGAACTCAAATGTGCTCTTAACATAGGAGTGAAGGTTGTCACGTGGACGACAAATAGTACTAGATAATTTTGACTTGGAAAATTGAGTGTTCAATTAATGTGATAATTTAGATATTAAAATAATTATGATAAAATTCTAAAAGTATAATAAGTATCTTCTTGATTTGTTAAAAAGATAAATATTGTATTTGAAATTATTTGCCTCTTTGTATCTACATAACATATAATTAAATAAATCGGTGCTTTTGGACCAAACTCTTTTATTACCTGGTTTSGGACACATCTACATTTAAATCCTATATTTATCCAGTATAACATTTAGAACTTTGCTAAAAGAACAATGTCATATTCTTCTGGTGACTTTACATTGTTTGGATTCTAAATATGTAGTATGACACAATATATTTAAGTGTTGATGGAAGTAAATTGAAAACCTTATTCAAGATTCTGTCAAGTGAAAAAATTATTTTGGGTTAAGACACAACATGATGAATTAGCAAAATATCAGCACTTCAAAACCAGAACAACACAATTACAATCACACGAATCACGTAATGCAACAAGAAGTATATTTTATACATAAGCAATATCCTGGAACAAAATATACTCCTAATGTCCTACTAAAATTTCAATACAAGATTAAAGGCTGAAAATTTTCATATTTAAGAAAAATTAAGCAAATTTTTTATTATGAAATATAGAATGAATGAATTTCTTTGAATTATTCATACAAAATTAATAACTAGTACATATAGTTCAAGCCAACATCTAAATTTTCAAAAATACCCATGGCTTTGACATGTTCAAAAATTCCTGATATTGGCATGCTTTTAGTAGGCTAATTGATCATTGGTGCCTATCTTGATAAGGACAGTAATGCTGCTCTAGCACTTGAGATTCTTCGCTCTCGTTTGCAAAACTTGATGCCTCAAGATCTTTAACTGTCACTATAACATGAGAAAACTTATGAGCAAAGCTCGGTTAGTACTATTTTTGTGTGTGAAATTTGGGTTTCAAATCAAGAGCATGGTTTTTGAGTAAACATTTCAAAATGAGTATTTTTCGAAAATATATAGATTTTGGGAAACCAAATCAAGTCAAGAGTGGATTGGGAATATTATGTTCCAAAACCCGCCGATTTCTAATAATAGTAATCATAACTTAATTTTATCACAAAGGCAACATCATAGGGGGGGTCTAGTAATACCAACTTTATCCCTTCATATTTCTGAGTTCTTCTTAATTTAGGTATGGGTAATTTGTTTTCAGTAAGCAGTTCAATATTAATTAATTTTTTTTCTCTRTTTGGTTTAGGTTTTAAATGAAAAAGCCAAGACATACGACACCACCATGCATAAGAAACAACCTGCGTCTTTTGCTCATAATTTTCGAAATGCATATCCATTTGCATTGTGACTATCTGAAAGGTTACTTGCCTTTGATCCCAAGGACCGGCCTACAACATAAGAGGTTTAGCAAAATACCAACAACACATGAATAGAGGTAGTAAATCATATTGGTGAACAGCAAGTTTGAGGAATTCATCGATACATGATAAGAAATGAACAAGCGACACGTGATGCAAAAAACTGGTGCCATATTTTGAAAACCTATAAAGCATTGGAAATAATTTTAACTTGGAAAATTGAATGGTCAACTAATGTCCTAATTAGTTAGTAATAAATGATAAGGGTAAAATTGGAAAAATTAATAAATATCTTCTTGACTTTTAAAATGACAAATAATTTTGAAAAATAAATCTTAAACGACTTTGGAGTGGAGATATTATATCATATTAGTGAGTAGTAAACTCRACGAATTAACCGATAGACAATAAAAATGAACGAGCTACGCGTGAAGCAAAAATTGGCTATATATTTTAAAAATTTAACAATGGATAATTTGTATAACGTAAACGAGACTTCACAACAAAAACCTACAAATGGATAGTTTGTACAGTGTAGATGAGACTCTAGTAAGTAAGTTCGTAAATCAAAATTGGAATTACACTGTATAAATTAAGAACTCATTATTTTGGGAAGGACTGTTGAGAATCTTAATTTATTTGGAAAAATATATATGCTAAATAGTGATAACTCCTTCGATATTTTTCATAAAAAATAATCATATATATTAAATATATCATCTTACGTGTCATGCTGACACATCATTCTGACATAACTTTTCAAACTTGTTGAAATTCTTTAATCCCCTCAAATAATTTTTAGCTTCTCTAACAAGGGTTGTATCTCATGTGAGAACCAAAGAAATTTCCGCTTATGAATTCTTAGAAAAATCATCCATTTGACTTCTGATTGAAACCTCTGACAGAAAATTTGAGTTTCTAGACAGCTCTATTTTCATCCAACATTTCTCATTGATTTCATGCTGCGCATGTCAGACATGGATGGAACTAGTTCTAGATGGAACTAGTTCTAGCATTACCTAAGGAACAAGGGCACTGGAGTTTCAGAATCATCTTCAAACTATTGCAAGGTGCTTTGCGAGAAGACTACTGATACTCATGATCAGAACATGGAGACAGGAAAGAAGAGAAAATATGGCCCTAGAAACGCAACGAACCAAGGGAGCAGCAGTTTCAATAATACTGCTCCAGCACCTGATCTGATCAATGTCGAGATGGCTGCGGAAAAGAAAATGAAATCAGGCCATGAGGAAGCAAAAAACAAGGTGGCAATATTTCTCAGATGAAGAATAAGAGAGTTGGATAGAAGAAGCAAATCGGTATGACTTTCTTGTTAATCTTGTCATATTTTTTTCATAATTTTTTGTTGTCAGATATTTCTTTAATGTCAATATATAACTCCATCAGACCAAAAAATAGTTCTAAGGAAGTTGATTTTGAAATCAAAGTGATTGGTGAATTTCCTGCTGATACTTGTAAACAAGCAAGGACTAAGGCCGAGATCAGAAAAGATGGCGCGGGAAAGAATCGTTTTGAGCACAAAAAGGGCTGTAAGATGCAGAAGAGAAGGACATAATCATGTACTTACCAAAAAGAGGATGGTAACTGAAAATTAGATATTATATTATTGTTGTTGCATTATGAAACATGATCTTTAATTGTTTAATTTTTATCAATTAAATGAAGTTCAATGAAGCCAGATGGAACTTTGAAGTTTAGTTTTATAAACTCTATATTTATAGTAATAAACATTAGATCGAACTCTGATAAGAGAGAGTTAAGGCACAAAGTATAAGTTTAGGCATGTGGTTATCTTCCTTGATGCACAAGGTTCATGTCTGGATGACCTTGACTGTTACTGAACATCGCAATAAACAGTTTATTTGATTAAATATACTCRCTTGTTTTGGAATCGAACATCTATCTCTATGTGGTACAAATACTCAGAGTATTTAACTATGTTCATTTTTTACCACTTTTTCCTTACTGAATGTGTAGTCTGCCAAATATATAAGGTGGAAGTGTAAAATATTTTTGAAAAAATATTTTAGAGCAACCCACAAAAAAATATAAAAGTTCAATTTAGGATGAAAAAAGTGATACATATATATATATGTGCGTGTGTGTATAAATTTATTTATTTATTTATTAAGAAAGTACAAAATCCACAAACTCTTTGTTCTAAATCTGCACCCTAACCATAATTATCTATATATTTATTGATGTTGACAAGGTATCTTACTCTATATGCATCATTTCTTTATGTATCATTTTAGACACTTTTGCTTTATCCACTGACAAACCCATATGGCAGAGGGCAACAAATACTTCCCCCAGGAAAAGTGTTTTGTTTTACCATATTGTTGTAATTTCTTAGGGGGAAGGAACAATAGAAACTTATCTACGTAAATTACTTTTTATAATCCTTATTTGTTTTTTGTAAATAAGTTTTGAAATTAAAATAACTAAGTCAATAAATCGACTTTAAACCTTTTAGTACATTCATAATAATACATGCGTTAATATCATCAATATCTTCTCCAAACCATTTTCCATCATTAAACCCTTAAATTTGGTGGAGGAAGAAATGTTTATGTAGGCAATACAAATTTAGATCTTCTAGCACCCCAATTGATTTACTTCCCCTTTTGATCTTCCTTTATAGCTAAACAAGAGCTGATGCTAAGTAGGTTTTACTTAAGCAGAAATGTTTTTCCTTTTTCCTCTTCCCTTATAATGGGAGCAATACACCTCCTTTACAATGGCCCATTTTGTTCCATATTTCCTTCCTCTTTTATTCTGCGTTTCAACCCAAAAAAACCATGCCTAACATTATTACTTCATTCACTTCTTAACTCTCCAAGTCTATACCCAATATCTTCCTATTACACATTAATTCTTTTTGTATGAAATTGTAAATTTGAAACAAAAAAATGTCTTTTGAAGAAATTAAAGCTATCTATGGATTGAGAAAATGAATGACTGGAGGGGAAAAAACTTAAATTACTAATTTAGTTCTTAGATAAAATGACAATTAATCCCGAAAAAATGATTCATCAAAATTCATATATTTTCATTTGTTCAATCTACTTGTGGATGGAAACTAAGTTAGAACTTTTTAAATAGCCCAATCTGTCTACATTTGTAACCACAAAAGTCAATCTAACATCATACATCCGCATCATTTCTTTTCCTTCCAACTAACCTTGTGCAAGTGTTTGTAGGACTAGGTGCATAAAGGTAACAAAGGAAAATGTCGAAAAAAATAGGATGCATTGGTACAAAATAAAAAAGAAAGAGGCATAGATTGTCACTAGTTAATAACTTTGTTACTAGTAGTGTTTGCTCCACCAAGGACAAGTTACGAGTTCGATTCATATCTGTCTCCCAAAAAAGGAAAAGAAAAATTGCGGATTTAGCCCCTAGTTAAGTTGGTCTATAAAATTGTAAGGAGATTAAAATCAAACCAAGAAAATTTTTGTTCTCTATTTCTTTTTTTACTGCATACTAGATGATTTAAATCTCAAATCACACTGCATTAATTTATAAAACATTTTTATACTAACAGTATACACATCTTCTTGTGTATGGTATTGTAAAAGCTGGTTCAGAAAATGTCCTCAAGATCGAGGAGTGAACAACATTGTTCAATCAAGTTCTCCTCCAGAAAAAAGTGGTAATTCTCTCTTTCAGCTTGTACAATTGTCATTTTGAACAAGACTTGTTAGTAACCAGTAAACCATAATAATTAATTAATAGATGATTGATGTGTATTTTCATATGTTTTATAAAGTCAAATAATTTTAATTTACAATTTTTCCCCTTAATGTAGAATATTGACTTAAACTTAAGAACTGGCTAAAATAATTTATTTGGACTGATGAATAAAGAAAGATTGATTAGTGTCACACCTTGAGCAAGCAACCATGATCCATATCAGGACGAGTTTAACATAAAATTTCCTTGCCAAAATAGACATGTCATAAGTTCAAAAAATGGAGCAATAGAAAAGCAATAAGGTAAAAACAAAAAAAAGAAAAAATACTTTGCCTAAAGAGTCAGTGTTACAATGAGACTATATGAATCAGTCAGATAACTTTTACGGAATTATGGAATATCTTCTTTTGTAGCTCTTTTTTAAGTAGAAGTTTTAAGTAATTGCAATGAGTTATTCTATAAGATCTACATAGTGAATTCATATTATAGATGAGGAACTTGATGCACGTGAAAGTGAAGATGGTGCTGAATCAGTCAGGTGCATTCTTTTTTAGAGTTGATGGACATCCTTCAAGCACATGTAGATAGTTTTTTTTTTTTTTCCGAGTCAAATTAAAAAAGGGAAGAAGAAATAGTAAGGGAGATGATTCAACAGACTCTGGCGATACTGATAATAATCATTCTAGTGCTGAAGATTTTGATGTTGAGAACTACAATTCCCCAAGTCATGTGGAGCTAAATGAGGACTGCCATGCCAAGAAAGCTACCAGGGAAACACTAGAAGGAGTAGCGGCAATTGACGAGTATGTGACAAAGACAAGACATTCTAGTTTGTTGAGACAACAAAAATGTAACTCTTCAAAAAGTCTAGATAAAGGTAAGGATAACAGTACATCCATGGCTCGTGGTGAAAAACAAAGTGAAGAAAACCATACCAAGGAAGCCACCAGAAACAAACCAAATGTCGGGGGTGGAGATTGGAGAGTATGTGGCAAAGAGATGACATTTTATTTTGTCCAGATAGCAAATATCACTCTTCAACAAGCTTAGATATAGGAAGGAATAGCAACCTATTGAAGAACCACAATGAAAAGAAAAATGAAGAAAAAGTATGCAGCAAAGAGGAAAGTGAATGGTTCACTAAGACAAGGAAGGTTCATGTGACCAATGATAAGGATTTCACTAGAGTTCATGTTAATTCCATACTAAGAGAAGAGGAAGTTCACATTGAAGCACCTAGCCCAGAAGAAGCTAATCCATCAGCTTCAGTTAGACATTCTATTCCGTTGAAATTTAGATTTGAACATGAGGAATCAAAAGTACCAAAGAAGTCAGATTATGAAAATATGGTGGCTGATCTGTTCGCCGAATTTGATAGTAATTGGGCATACGAGAGCATGAATACTTCTGGTTTGACCAAGGTGAAAACTATTTTCATGGTTTGCTTTATACTCCTTGATGTTGAGAATAAGGTTGTCTCATACTATATTACCTTAGAAGAATAGATAAATTTATGTCAAACATTATTAGCTCGTAGACATTGTTGAGTTGATTCAGTTCTTAAATGTTGGAGTTCCCCATATCTAGGTTAAGTTATTTTCTTTAAGTCATTGTACACAAACTTTTATTCCCTAGAATAGTACTTCTTGCATGAGAATATTAGAGATACTCATTTCGAGATATTGTTCAAGGTTTGTAAATAGGAGCTCTCTGTTTAAGAAAACTTTTAGATGCATAAGGGTACGGCTAAAACCAGATTTCTCTTGTAAAGTAATTTCCACAAGTTTTGTAAAAACGGAGTTATATTTAGGGCTTGCCTTGATCATGAGGTGAATATCTTGCCTGGTATAGCTCATCTGTCCTACAAAAAGATTGTTGGTGTTCCATAAGATGCACATTCTTTTTGAAATTCCTTCTGCATCTGCCTCAATCATGTACGAAATATTAATTTTACAAATTATTATTAAGCTTTTGAACCTGAAATGTTAGTCATAAGACTCCTAGAAAGAACTATGTTAAGATGAACATTCAATACACTTTTTTGGAAAACCTTATCAAGGGCACAAGAACTAAAACACAGAAGACTCTTTTCCTTGAGTAGAGAAGCAAAATCTTGTATTCTTTGTTTTCATATATTTGCAGTTAATTGACAGCTGGAAGTAGTCTTTTATAGCTTAATCCATGGAAAGAATATGGAGATTTTATGTTTTTGATTGTCTAAGGATTGAAAATGTGTCCTTCATGATCTACAGGTTGACCGTAAAGAACAAAAGCATCCAGGTCCAAGGCAACCGAAATCAACTCCTTCGGTGAAGGCAAACATGACCTGGGTAGATATCAACAAATTGCATATGTCAGCCGTAGACGTCATCTAGTGTTCACAAAATTAGAGATTTATTTCCTGAATTAGTAAGTAAGTTTAATTATAGTGGCCTCTCTTATCATAACATCGAATAGATTAAAATCTATAAAATGTACACTACTTTGACATCCATTTTTTTCCATGGAGTGGCAAAAAATGCAAGTGGGCATTCAAGGAGAAGTTTTTTGTAGAAGTGGGACTTTTTAGTCCAAGATGGTCCGGATGGTGCTGACATCTTRACTACAATAGATAAACTGGATCAACCATGCGACAAAATTGGAATTATCTAGAGTATTGTGCCTGGCGTAAAAGAGTGCATGTATGAACATAAGCAAGAAGGATTTGAGTTTTTGGGAAAACCCTGGTGGGAACAACTCATCTAGCCTAACTAAAGAGTACAAATTGAGACATATTGGCGGATGCATAATATCTCATGCTCTGGGAACGGGCAAAACCCTCCTATCCATAGTTTTTGGCCTAAGTTACATGTGGTAATTACCTGAATCTAGGCCAGTTATAATTGCTCATGGTAGCATGCTTGTACTTGGGAAGAAGAATTCAAGAAATGGGAAGTCGATTTTCCATTCCATAATCTGTGCAATCCAAAGTTCTTCTGAAAAGAAAAGAAAGACCTTCTTAAAAGTTTGCACCATGATTGGATCTCCAGACAACAACAAAGTTTGGTGGTTAAAAATTTTTACTTGGAGAAACGAGAAAAGTATTCTGGGGATAAATTACAATTTTGCTGCTTCAATTGCCCAAGTTCGTAATTCTCGATRACGGGCACCTTCATTTCAAAGAATTTGTTAAAACTTAAGATGAAAAAGAGGATTATTCTTTCAGGAACTCCTTTCCGAAATTACTTTGAAGAACTTTTCAACACTTTGCATTTGGTCAAGCCAGCAATTACTGAAAAAGAAAAAGCATTTCCAGCATGGCTCCCTCAAGGCGTAAATATTCAAGAAAACAAAAGAATCACATTGCATTATTTTGCAAAACATTCTTATACTAACAATATATACATCTTTTTGTGTTTCTTGATGAAGATGTTGTATAAATTGTTCAAGCTCCAGGACTGAACAACATCGCTTGGTCGAGTTCTCCTCTAGAAAATAGAGGTATCGCTCTTCTAGCTTGTACAAATGTATCATTTTGAACTATAATCRTTAAAAGAACAGTAATCCATAAAAGATTCATTGAATAGATGATTGATATATGTGCTTGATAATGTAGTCTCATGAGATGATCCAATTATTTATCCCATCAACATACATAAGTAGAATTATTTTAATTTAAATTTTTAGTCTTAATGTACTTGAATATTAAATCCAATTTGTAGAATGGATACTAAGTTTGGCCTTTTAACTAAACGCAATTTTTTGAAATTCATATTCTTAGTAGTCAATCTAAATATACATATTGGTATTATTCCTTTGCCTGCCAACTCCTTCAATCTAAACTGAGTGTAAATGTTTTTATTGACATTTACATGAACAAAAAAGTATAGACAAGATATATAATAATATTTTCTATATAAGCTGGCTAAAAGGTAGGATTGCATGCAATAGGCACCCAATAAGCACATGTGAAAAGTGGGGAAAAAAAAAAAGTATCCAGCAAAGAGGAGGGAAGTGAATGGTTCACCAAGACAAGGCAGGTTCATGTGAAAAACGATAAGGATTTCACTAGAGTTCTTGCTAATGCCATACTAAGAGAAGAGGAAGTTCACACTGAAGCACCTAGCCAAGAAGAAGTTGAGCCATCATCATCAGTTGGACATTCTCTTCCTTTGAAATTTAGATTTGAAGATGAGGAACAAGAAGTTACAAAAGGAGGTTGCTCTCCATATCTAAAATGATTATGTAACATTATTAATTGCACTATGATACAATTACAAGAAATGAATGAGAGTATTTTATTCATCAAATCTACTGATTCGTATATTATATAGATAATTAAAATAGGAAATTAATGAGTCATTTTCATTAACAAATTATGTTCTAGTAGATAGACTGTAAAAATCCATATGTGCATATGGGTGTAAAGCCACAAGTCTTATTGGTTTATTACCTTTTTTAAATTCTTCTTGGCGAAGAACAAGGGAAAATATCTGAATTTTTTTTCCGTTTGTTTGCGGGGATGCTTCGGATCATGTAGAAACATTGGTATTTTAACATCCTTTGGTCTTATTCACACAAGAAATTACCAAGAACATCTCTAAATTCATATAGGAAGTTCACCTAGAGAGAAATAATTCCTTTTGGTTTTATTTCCTCATTTAACGAGAAGTTATGGGTTCAATTCATATTTGATCATCAATAGAGAAAATTAAAAGTTTGAATTTAGCCCCTAGTTAAGTTGATTGCCTATGAAACCATAAGGATATTAAAATTAAATTTCTCTATTTTCCTTTTAGTGCTTGCATGATGATTTAAGTTTCAAATAATCTCATTGCATCAATTTGTTAAATATTTTTATACTAACAATATGTACATCTTTTGTTGTGTTTCATGATAAAGATGGTCATCTTGTAGAAATTAATCTAGAAAACGATCAAGCTCTAGGACTGAACAACATTGCTGTATCGAACTCTCCTTCAGAAAATATAGGTTATTCTCACTCCTTTTTAGCTTGTACACTTGTGTCATTTTGCACTATAATTGTTAAGAGACCAATAAACCATATTGATTAATTAAATGGATGATAGATGTATATTTTGCATTTTGCATATTCTTGATAAAGTAATGACATGAGAGACAGTTCAATTATTTATCCTATCAAGATAGATAAGTAGAATAATTTTAACATACAATTTTAACTTTAATATACTCAAATATTAAACACAATGTTTTGAATGGAAACTAGGTTAGGCCTTTTAAATTCAACCCAATCTTTCAACATTCATATAAACCAAAGTCAATCCGAATGTATATATTGGTATTATTTCTTTTCCTTCCAACGCCTTAAATCTAAACCTAGTATAGGTGTTTTTATTGATATTGACATGAACAAAAAATATAAACAAGATATATAGGAATATTTTCTATATAAGTTGGCTGAAAGATAGGATTGCATATAATAGACACCCAATAAGCACATCAATAGATGTAAGATATAGAGGTTACCAAGAAAAATACCAAAAAGAATAGGATGCATTCGAACAAAATAAAACAGAAAGAGCGTAGATTGTCACAAGTTAATACCTTACATACTAATAGTATTTCCACACCTAACAAGAAGTTATAGGTTCAATCAATATATGATCATCAATAGAGAAAAAATAGGTGTGAATCTAGTCCGTAGTTCAGTTCATTACCTATTAAATCATATGGATATTACAATCAAACTTCTCTATTTCTTTTGTATAGCATACTTGATGATTTATGTTTCAAATAATCACATACATTATTTTGTAAAACATTCTTATACTAATAATATATACATATTTTTTGTGTTTCTTGATGAAGATGATGATGTTGTAGAAATGTTTCAAGCATAAGGACTAAACAACATTGCTGGACCGAGTTCTCCTGTAGAAAATTGAGGTAATTCTCTCTATTAGCTTGTACAAATGTGTCATTTTGAACTATAATTCTTATAAAACCAGTAACCCATGAAAGATTAACTAAATAGATCAATGTATATGCTTGATAATATGTCCCATGAGAGATGATTCAAATATTTATCCCAATCAAGAAATTTTAGTAGAATAATTTGTTTTAAATTTTTAGTCTTAGCGTACTCAAATAATAAATCCAATTTTTAGAATGGATGCTAAGTTTGGCCTCTTCAATTAAATCCAATCTTTCTAAATTCATATCCACAAAAGTCAATCTAAATGTATATATCAGTATTATTCACTTTTCCTTCAAAGTCCTTCAATCGAAACCTAGTGTAAGTGTTTTCATTGGTATTAACATAAGCAAAAAATATAAACAATATATATAATAATATTTTCTATATAAGTTGGCTGAAATGTAGGATTGCACATAATAGGCACCCAATAAGCACATCAAAAGATGTAAAATGTAGAGGTAACTAGATTGTGTTGATATCTCGAGTACAATGGGTAATTTACACCAACCATGCAACAACCTTGGAATAATATGGAATATAGTACCTGATGTAAGAGAGAACATGTATGAACGTCAGTAAGAAGGATCTGAGTTTTTGTGGATAAACCTGGCAGGAACAATGGATCCGACTAAAGTGAAGAGTGCAGATCCAAAAGATGMGGATGCATATTATATCATGCACTGAGAATAGGCAAAACCTGCCTATCCATAATTTTTGTCCAAAGTTATTTGAGGTAGTTTCTAGAATTTAGGCCAGTTTCCAAACCTACCTTCCATGGGAAGAAGAATTGAAGAAATAGGAAGTCGAGTTTTGATTCCACAACTTGTGCAATTCACAGTTCTTCGAGAAAGAAAACAACCTTATCAAACTTTTCACCATGAGCAGATCTCTAGACTACAACGAAGTGGTTCCAACTTATTCTGGTGATAAGTTACAATTTATACGAGAAACTTGCAGGGGAGAAAGCAGTTCTAGATGAAGAGTCTCAGAATGTACGGAGAATACTACTTCAGTTGCCCAAGTTTTTATTCTCAACGAAGGGCACATTCCTCGCAACCAAAGTTGTTCTATCTTATTACTTCAGATGAAGAAGACAATTATATTCTTTCGAGAASTCTTTTCCAAAACAACTTTGATGAACTTTTCAACACTTTGCATTTGGTTGGGCCAGGAATTCTTGAAAAAGGAAAAGCATTTGCAGGCATGGTTCCCTCAAGGCAAAAAGGAGTTGTTCAGTCATAGAGCTTGAACAATTTCTACGACATCATCATCTTCATCAAGAAACACAAAAAAGATGATATATTGCTAGTATAATAATGTTTTATGAAAATTATTCAATGTGATTATTTAAAAATTAAATCGTCTAGTATACATTACAAAAGAATTAGAAAATTTTGATTTTAATCTCCTTCTTTTATAAGCAATCAACTTAATTGGGGACTAAATTCACACTTTTTTTTCTCTATTCATGATTAGATATGAATCGGACCCATACCTTCTCGTTAAAGTATTGCTATTAGTAATGAAGTTATTAACTTGTGACAATATATGCTCTTTCATTTTTTATATTGTACTTACGTGTCCTGTTCTTTTCACATTTTCCTTGGTTACCTCTATGTTTTACATCAGTTGATGYGCTTATTAGGTGTTTATTATGTGCAATCCTACATTTCAGCCAACTTATATAGAAAATATTTCTATATATTTTGTTTATGCTTTGCGTTCATGCCAATATCAATAAAAACACTTACACTAAGTTTAGATTGAAGGACTTGGAAGAAAAAGAAATAATACCAATGTATAAGCTTAGATTGACTTTTGTAGATATGAACGTAAATTGTGTTTAATAAGAAAGGCCTAGCGTAGTTTCCATTCAAAACATTGGGTTTAATATTCGAGTATGTTGAGGGTAAAATTGTAACCTTAAATTATTCTGCTTATGTATCTTGATGGAATAAACAATTAGATCATCTCGCATATGATTACCTTACCAAGCATATTCAAAATATACATTGGACATCTATTTAATTAATCATTAAGGTTTATTTATCTTTTAACAATTATAGTTAAAAATGACACAATTGTACAAGCTAAAAGAGAGAGAGAATTACCTCTATTTTCTAGAGGAGAGCTGGATCCAACAATGTTGTATAGTCCCGGAGCTTGACCAATTTCTACAACATCATCATCTTCATTAAGAACACAAAAAAAATACATATTGTTAGAATAAGATTTTTTCACAAAATGATGCGATATGATTATTTGAAACTTAAATCATCTAATATGCACTAAAAATCAAATGGAAAAATCTGATTTTAATCTCCCTATGATTTTATAGGCAATCAACTTAACTAGGGGCTAAATTCACAATTTTATTTTTCTCCGTTGATGATCAAATATGAATCAAACCCCTGACTTCTCGTTAGGGGAGAAAGACTATTAGCAAGTTATTTACTTGTGATAATTTATATTGTTTCACTTTTATTTTGTACGAATGCATTCTAATCTTTTTGGCGTTTTACTTGGTTTCCTCTATATTTTATATCTGTTGATGTGCTTATTGGATGCCTATAAAGTATAGCTACTAGATAGTTAGGGTATCTTGGTCATTTGAGTAGCCATGAATAATTGTACAACTTGGCTCCAAGGATGAACTTTTTTAATGAGAAGTGTTATTTTATTCAGTTTAATCCATATTTATTGGGCTAAAATAAATTAGTCCATTGGATGTCTATTTAATTACTTAGGTTGATCCACGAAAAGAATTTATTAAAGAATGAACTTAGGTCTTAAATTAGAGTGAAGAAGAACCAGACGTGGCCCAAAAAGGACCACAGATTTTGGCCTCACAAGGGAAAATCCTAGGGTGGCCGAAGTTCCCCTTATCTTGGGAGCATGTAGCTCACCTTAGGATGTATACCCCTGAGCCCAAATCACAGGAAGGTGGAGATACCAAGACCGTTATTTTGGGATTTTGTCCTTTAATCATAATATATATAATTTCTCTTGRAAGAATTCCCCTGACATACTGAACTCCTTCTTTGGCAACTGCACACTCTCTCTCTCTCTCTCTCTACTTCTAACAAAAATTCATCATAGGTTCTCACTAACTCTAATCTAGATAGGTAGAGTAATACCTAGGAATATCAGAATAGGAGTCTTGTTGCTATTTTCATGCTACGAATTCAAAGACCCATTACAAAGAATCATCCTCAGCAAGTTATAGAATCTAGGCAGCCTTCAGAGCCATTTGTGACACCACCCCTTTCACCTTGGACTAAAGAGTTGAGTGAAGAGCATTCGACACCTCTAGAAACCCTAGCAGCACATTTGCTCCAGAAAAAATTAAAAAGTAGTAAGTTTCTCCTAAACTCACCTTACGAACGATTAAAATTATGAACTTTTGCTTTCGTTGCGTGATTCCTTGTTTCATAAGGTCCTTTAAGTGGTATCAGAGTCATGGTTTTAACATTAGGAGCATATTAGGTTGAAACTAAAAAAGATGGTCCCTTTACTAGTTTTAAACTTTTTGTGTGTTTGTATGGATCCCTCTGAGAAGAATTATTTCAAGATCTCTTGTAAATCTCATGAAGTCAAGGTATGGCGATTGTAAATATTTTGTTTATTTTTACAACGTAGATTTGATATAAACCTCGTGGTTGAGGTATAGGCTCTTGTAACAATTAAATTTGATAAAGTGTTTTAAATCGATTTAAAGAATGGACTTAGGTTTTAAATTAAATAATTKCTTTTTTGATTATTAAAACATGATCATAACCATGTTAATTTATGAGGATTGCTTACTCTAGATAGAATTAAAATGGAAAYAAAACGTTTTACAAAACCTAAATAAAAATATGGAATTAGTTTATGAGTTACTTTCTCAAGGGCTATCATCCATGACATAGAAACTAAGAATAAATATGGACATTTGATAATGGTTTTTGATAGGTTAACTAASAAAATGTAAAATTAGCTTATAAAAAATGTGTGACAAAGGCAAGACATTCTAGTTTGTTGAGTCAATACCCCTGATCAGAACAAGGAGATAGGAAAGAAGAGAAAATCAGGCACTTGAAATGCAACGAACCAAGGAAGCAGCAGTTCTGAGAGAGCTGCTGCAACAATTTATCCGATTAACGTGGTGACGGCTGCTGAAAAGGAAAGGAAATAGGCCATGAGAAGACAACCAACTAAGGGGGCAGTAGTTCTCAGATGAAGAAGAAGGGAAGTAGATAGAAGAAGCACATGGGTAAACATTTTCTTATTGATCTTGTCATCTTTTTAGTTGATAATTTTGTGTTGTTGGATACTTCTCTATTGTAAATATATAACTCCATGGGACCAAACAATAGTTCCGAGGAAGATGATATGAAATCGAAGTGACTGGTCAAGTTCCTGGTTGTACTAGTAAACAAGTAACGACTAAGGCTAAGATCAGGAAAGATGGCGCAGGAAAGAATCATTTTGAGCGCAATAAGGGCAGTAAGATGCGAAAGAGAAAGACATATTCACATACATATCGAGAAGAGGATGGTAACTATTTCTTAGATACCATATTATATCATTGTAACATTGTGAAACATGATCGCTAATTAGTTTAAATGATTCATAAAGTAAAACTTAGAGGTCAGACGTTCAATTCTTGCCAAAAGTGCAAGTTTTTTTTGTCCTCCCTTATAATGGGAGTATTAACTCTCCTTTACAATGGCTCATTTTGTTCCATACTCCTTCCCGTTTTATTCTACATTTCACCCCAAACAAACCATGCCTAACATTATATTCGCTTTTTAACTCTCCAAGTCTATWCCCAATCTCTTCCTAGTTACACATTAATTACTTCTGTATGAAATTGTAAGTTTGAAACACAAAAATGTCTTTTGAAGATATTAAAGCTATGCATGGATTGAGGAAATGAGATGAGAGGAGGCGAAAAACTTAAATTACTAATTTTTTTCTTAGATAAACATAAACATCTTCCAATAATGACATTAAATCCATAAAAAAATGATTCATCAAAATTTATATATTTTCTTTTGTTCAATCTACTTTTGGATGGAAACTAAGTTGGACCGTTTAATTTACCCAATCTTTCTACATTCATAACTACAAAAGTCAATCTAAAAATATATATATCCGTATTATTTCTTTTCATTCCAACTAACCTAGTGCAAATGTTTGTAGGAATAGGTGCATAGAGGTAATAAAACAAAATGTCGAAAGAAATAGAATGCATCAGTACAAAATAAAAAAGAAACAGATGTAGATTGTCACAAGTTAATAACTTTGTTACTAATAGTGTTTGCTCACCCAGTGAGAAGTTACGAGCTCGATTCATATCTGACATCAATAAAGGAAGATAAAAAGTGTGGATTTGGCTCCTAGAAAATTTGGTCTATAAAATCATAAGGAGCTTAAAACCAAACCAAGAAACGTTTGTTCTCTATTTCGTTTTTTACTGCATATTAGATGGTTTAAGTTTCAAAACATCACATTGCATTAATTTGTAAAACATTTTTATACTAACAGTGTATACATCTTCCTTGTATTGCTTGATGAAGCTGATGTTATTGTAAAAGTTCGTTCAGACAATGTTCAAGATCCAAAGTGAACAACATTGCTGAATCGGGTTCTCCTCTAGAAAACAGTGGTAATTTTCACTTCACTTCTAGCTTGTACAATAATGTCATTTGAACTAGACTTGTTAAAAACTAGTAAAAGAAAAATAATTAATTAATAGATGATTGATGTATATTTTCAATATCTTTGATAAAGTCAAATAATTTTAATTTACAATTTTACCCTTAATATACCCGAATATCAACTTAAACGTAAGCACTAGCTAAAAGAATTTATTTGGACCGACAGATAAGGAACGTTGATTAGTATCAGCTTTGGCAAGCAGCCATGATCCATGTTAGGAAGACTTTGACATAAAATTTCCTCGTCAAAATAGGCATGTCACGAGTTCAAGAAAATGGAACAATAAGAAAGAAGCATAAGGTAATAAAAAGATGCCTTGCCTAAAGAATCAGTGTTAATATGGGACTATATGAATCGGTAAGATAACTTTTCTGGAATTCTRGAATATCTTTCTTTCTACCTCTTTTCTAAGTAGAATTTTCAAGTAATTGCTATGGGTTATTCTATAAGATAAATGACATAGTCAATTCATATTGCAGATGAGGGACTTGATACACATGCAAGTGAAGATGGTGCTAAATCAAATGGGAGGAAGATGATTCAACCGACTTCAGTGATACTGATAATGATCATTCTAGTGATGAAGATTTTGATGTTGAGAACCACAATTCCCTTAGTTGTGTGGAACTAAATGAGGACCACCACACCAAGAAAGCTACAGGGGAAATGCTAGATGGAGTAGTGGCAATTGACGAGTCTGTGACAAAGACAAGACATTCTAGTTTATTGAGACAACAAAAATGTGACTCTTCAACAAGTTTAGATGAAGGGAAGAATAACAGTACATCCAAGAATCTCAGTGAAACATAAAGTGAAGACAACCATGCCAAGGACGCTACCAGGGACAAACCAAATGCCGTAATGGCAGTGGCAAAGAGAATACATTCTATTTTGACCACTCAAGAAAAATGTCACTCTTCAACAAGCTAGATGAGGGAAGGAATAGCATTCTATTCAAGAATCTCAGTGGAAACAAAAGTGAAGAAAACGTATGTGGCATCGAGAAGGAAACTAAATGGTTCACTAAGACAATGCAGGTTCATGTGAAAAATGATAAGGATTTCACTAGAGTTCTTGCTAATGCCATATTAACAGAGGAGGAAGTTCACATTGAAGCAGCTAGCCAATAAGAAGCTAAGCCATCACCATTAGTTGGACATTCTCTTCCTTTGAAATTTAGATTTGAAGATGAGGAACCTAAAGTACCAGCGAAGTCAGATTATCAAAAATATGGTGGCTGACCTATATGCCGTAATTGAGAGTGACTGGGCATACAAGAGCATGAATACATCTCATTTGACCAAGGTTAGAACTATTTTCATAGTTTGCTTTATAGATCTCATTTTCGAGAATAAGGTTTTCTGATACTATATTACTTTAGAAGAATACATAAATTTATGCCAAAAATTAATAGCTTATGAACATTCTTTAGTTGATTCGGTTCTTAAATGTAGGAGTTCCCCATATCCAAGTTAAGTTGTTTGAGGAGGTAGAAGTATTAGATATTTCATAAGCAAGCTTGTACATTGAACTAATTGTAAAGTTTCCTTTTGGTGTGAGATTCCAAATTATTTTTACTAATAAGAGAGCATATGGATGAGGGCAATTTAATTGTTTGCATTATATGCATGTGGATAGAGGATCAAGTAGATTTTGCTGGAGTGGTTCTTCCTGCTAAAGTAAGAAATTAGCTTTCTATTTTGGATTCTTTGTAGGATAAATTGGAAGTTAGGTTCCTGATCCTAGAATTACGGGTTGGTAATCCTAGATAATTGCCTGAATGATTAGTAGCTTTTATATTTATGTTTAGGTGTTGTGATAATAGGTTTGCTTTTGCATGGTTGATATGTTTCGAAAATAATATTTTTTTGCTTAAATAGCTTTTATATTCAATAGTGAAAACTTGATGGAAATGGTTCTCAATAATGTTTGGAATAGAAGTACGATCAAAGAACCAGTTCCCGACTGTATCTTTCAGGCTAGTAACGTTTTTACTCATTATTATAGAGATGTGGAGTATTTAGTGATAGCATCCCCTTCTTTAAGTTAAGATGTGGAGATGTGGAGTATGCAGGAATTTAATCCCTAGAATAATTCTTCTTGCATGAGAATATCAGAGATACTCACTACAAGAGATTGTTCAAGTTTTGTAAATAGGAGTTCTCTGCTTAAGAAAAGTTTGATATGCATAATGGTCCGGCTAAAACCATTTTCTATTATAAAATAAGTTCCTAGGGCGTTCCTTGTTCCATCTAATGGCTAGATTCTGGAAACCTTTAATGGACTGAATAATAGTTGGAACCAGTAGGCCAAGATTGGTTAACTAGCTTTAAGAAAAAGATGTGTCAGCCACATAGTTTTAAATCTAGAAGGGGTTTTTGATCTCATGCACTTCGAGGTAAAGGATACATTAGCTTCAGGAATAGCAAGAAATCTATTCATCCTTTCTTTGGATGATTTTAGATTCTTTCGTCTTATTTGTCCAAATAAATTTTGGTCCAGAAAATACAAGGTCTAACATGTTGGTGATTTAAAAATTGTCAAAATTCAACTACTTGTTTCTGTTTAATGGGAAGTCATGTAAACTTTTCACTTCCTAAAGTTACCTTGTTGGGATCTCCTCATAAGAGACAAGGGACTTTACGACAATTAGCATTATTTTAAGCTTTTCCCAAAGTAATATTTTCTCATTATAGTAATACTAGACTAAACTGTTGTAAGTAAAAATGGAGTTACATGTAGGGCTTACCTTCATCACGAGGTGAATATCTTGCTTGGTATAGCTCATCTGATCCACAATAAGATTGTTGTTGTTCCATAGGATGCACATTCCTTCTAAAAGTCCTTCTACATCTACCTCGATCAGATCTGAAATATTATCTTTAGAAAGTGTTATTAAGCTTTAGTTGAACCTGATAGGTTAATCTTAAGACTTTTAAGAAGAATTATGTTCAAATAAAAATTCAATGCACTCTTTCTGGAAATCCTTATTCAGGGCATAAGAACTGAAACACAAAAGACTAAAGAGAAATACACTTCTCTTTTCCTTGACCAGAGAAGCAAAATCTTGGATTCTTTGTTTTCATATATTTGCTATTAATTGGTCATACAGTTGGAAGTAGTCTTTTATATCTTAATCCATGGAAAGAATATGAGAATTTTGTGTTTATGATTGTCTAATGATTAAGAATGTATCCGTTATGATCTACAGGTTGACCATAAAGAACAAAAGCTTCCARTTCCAAAGCAATCGAAATCAACTCCTGCAGTGAAGGCAAATATGATCTGGTCCCATATGAACAAATTGTATATGTTTGGCATAGATGTCATCTAGTTGTTCATGAAATGGGAGATCTATTTCCTGACCTGGTAAGTAATCTAATTTATTCTAAAGTTGCGACCTTTTAATTATACTGGCCTCTCTTATCATGACATCAAATAGTTGCAAACTCTATAAAATGTATAGTACTTTAACATCCATTTTTTCCATGGATAGGCAAAAAATGCAAGGGGAGATTCAAAGAGAATTTTCTTGGAGAATCGGTACTTCTTAGTCTAAGATGGACAAGAGAAATTTAAGAGGCAGGGCATTATCAACTTTACTACCGAGTAACTATCTTTTGTCAATTTAAGTGTTCCACGTATCAGTTTATGGATACACYGAACTCAACAACTTTGCATGAGCATATTCTTCGATCTACAGGTGAAATAACAAATATACCCTTCTGCTTAATAGCCATCATTGAGAAAGAAATAATATACTAACACCTTCTCAATGACATCTACCATTCTTAGATAGGTAATGTCAAAACTACCTCGAATGTCCTCATTTACCATAGGGAGCAACTCAGAAGTACATATTTCTAAGTCACCTTCTTAGGACCCTAGATCATTTGATTATCCTTTAGACAATATAAATATAGTCTAAGTTTTTTAATTGATATTGACATGAACAAAAAAAGAAACAAGATATATAGGAATGTTCTGGAATATAATTGTGCAGAAATGTAGGATTGCACATAATATGCACCCATTAAGGACATCAACAAATGTAAAATATAGAGTTAACTAAGTAAAATACCAAAATGAATAGGTTGCTTTAGTATAAAATAAAAATATATACATTCTCACACTAACAATATATATATATATTTTTTTGTATTTCTTGATGAAGATGATGATGTTGTAGAAATTGTTCAAGCTCCAAGACTAAACAAAATTGTTGGATCAAGCTCCCCTCCAAAAGTTGGCTGCAATGAAGGATTTTCACATAGAAGGCACCCAATGAACACATCAACATATGTAAAATATAGAGGTAACAAATGAAAATGCCAAAAGAAGAGGATGCATTAGTACGAAATAAAAATGAATAAGCATAGATTGTCACAAGTTAATAACTTACTTACTAATAGTATTTTCTCACCTAACGAGAATTTATGGGTTTGATTCTATCTGATCATCAATAGACCAAAAAAAAAGTGTAAATTTAGTCCCTAATTAAGTTGAATGCTTTTAAAATAATAAGGAGATTAAAATCAAATTTCCTTATTTCTTTTGTACATTATACTAGGTGATTTAATTTTTAAATAACCACATTGCAGTATTTTTTAAAATATTCTTATAGTAATATGTACATCTTTTTTGCATTTCTTGAAGAAGATGATTATGTTATAGAAGTTTTTCAAGCTCTAGAACTAAACAACTCTTTTTTTTGCCTTGAGGGAACCATGCCTGCAAATGGTTTTTTTTAAAGATTTCCTGGCCTGACCAAATGCAAAGTGTAGAAAAGTTCTTTCAAATTTGTTTTGGAAAGGAGCTCTTCAAAAAATAATGATCTTCTTTATTTGAAGTTTCAACAGCGTCTCCCGAATAGAACTACTTTGGTTGGGAGGCGTGTGCCCTTCATTGAGAATTACCAACTTCGGCAATTGAAGCAGTATTCTCTATAGATTTTGAGACTCTTCATCTAGAACCACTTTATCCCTAGCATGTTTCTTGTGGAGAAAACAATTTTAGCCACAGAACTTTGTTGTTGTCTGGAGATCTACTCGTGGTGACAAGTCTGAGAAGGTCTTTGTTTTCTTTCCCGAAGAGGAGAACTCTTATTGCAAAGGTTGTGGAATGCAAACTCAACTTCTCATTTCTTGAATTCTTTTTTCCAAGTAAGGAGCATTCTAGTAGGAGCAATTATAATTGGCCTACATTCAACAAACTGCCTCAAGTAACTTTGGGCAAAAACTATGGATAGGAGGGTTTTGCCTATTCCCGAAACATGACATATTATGCATTTTCCAACATCTTTCGGATCTGTACTCTTCAGTTCAGCCAGATGAGTTGTTCCCACTAGGTTTTTCCAAAAACTCAAATCTTTCTTGCTAATATTCATACGTGCTCTCTCTTACACAATTGTTATACTGCAGATAGTTCTAATTTTGTTGCATGGTTGGTCTAGATTATCCATTGTAGTTGAGACATCAACACCATCTTGTCACCTCTACATTTTACATCTGTTGATGTTCTTATTGGGTGCCTATTATGTGCACTATCTACATTTCAGCCAACTTATCTAGAAAATATTCCTATATGTCATGTTTATAATTTTTTGTTCATGTCAATGTCAATAAAAACACTTAGACTAGGTTTAAATTGAAGGACTTGGAAGGAAAAGGAATAATACCTATATATACATTTAGATTGACTTTTGGGATATGAATGTAGAAAGATTGGGTCTAATTAAAAAGGCCAAAATTAGTTTCCATTCTAAAAATTGGATTTAATATTCAAGTAGTTAAGACAAAAAATTTAAATTAAGATTTTTCTAGCTATCTATCTTGATGAAATACATCATTTGATTGTATCTCATGGGATTACATTATCAAGCATCCACATCAATCAGCACTTTAATTAATAATTATGGATCACTGGTTCTTTAAGAGTTATAGTTCAAAATGACACATTTGTACAGGCTAAAAGAGAGAATTACCTCTATTTCTAGAGGAGAGCTCGATCTAGCAATGTTATTCAGTCCTAAAGCTTGAACAATTTGTGCAACATCATCGTCTTCATCAAGAAACACAAAAAAGATGTAGACATTGTTAATATAAGAATGTTTTACAAAATAATGCAATATGATTATTTGAACTCAAATCATTTAATATGCAGTACAAAATAAATAGAGAAATTTGATTTTAATATCCTTAAGTTTTAATAGGTAATCAACTAAACTTGTGACTAAATTCGCACCAATTTGTTCTCTATTGATGATAAGATATTAATCAAACTCGTAACGTCTTGTTAGGTGTGAAAATAATATCAGTAAATAAGATATTAACTTGTGACAATCTATGCTCTTTCTTTTTATTTTTTACTAATAAATCCCTTTTCTTTTTTGAATTTTCCGTGGTTACCTCCATAGTTTACATCTATTGATGTGCTTATTGGGTGCCTATTATGTGCAATCCTACATTTCGACCAACTTGTATAGAAAATATTCCAATATATCTTGTTTATATTTTCATTATCAATAAARACACCTACATTAGGTTTAGATTTAAGGAGTTGGAAGGAAAAGAAACAATATCAATATATACATTTAGATTAACTTTGGTCGATATGAATGCTAAAAGAATGGGTTTAATTTAAAAGGCCTAACTTAGTTTCTATTCAAGACATTGCATTTAATGTTGGAGTACGATAGAATAAATAATTGGATTGTCTCTCATGTGATTACATTACCGGCTTATATGCAAAATATACATCAATTACCTATTTAATTAATCAATATGATTTATTGGTCTTTCAACAATTATAGTGCAAAAAGAAGTGTACAAGCTAAAAGAGAGAATTACCCATGCTTCCTGAAGCAGAGCTCGATCCAACATTATTGTTCAGTCCTAGAGCTTGAACATTTTCTGGATCAATTTTTACAACATCATCATCTTTATCAGGAAATACAAAAAAGAATGCATATTTTGTTAGTATAAGAATGTTTTAAAAAATGATGTGTGAGTATTTGAAACTTAAATCAAGCATGCACTAAAAGGGAAACAAAGAATTTTGATTTTAATCTCCTTATGGTTTTATAGGCAATCAACTTAGGTAGGGGAAAAATTCACACTTCTAATTTTCTCTGTTGATGATCAGATATGAATTGAACCCATAACTTCTCGTTAGTTATGGAAATACTATTAGTAAATTATTAACWTGTGACAACCTAAGCTCTTTCTTTTTTATTCTGTTCTATTGCATCTAATTTATTTTGGCATTCTCATTGGTTACCCCTATATATTGCATCCATTGAGGTCCTTATTGGCTGCCTATTAGGTTCAATCCTACATTTCACCTAACTTAAATGTTGTGAGGCTGGTATCTCTCAGGGTGAAGAAAATCTCGACATGTATAGGAAAGATGGTTCCTGGGAATATGATCTATATGTAATGTTATTGCAAGTTTTTGAAGCTTATCTTGTAGATTTAGCCAGATGCTTTTGGTTGGTAGATTGCTGATAGATTCATATGAATGAAATTTGAAAAGGTCAATAACTGATGATTATGAACCATATTACCATTTTACAATTGTAGTGTACCAATTTGGCTAACTAATTGAATAACTATTTTCTCCAGACATTCTTTTAGGTCCTTGTATACTGAGGAAAGGTTGAAGTTAATTTATTATCTATCATTTCCTTCAAGAAAAGTGGGATTATTTCAACAATTTTAAATCCATTATGTTCATTGATGTTTGTGCAAAAAGATGGAATACTTACTCTTTGGTCAGGATCTTCTAGAAAGGCATCTATCTTCCATATTTAGTAATGGACACCTAAGAGAGATATAGCTTGTTAGAAATGCAGTGCTAAATCAAAATGGCTCTTACAGTATAAAAATTAAAAACTATTTTAAAAAATCTTAGAAATAAATAAAGTGCAAAATAGAATATCCTTAAAAAGAAATGGAAATACTAGAACCTCCTTTTGCAGCTTTACTCATAGAACTACCAAAGTACTTGGTAATGTAATGTAACAGAAGGGAGAGAGGAGTGACAGAAATAGGATACTTATTGTCATTTGACCCCATGAAGTCAACTTTGTAAATAGATGAAAAACTCTCAAAGTTAAGCTGGACCCTTGAAAACATTACCTGTAGTACTTCAGCAATCTATTCTTCTAAAGTAATATAGTATCAGACAACCTCATTCTCAACAATGAGGGGTATAAAGCATGCAATGAATTAAAGAAAATAACTTAACCTGGATATGGGGAACTCCTACATTTAAGAACTGAATCAACTCAAGAATGTCCATAAGCTTTTAATCTTTGGAAAAAATTTATCTACTCTTGTGAAGTAATATAGTATCAGATAACCTTATTCTCAACAATGATGGGTATAAACAAAACCATGAAAATAGTTCTCACCTTGGTCAAATCAGAAGTATTCATGCTCTTATATGCCCAGTCATTCTCGAATTCAGCAAATAAGTCGGCCACCATATTTTCATAATCTGACTTCTCTAGTACTTTTGGCTCCTCACCTTCAAATCAAAATTTCAAAGGAAGAGAATGTCCAGTTGATGCTGATAGCTTAGCTTCATCTTTGCTAGCGAATCCTTATCATTTTTCACATGAACCTGCCTTGATTCTTAGTGAACCATTCATTTTCCTCTTTGTCGCATACTTTTTCTTCACTTTTCTTTTCGATGAAATGCTTGAATAGGTTATTTTTCTTTCCTTTATCTAAGCTTGTTGAAGCGTGACATCTTTGTTGTGTGGACAAAATAGAACGTCTTCTTTTTGCCACAGACTATTCAATCTCCACTACGGCATCTGGTTTGTCCCTCGTAGCTTCCTTGGCATGGTTGTCTTCACTTTGTTTCTGACTGAGATTCTTGGATGTACTGTTATTCTCCCCTTCATCTAAACTTGTTGAAGAGACGCATTTTTGTTGTCTCAACAAACTTGAAYGTCTTGMCTTTGTCATWGACTCGTYMATTACCGCTACTCCATCTAGTATTTCCCCAGTACCTTTCTTGTGTGGTGGTCCTCATTTAGTTCCACACRACTAGGGGAATTGAAGTTCTCAACATCAAAATCTTCATCACTAGAATGATCATYATCAGTAWCATTGGAGCYGRTTGAATCATCTCCCTYCCTGTTTGATTCAAMAYAATCTTMACTTGCATGTGTATCAAGTCGCTCATCTATAATATGAATTGACTATGTCAGTGATCTTATAGAATAACCYATAGCAATTACTTGAAACTTCTACTTAAAARAAGAGCTAGCAAAGAYGATATTCCAGAATTCCATAAAARTTATCTTACCTATTCATATCRTCCCATATTAACAYTGATTCTTTAGGCAAWGTATTTTTGTTTAACTTTATTGCTYCTTGCTTATTGTTCCATTTTTTGAACTTKTGACATGTCTATTTTGACAAGGAAAATTTTATGTGAAGGYCTTCCTAACATGGATCATGGYTGCTCGCTCAAGGCTGACACTARTCAATGTTTCCYAATCTRTTGGTCCAAATAAATTCTTTTMGCTAGTGCTGAAGTTTAAGTCAATATTCGGRTACATTAAGGGTAAAATTGTAAGTTAAAATTGTTCGAATTTATCAAACATAGGAATAATATACATCAACCATCTATTAATTAATTATTATTGTTTATTGATTTTTTAACAAGTCTACTTCAAAATGGCATAATTGTACAAGCTAAAAGAGAGAATTACTTCTAGAACTCGATTCAGCAATGTTGTGCCTTCTCCCAACTACTCCTTGCTTACTTTTTCTTTGCTTTAGCAGCAAAGTGCCTTGCAGTAGTTGGAGGATGATTCTGAAACTCACATGCCTTGGTTCTTTGAGCAATGCTAGAACTAGTTCCATCCATGTTTGACATGGCAGCACGAAATCAGTGAGAAATATTAGACGAAATGAGAGCTGTCCAGAAACTCAAATTTTCTTTCAAAGGTTTCAATTAGTGAATCAAATTGATGATTTTGCTGAGAATTCATGAGCAGAAATTTCTTTGGTGCCCAGATGAGACACCTTGTTACAGAAGCTAAAGATTCTACTTCATCGGATTATAATTTCAAAGAGTTTGAAAAGTTATGTCTCAAAGATGTGACAGTCAGACACGTAACATGACGTTTTTTAATATATGTGGTTATTTTTTATGAAAATATCTAAGGAGTTATGATCATTCAATATATCTATTTTACCAAATAAATTAAGATTCTCATATTCCTTACCCTTATTAATTTAGAACATAATGATTTCTTAATTTATACAACACAACTTTCAAATTTGATTTGCGGACATACTTAAAAGAGTCTCATCTATGTTGTGTRAACTATACATTTATAGGTTTTTGCTACAGAGTCTTGTTTATGTTATATAAACTATACATTGATAAATTTTTAACATATAACATCAATTTTTGCTTCACGTGTAGCTCGTTCATATTTATCGTCTATCGATTAAGTCCTAGAGTTTTCTAATCACTAATATGATTTAATACATCCACTCCATAGTCGTTTTAGATTTTTTTTAATTATTTGTCATTTTAAAATGTCAAGAAGATATTTATTACTTTTTCAATTTTACGCTTATCATTTATTACTAACTAATTACCACATAAATTTAACATTCAATTTTCCAAGTTAAATTATTTCTTGTGCTATATCGATTTTCAAAATATCGCACCAGTTTTTTACATCATATGTTGCCCGTTCATTTCTTATCATATATCAATAAAATCATCAAACTTTCTACTCACTAATATGATTTAATACCTTCGCTCCAAAATCGTCTTAGATTTTTTTAATTATTTATCTTTTAGAAAAATCAAGAAGATACTTATTATACTTCTCGAATTTTACCTTTATCATTTATTAATATTTAAATTACCACATTAATTGAGCACTCAAATTTCCAAGTCAAATTTATTTCCTTTACAAATAGTTTTTGATATTATGRAGTACTCTTTGTCCTGTATTTGACAACCTTCACTCGTATATTAAGAGCACTTCAATGAATCCATCCAACTTATTAAATTAAACCTCAGAAGCACATCTGAGTTAATTTCTACAGCTTGGAACAATAGATGATTAAGTTTGGCCTAATCGATTCTTGTTTCTTAATAATAGATTAAGGTCGATTATTGATTTTTAATGATTTTTTAAATTCGACTTCATTAATCGATTAAGATCGATAGCTTACTAATTGACTATTTATAATTTGAGCCCGACTTTTAAACATCACAAATAATAAATTCACATCTCAAATATTTCATCCGAAATGAAATTTGCAACAAAGAGCTTCTTAATTGAAAAAATAATTTGATATGCCAAAATAAAAATATTTTCTTGCCTTTTTCAATCAAAAATATTTTCTTCATCTCAACACTAATCCAAGTGGGCCCATAATCTCGAATGTCAAATCCATGAACCTAAAACCATGAGGGACCTAATATCAAATTATGCTAGGCATTAATTTTAGTGTTCACGCATAGAGTTTACTTCGACTAGCTCTTTCTCGTTGTAATGAAGAAGAACCACTTGGTAGAATAAGAAAAGGTGGAAAATTCTATAATTCAAATTATTTGGATAGGATATAGATGGCTCCTAATCTTGTTAATTAAAAAATGGAGTCATCTTCCTACCATGTTTAGAGATATTGATCACTGACCACAGTTACATGGAAAATCTATAAAATCTAAGAGAGATATAGCTTGCTAAAGATGTAGTGAATAAATCTAAATGACTATGGCAGTAAAAAAAAAAATTAGAAACCATTTAAAAAAATTATTAGAAATAAATAGAGTACAAAAAAATAAAAATCTTTGGAAAGAAATGGTAACATGAATCATCTCCAATAGCAGTTTTGTCCCTCAAAATTGACTACACCATTGCTAAATCCAATATCTTTCAAGTTTAGGAAGAGCAAGAAATAAATAAAGCATTGAATTGCATTTTGATGCTTCGATTATGGGAATTGGAGCTGTCTTGAGTCAAGGAGGTCGACCGGTAGCATTTTTCAGTGAGAAGTTGAGTGGGTATAAACTCACCTATAGTACCTACGACATTGAGTTCTATGCACTTATGAGAGCATTAAAGCATTGGAGTTCATATTTGGCGTACAATGAGTTCATCTTATTTTCTCATCATTAGGCGTAAAAGCACTTGCACAATCAAGATAAGTTGTCAGCACGCCATGCTCATTGGGCAGCTTTCACCCAGCAATTTGCATTCACCATCAAGCACATATTAGGGACTATGAATTGAGTAGCAGATGCATTGAGTAGAAGTGCTTGGATTTGATCTGAGTAGAAGATCATTTGGTGACTAACCCTCATTTTGGTCCCATCGTATCAGATGTGAGTTTGGGCTTACGTAATGATTTTTTGATGAACAATTGTTTATCTATAGAAAGGTAATCAACTGTGCATTCCTGAAGACAGTATGCGGCTACGAATTGTTCAGGATTTGCATAATGAAGGTCATGTTGAACGAGATAAGATGTTCAAGATAACCAGTTCTATTAGCCTCATTTGCATAGGGATGTCGCAAGATTTGTAATAGGCTGTCGAATATGCCAGATGGCTAAAGAAAAGTCTAACAATGCTGGGCTTTACATGCCTTTGCCTATGCCCGCTGGACTGTGGACAAGTGTCAACATGGATTTTGTATCAGGATTGCCACACACTCAGAACGGTAATGATTTTATCTTTGTCAAAGTGGATAGATTGTCTAAGATGGCTCACTTTATAGCTTGCAGAAGACAACTGATGCTGTGAATGTGGCAACACTATACTTTTGGGAAGTGTATCGTCTTCATGGATTATCGATTTCTATTGTCTCTGATCAAGATAAACACTTAGTTGGGCACTTCTAGAGGAGTTTATGGCATCTTACAAACACTATGCTTGACTTCGGTAATTCTTATCACCCCCAACCTGATGGCCAAACGGAGGTGGTAAATCGTACTCTTGGAGATATGGTGTGAGCTGCTATTGAATGAAATTTGAAGTAGTGGGACCAACGACTCTACCAAGTTGGGTTTTCTTACAATCGAAGTTGGAAAATGAGCATTGGGTATAGTTCTTTCAATGTGGTCTATGGTTACAATCCTCGAGCACCCATTGATTTAGCACTTCTAGTAGGAAGAAAGATGCATGCCAAGGCCGAGGACCTTATTACTACCCTCCAAGGTATACATGAGGAGATGCGAAGGAGGCTTGATGAGACCACACGCAAGTACAAATTTGCTGTGGACAAGAAAAGAAGACTTGTGGAGTTTGAAGTTGGAGATTTCGTATGGGTTGTTTTGACTAAAGATCACTCTCGTGTCGGTGATTTTAACAAACTCAAGCTAAGAAAGGTCAGCCCTTATGAGATTCTTGAGAAGATTAATCCAAATGCCTATCGTCTAAAGTTGCCAAGTCGCATGAAGCTCAATGACATATTCAACATCAAGCACTTGGTATCTTTCGTGGATTCTAATGAAAACTTGAATTTGAGGAYGAATTCTTTCCAACCTAGGAAGGATGATGAAGCTAGCAGTAGAGAATGATGAAGATTGATCCCACATTGGAAGTTTTACCTTTTTACTAGGAATTTTTGGCCTATATATAAGAGAAGTCTTTCCCCTTGGAAAAGCACCTCAAAATTTTCTAAATCTTTTATTTAAGGAAAGTTTCAAATATCCTTGTGAAGATATTTTGTAGCTAAGCATAGTTATGTGAGATATGTTGCATAGTTAAGTTTATTTTAGTATCACTGCGTAGATACTTTTATCTTTACGGAGATTGGATTTTTTTTTATTGCCATATTTTGGCAATTTAAATACTTTCATTGCATCATTGTTTTGAACATGCTGGAAGATGACTTCATTTTCTTGTTAAAGAAGATTAGGAGCAATTTGCATCATACCCAAATAATTTGAATTTTGAATTATAGAATTTCTCGCCTTCTCATATTGTACCAAGACTTTCTTTTTTGTTAAAATGAGAAAGAGCTTGAAGTAAACCGTATGACATGAACATTAAAATTAATGCCTAGCATAATCTTATATTTGGCCCCTCGTGATTTTAGGTTTATGATTTGACATCGAGATTATGGGCCAACTTGGATGAAGAAAATATTTTTGATTGAAAATGGTGGAAATTTTTTTTCTTTTTAAATTTAAAATTATTTTTTCAATTAAGAAGCTCGTTGTTGACGATTTCATTTGGGATGAAGTATTTGAGATCTAAAATTGTTAGTTGTAAAGTTTGAAAAATCTGGCTCAAATTATAAATAGTCAATTAATAAGGTATCAATCTTAATCGATTAATGAAATTGACTTTAAAACATCATTAAAACTCAATAATCAACCTTAATCAATTATTAAGAAACAATAATTGATTAAGGTCAACCTTAATCATAGATTATTCCAAACTATWAAAATAAACTCAAATGTTCTTGTGAGGTTTAATTTATTAATTGGATAGATTCAATGGAGCATATTACATTGAAGTGCTCTTAATACAAGAGTGAAGGTTGTCACATGGAGGACAAAGAGTACTAGATAACATCAAAAATTATTTGTATTGGAAATACTTTTGACTTGAAAAATTGAGTGCTCAATTAATGTGGTAATTTAGATATTAATACATGATAAGGATAAAATTCAAAAAGTATAATAAGTATCTTCTTGATTTTTCAAAAAGACAAATAAATGGAAAAAGAAAAAAAATCTATGGCGACTGTGGAGCGAAAGTAGTGAATCATATTAGTGTGTAGAAACTTTGAGAAATTTATCGATAGATAATAAGAAATGAACGGGCTACACGTGAAGCAAAAATTGGAATCATATTTCAAACAATTACCAATGGATAGTTTATATAACGTAAACGAGACTCTGCAGTGAAAACCTATAAATAGATAGTTTATACCACGTAGATGAGACTCTAGTAAGTAAGTCCGTAAATAAAAATTGAAAGTTACGCTATATAAATTAAGGAATCATTATTTTCTAAACTAATAAGGGGAGGGAAATGATAAGTATCTTAATTTATTTGGTAAGATTAATATATTGAATAGTCATAACTCCTTAAATATTTTTATAAAAAATAACTATATATATTAAATCCGTTATATTACTTGTCATGCTGACACATCTTTGAGACTTAACTTTTCAAACTTATTGAAATTATTTCATCCCATCGAATAGAATCTTTAGCTTGTGTAACAAGGTTTGTATCTCATCTGAGCACCAACAAAATTTCTGCTTATGAATTCTAAGCAAAATCATCCATTTGATTCTCTGATTGAAACCTCTTGACAGAAATCTGAGTTTCAGAACAACTCTATCTTCATCCAACATTTTGCATTGATTTCGTGCTGCTTATGTCAGGCATGAATGAAACTAGTTCCAACATTGCCCAAAGAACTATAGGAATATTTTATATATAAGTTGGTTAAAATGTAGGATTGCACATAAATGGCACCCAATAAGCACATCAAGAGATTGAAAATATAAAGGTAACCAAAGAAAATGTCAAAAAGAATAGAATGTATTAGTACAGAATAAAAAAGAAAGGGCATAGATTGTCAAATGTTAATACCTTATTTACTAATAGTATTTCCACACCTGATGAGATGATATAGATTCAATTAATATCTTATCATCAATACAGAAAAAAATTACCTGTGAATTTAGTTGATTACCTATTAAGTAATAGGGATATTAAAATCAAATTTCTCTATTTCTTTTCTACTGCATACTAGATGATTTGTGTTTCTAATAATCACATTGCATTATTTTGCAAAAGATCCTTATACTAACAATATATACATCTTTTTTTGTGTTTCTTGATAAAGATGATGATGTTGTATAAATTGTTCAAGCTCTAGGACTGAACAACAATGCTAGATCAAGATCTCCTCTTGGAAATAGAGGTAATTCTCTCTTTTACCTTGTACAAATGTGTCATTTTGAACTATAATTGTTAAAAGACCAGTAATCCTTAAAAGATTCATTAAATAAATGATTGATGTATATGCTTAACAATGTAGTCCCTGGAGAGAGATGATCCAATCCAATTTGTAGAATGGATAGTAAATCCAATTTGTAGAATGGATACTACGTTTAGCACTTTCAAATAAATGCAATCTTTCAAAATTTATATTCAAAAAAGTCAATCAAAATTATATATTGTTATTGTTCTGTTTCCTTCCAACCCTTTCAATCTAAACCTAGTGTAAATTTTTTTTATTGACATTTACATGAACAAACAAACATAAACAAGATACATAAGAATATTTTCTATATAAGTTGGGGTGAAATGTAGGATTGCACATAATAGGTATGTAATAAGCATAAGTGAAAAGTGAAGAAAACGTATGCGGTAAAGAGGAGGAAAGTGAATGGTTCACTAAGATAAGACAGGTTCATGTGAAAAACTWTAAGGATTTCACTAGCGTTCTTGCTAATTCCATACTAAGAGAAGAGGAAGTTCACATTTAAGCACCTAGCCAACAAGAAGTTGAGCCATCACCATCAGTTGGACATTCTCTTCCTTTGAAATTTAGATTTGAAGATGATGAACCAAAAGAAATTTGTATTTTGACTTGCTTTGGTCTTCTCTAGACAAGAAATTATCAAGAACATTTCTAGTTTATTTCCTCACCTAACGAGAAGTTATGCATTCAATTCTTATTTGATCATCAATAGAGAAAATTAGAAGCGTGAATTTAGCCCTTAGTTAAGTTGATTGCCTATAAAACCATAAGGAGATTAAAATTAAATTTCTCTATTTCCCTTTTAGTGCATACATGATGATTTACGTTTCAAATAATCCCATTGCATAAGTAATCCTTAAAAGATTCATATAATCCCATTGCATAAGTAATCCTTAAAAGATTCATTAAATAGATGATTGATGTATATGCTTGATAATGTAGTCCCATGAAAGAGATGATCCAATTATTTATCCCATCAAGATAGATAAGTTGCATAATTTTATTTTAATTTTTAGTCTTAACGTACTCAAATATTAAATCCAATTTGTAGAATGGATACTAAGTTTTGCCTTTTTAACTAAACGCAATCATTCAAAATTCATATTCACAAAAGTCAATCAAAATATATATATATTGCTATTATTCCTTTTCCTTCCAACCCCTTCAATCTAAACCTAGTCGTCATTGACATTGACAAAAACAAAAAATATAAAAAAGATGCATAAGAATATTTTCTATATGAATTGGCTGAAATATAGGACTGCACATAATAGGCACCCAATAAGCACATCAAAAGATGTCAAATGTAGAGGTAACCAGATGGTGCTGTGTCCCGACTACAATGGATAATCTATACCAACCATACAACCAAATTGGAACAATCTGGAGTGTAGTACCTGGTGTAAGAGAGAGCATGTATGAGCAAGAAGGAGATGAGTTTTTGTGGAAAACACTGGCAGGAACAATGCATGCGATTGAACTAAAGAGTCCAGATCCAAAAGATGAATCTGCCTATCCATAGTTTTTGTCGAAAGTTACCTGAGGTAGTTTCCAGAATTTAGGCCAATTTCCAAACCCGCCTTACATGGGAGGAAGAATTGAAGAAATAGAAAGTCGAGTTTCCATTCCACAACCTATGCAATCCACAGTTCTCTGGGAAAGAAAACAAACACCTTATCAAACTTTTCACCATGAGCAAATCTCCAGACTACAACAAAGTGTTTCCAATTTATTCTGGAGATAATTTACAATTTAGATGAGAAACTTGCTGGGGAGAAAGTGGTTCTAGATGAAGAGTCTCAAAATCTATGGAGCATACTGCTTCAGCTGCCCAAGTTGGTAATTTTCAATGACGAGCACATTCCTARCAAGCAAAGTAGTTCTCTCTTATTACTTTAGACGAAGAAGACAATGTTCTTTSAAGAACTCTTGTCTGCAACAACTTTGAAGAATGCTTCAACACACTGCATTTGGTTAGGCTATGAATGCAACACCCCTAGATTAGGAACTGTCCTAAGCTGAGAATGTTACATCATTCCACTCGAAAATAAATAACTATCTATTTAAAACTCGACATTTATTCAACAATACCCAAAGGAGTCACAAATACATTTTAACAAATCCTCACTATCCCAACATTCTATTCAAAAGAGAAATACAGCGGAAGCCTTTCTAAACCATTCAAAAACAAAAATCCCAAGAAACTTCAATAATTTAAAACATTCAGAAATATTTATCTTATTTCATAAATAAATTCGAAAACTAGCCCTCAGGTATCGTAGCTCGCCCACAAGCAACCTCCTTGCCCCATCTGGTTACATATCATCTACATTGAAACATAAAGGAAAGAAATGAGCTAAAAAGCCCAGTCAGTAACCTCATGCATGAATGCATGAACATGTCCTACATATCATGAAACTTTAAGGTTTCGCCTTTTTAAATGAAAAGCTTTTTGAAACATTCTCTTTTCAAAATTTCTTTACAACCTTCTTTCAAAATTTTCTTACTGTAGAAACATTTAATTTCCTTTCATTCGTGAGCTCACTAAAGTGTAAAGCCTAGCCACTAAGCTTGCAGTAGGCCATTTTGATTTGGAACTCGATTCCATTCCTACCTGTAGAGCCGCAAAGCGATTAAATTTCATTCTTTTAACTTCATAACCCTCCAAGAAGGTAGGGTCGGGTGCGCCGGTCCCCCACGCCCCATTTCCCACTCACATCTTTTGTGGTTAGGTTTACACTCCTTTCCGAAAACTTTAACATTTCCAAAACTTTAACCTTTTCCTTTAAAATTCCATTTTCTAACCCTTCACTTTCTAAGTGCGTGAACGGCTCATGCCAAATGTGATGTAGAAATTCTAACTACATGCTCATGACATGAAACACATACAACCTTATGAAATGTGACGTTCAAGAAATAGCACCGGATATGAAACATAATAGCATATTCTTTAACATAAAGGTGCTACTAGATACGAACAAATTAACATTCTTTACAATTACACACATCAACATAGAATTTCATACAAAACATATTAAAGCAACTAAAAGCATTCAATTTCATTCATTTATAATGTTAATGAATGGGTGGATTACTTACCCGGAGTCCTTTACATAAACAGGTTCTTACTTCAGTTGGAAGTGGACTCCTCCAATCGATCTCAACATAAGCCCTCGAAATAACCTAGTTGATTACCAAAAGGAGGATCTATCTAGTTCGATCATCTTAATTTAAGCATTATGTGTTAAATTCTAAAAATGTCCTTTATAATTTACAAATCCATGTTTAGTTCTCATATTATCGAACATTACATTTTAAGGGTACAATTCGACTTCTTAGCTCGGGTATAAACTTAACTATATTCTCTTATAAATTCGCTTCAAGGCATAATTATTTACAATTTATACAATTTTAACATTAGGTGTTAGCGTTTTCACCTTAAAATTCACAATATCCAAATGTTTCAGAAATGGCAATAGCTCCTCGGGCATCTGGGCGTCGGCGTGCCTGGGCATCGGGCATTGGGTGCCTGGGCGCTGGGCTGCTGGGCACTGGTTAGATCTAGCACTGCTGAGTGCCGAGCGTTGTTCTTGGCCAAACAAGCTCACGAGTGGTCGGCAGTGTTTTTGGTTAACTTCCCGTGACTGAATCGGCGAGTTGCGGACAACTTGCACGACCAAAGCACCTACTGGCGCTGCACCTGTTGCTATCCTTGTTGAACGACCACACCGCAAATCAGCGGGTCGCAATTTCAATCGCAGACAGTGTCGTCCAGCTATGTGAGCATCAAAGAAGAGGGCAAAGTGATGGCCAGCAGCAAGGGATCAGGCTTCTGTCAAAGAGGAAAAGGACCACTTCGCATTTTAGTGCTGGCACAAACCTCAGTTCGAATTCGAGTCCGAGAGCGAGAGAGGAAAGTCGAAAAAGTGACTCGAGGAGGACGATCTTCCCTTGTGCATCTCGCAGCGACTCGAGCAAACAGCCTCCGCGACGCAAGCTGTGAGCGGCGTTTGAGCCGCAGCGTGGTTTGGTGCGGCGGCCTATCGCAAGTCGCGGCAAACAGTGGCTGGGAAAACCATGACGAGCAGCGTCGGGTCAGGCAGAGAGAGAACGACGGCGGCGGCGGAAGGAAAAAGAAGATGAAAGGTTCCTTTAGGGTTTTTCTTTTTCTTTTCATTTCTTATATATTTTCTTTTCTTTTCTTTTCTTTTTTMTTTTTTTATAAATTTTATTTTTGGGCCATAACCCGAACCCTTCGGGCCTTCCCATCCAAATTTAATCCAAAATTCGTAAATTATATATGACGAGCTTTCTTTCGATAAAAAGTCCAACTTCCGACTAACAAACAAATAGGCCCACGAGTCGAGCCTTTAATCAACGATAACTCTTATTTGACACGGATAATATTTTCCGCACATATTAAACATACAATTTAAAAATATTAATCATATAAAATGTCCAACCCTAGTTGGCACACAAATTTCACATAAAATTAAACAAATTTAACAAAGGAAAATTTGGGGTGTTACAAGGAATTCTTGAAATAGGAAAAGCATTTGYAGGCATGGTTCCCTCAAGGCAAAWAAAGAGTTGTAGAATATGGAACTTGCATCAAACCCATAATTTCTCGGGGCTAAATTCACACTTATATTTTTCTCCGTTGATGATCAGTTATGAATCAAACCCATAATTTCTCGTTAGATGAGAAAGACTATTAGTAAGTTATTTACTTGCGATAATTTACGTTGTTTCTTTTTTTATTTTATACTTTCTTTTTGGCATTTTACTTGGTTACCTCTATATTTTATATTTGTTGGTGTGCTTATTGGGTGCCTATTATGTGCAATCCTACATTTCAGCACACTTATATAGCAAAATATCTTTGTTTCTATTTTTTGCTCATGTCAATATAACAAAAACACTTACACTAGATTTAGATTGTCCGAAGGATAATGAAATGATCCAGGATCCTAGAAAGGTGACTTAAGAATATGTACTTCTAGGTAGCTCCCAATGATAAGTAAGGACATTCGAGTTAGATTAATTATCGGACTAGCGACCTAAGGATGGTAGATGTCTTTGAAAAAGTGTTAGTACATTATTGCTCTCTGAATGATGGGTGTTGCACAGAAGGGTATATTTGTCATTTCACCTATAGATCGAAGACTTTGCTCAAACAAAATTGTTTGTGGAGTTAGTGTATCCATAAGGTGATAAATGGAATACTTAAATTGACAAAATATAGCTACTAGGTAGTTAGGTATTATGGTCATTTGAGTAGTCATAAATAATTTGTCTTTTGTTCCCTTGACTAGCTTAATATCACCAAAGTAGTTAATTGTTCAACTCAGCTTCAAGGATGAACTATTTTAGTAAGAGGTATATTTATATTTTAGTTTAGTTCATATTTATTGGGCTAGAATAAGTTAATCCATTAGGTATTTAACTAATTACTTGGGTTGATCCAAGAAAAAAATTAGTTAAAGAATAGACTTAGGTCCTGAATTAGACTGCAGAAGAACCACATGCCCCATAAAAGACTAGAAATTTTTGCCTCACAAGAGGAAGCCTTAGGGTGGCCAAAATTCCCCTTATCTTGGTAGGATTATGTCCCTAGGAATGTATATCCCTTGGCTGAAATCATAGGAAATTGGGGATTCCAAGATTCTATTATTTAGGATTTTGTTCTTTAACCCTAATAGATATAATTTCTCTTGGAAGAATCCTCCTTGCTTACTGAACTCCTTCACTGGCCACCACACACACACTCTTTCTCTCCTTCCAACGAAATTTTATCCTAGGTTTTCCCTAATCCTAGTCCGGATAGGTAGAGTGATACCTAGGAATATTAGAAGAAGAGTCTTCTTGCTATTTTCATGCGGAGAATACAAGGACTCGCAACGATGAATCATCCTCAGCAAGTTATAGAATCCAAGCAGCCTTCAGAACCATTTCAAAAACCCTAGCGCTACATTTGTTCCCAAAAAAATAAAAAGTAGTAAGTTTCTCCTAAACTCACCTGACAAAGGATTAAAATTCTGAACKTTTGCTTCCTCTACATGATTCCTTTCCTCGTAAGGTCCTTCAAGTGGTATTAGAGCCAGGGTTTTAACATTAGGAGCATAGTAGGGTCCAAACTATAAAAGGCGTTCCCTTAACTAGTTTTAAACTTTTTGTGTGTTTGTATGCATCCTTTGAAAAGAATGATTTCTAGATCTCTTATAAATCTCATAAAGTGGAAGTATAGGGATTGTAAATATTATTTGTTTATTTTTTACAAATTAGATTTGAGTTAAACCTCATAGTTGAGGTATAGGAGTTTGTAACAATTAAATTCGGCGAAGTGTTTTACATTGATTTAAAAAATGGACATAGCTCTTTAATTAAATAATTACTTTTAAAATTATTAAAGTGTGATCATAACAATGTTAATTCATGAGGATTGCTTAGTCTAGATAGAATTAAAATGGAAATAAAACGTTTTACCAAACCTAATTAAAAATATGGAATTAGTTTATGAGTTATTTTTTTAAAGGCTATCACCCATGATATAGAAAGTCAGAATAAACTGGATATTTCATAATAAGGTTTTTGATAGATTAACATGTAAAATTAACTTATGGATTACTTTCCAATGGAGTAATATAGGTTTAGATGTTTTACTAGATGTTAGTGGAACCAACATTTTTTAAAACCTTCATTTAAAAAAATTAAGTAGGAGAGGGGTTTCCAACGGCCCCATGGTTTCCATCATTCCTCTAGTTAGAGATTGTAGGTATCCTCATGTCATTTTGAGCATGTTCTCATGTAGGATGGGTACTCCATAATGATCTAGATCTAATTGTCGAGGCATAATTAAAACCTAGGGTATGTGTTGTCATCAACCAACCTATAGTTGGATGTGATGATGCGACATTATTCGTAGGAGATGTAAGGTAGTGCCCTGCCTCTAGTCAGAACTATTCCTTGGTTCATTTCCTATTATGGAAGTTTAGTTTGTGGTGGTTATATACTTAACTTAGAGAACTGATAATCTTCCTATAGGAGCTCTGTCAATTATTCTAAGCGCCAAATAACATATTATTGATAATAGTCATAGGTTATCTATTATCATCATATGATATGAGCTTATGTGCAATATTTTTTTATAATGTAGGAAAACTCTAAAATTACTTTATTCATGTTTTTCAAAAATGACTGCTGGAGGTTCTTTTAGTTGCTTGAGTATTATTCTTAAAAAGCATAAGCTCACAGAGGCTAATTAAGTGAACTGGAAGAGGAACCTGAACATAGTACTCCCTGCCGAAGGGTACAAGTATGTTCTCACCGACCCCTGTCCTAAGACTAGGCAGGTCTCCCTAACCAAGAACGATTGCAACGCGTATGCCTAGAACATGAGAAGTTCAGAAAGTGATGAAAAAAAAGATTTCATTTTTACTAACTTTATATAATTACATAATTTATATTCTAATCCACTAATTAGATTATATTCGTGATTATTAGTGATTGGATTATTTTACAGCGGAAGGACTTGGAGGTCGTAAACATTCGCCGTGCCAAGTACAAATAAATTATTATTTCTCCAAYTGTTTATCTATTTGTGTATTATTATGTGCATATATTTATTTAAATGTGATATTTTATTAATTTAATTTAATTAGAAGTCTTAGTTAATTAATTTAGGCTTGACCCATTAGAGTTCGTTCTCTTCTTATTCAAACCTAAAACTAGATTAGGGTTTGATTTTGGACCCAAAAAAACTAATAGATCTCCATTTAGTTGGGCTTAGTTGGTTAAGGAATAAAAATGGCTTACGAAGAAGTTTTGGTTGGGGTTATGTTAGATTAAAAAAAATTGTAAATTGGTTTACTAAAATATGACTATTCATCTTCTTCCCCACAACCCTAATCATTACACCAACCGCCACCTACCACCGCCTCCTCCCTTTGCCTGACCGACGCTGGTTTCCTCTCCCTTTCTTCTCCCTCTCTCTCTCTCCTCGCTCTTTTCCATCTCTCCAGAACTATGCATCGACCTTGCTGCGTGACTAGTGATTTTTGCTCCCCAGCTGCTTACCGTCTGCTAGGTTCGATCATTGCCGTGCATCAGGCTGCTACTCTTACCAAACACTGCTGCTAATAGATCAGCCAAAACTCCTGGTTGCGCCTAAATMTACTCGTCGCTGCGTGATCGAAAACTCATGGCTCATTTGTCGTACCAGCAGCAGCTTAACGCCAAGTCAAGGGACCTCTGCTTCATCTATCCAGATCAGAAAAAAGCTGTCCGATCGTTTTGTTGCCATTTGGCTTGCTGTCCAATTGCTTTTTGCCCGAGTTCATCACAAAAACTCGTTGCTTGATCGGAAAATTGAATTTGCCCGGAGCAGAATTGCCCAGGTGACCAGGCGCACAGGCTCCCAGGCACCGTGCGGGTTCTGCTCAAACCAATTGCAGGCACGCCTAGGACCATCGTTCAAATGCTTGGAGCGTATTCGTTTTCCAAGCATGATTGACACCACTATATCTTAGACTCAATACCACACCTAGGGTTCGAGATTCAAGGTGAATCCTTTAGTTCTCTCATTTAAAGTAACCGATGGCCTAGGTTTAGTATTATGTATTAATAATTAGGGAAAATATGGAATATGTTGAATGTGAAATTTAGCATAGTATGATAAAGTAAATGGAGAGTATATTTCTAGAAATATATCAAAATACAATTTAATGTGAAATTTAGGGTTTGTACGATATAGTAACGTATATTGTGATTGTATTATTATTATTATTACTGTTGTTTTAAGAATGATTAGGAGTCATAAAATTAACTTATACTCTTAGTAGTTCGATTATTACCAGCATACAATTTAAACTCAGAAACTATTGATTAATGTCACGCATAGGAGAAATGATGAACGTTTTAATGGTGAACACTTATTTAAATAAATGTATTTGGTTAAACAAATCTCAAATGAATATTCTTTCTGTAATAATATAAGGATACTTGTGACACATCGACGTTGTAGATTACCAGGGCACTCTGCTAGCGATTTAAAATATACAAATTTACTAAGGACTTCAAGTAAGTAAATTTCATATTCCCATTAATTGTATTGCATGTGTATTGTGGTTATAATTAGATTGCTTTTATGTGATATGATTTATGATTTTATTTCAAGTATGTGAATTTTTCTACTTGATGACATGTTGGGAAGTTTAAGTTCAGAGTTTATGTGATCCATGTTCATGTGCCTACAGTCTGTAGTATTTTGCACCATTTACTGGCATTGGCATAATCATGCATTTAAGAAAACAAATGTTTAAAGAATGATGTTTGGAAATGCAAATGTTTTGAGGAATGAAGTTTTGGAAAAATGTGATTTTTAAATGCTGAATGATTTCCAGATATAAGGAATTTGAAAAATGTGTGTAAATCCCAGACCATGAAAGGTGSAAATGGAAAATGGGGGGTAGGGGACTGGCACACCTGACCTAACCCTCTTGTAGGGTAGGAACGTAAGTAATGTTCACCTTTTTTGAGGTGAAAGTGAAAGGAAAAGATTAAGTAATGTTAACCGCTTTACAGTTCTACTGGTAGAATATGATCGGGTTCCAAATAATAATTGCCTACTGTAGATCTCAATGGCTAGGCATTACACCGAGTGAGCTCACAATTCGAAAAGAAAACTTTTGGAAAGTTTTGACAAAGTTAATTTTTGAATTTCATGACATATAGTGCATGTCACGTGCATTCATGTATGGGATTTACTTATTGAGTTTAGTAGCTTGCCCCATATTCCCTTATTTTACATTTCATGTGATAATTAGCCAGATGGTGTGCAGAGATCATTTTGGAGTAGACTTTGATACCCAAGAGTCATTTATATTAATTAAATTTTCTATTGATTTATGAACTTGTTAAATGATTAAAATTTTATTCGTTTTATATCAATAGTTTCCACTAGATTTTGAATCTGCGTATTTTGTTAATAAATATTATTGTTGGGAAATTGAGTTATTTCATTTATATGTGGAATGTTGGTGATGTTGGTGTGAGATTGTTTAATTTTATATAGGTGGATATGTTGACATTATAGGGGAAACTCTGCTGAAAAGTTTGCAAACCCTTTGTATTAAATATAAAAAAATTATTTTTTTCAATTTTCGAAATCTATGTAAGGGTAAATGGGTGACATTCTCGAATTACGATAGTTTCTAAGTTGGGGGTGTTGCAAGTTCAAAAAGTGATAAAAAAGAGTACCGGAAGAAATGATGGTTTTGTTTCTAGGAAGGGCGGTTCCGAGCATGCAGGAAAAGACCAAAGTTTCGATAGGAGCGACTTGGAAAAGATATAGTCCTATAGTTAAAAAAAGGTGTGTCATAGCACAATCAAGCGATGAAGTTCCTGCAAATAAAGTAATCCCTAAAGCATGTGAAGATGAAACTATAAACCTTTGCAGTAATAGTGTTGGTGAGACAAAGAGCCTGGCATTGGAAATTAATAATGAGCATGGTGTTGCTCAAGCCAGAACCATTGTTTTCTTTATGTTTGTTGAACCTTTTAGATGATGATAATTGTGTTTCTTGGCTTTGATTATACATTCACAATGAAGAATTGTTTCTTTCCATAACAAAGAAATTATTTGGTCTATATGCAAAAAAAAAAAAGAAATATTTCCACAAAAAATCACATAAAAATGAAGAATGTACAATCTCTTAAATAGTGAACAATTCATTCTGTGTGCTTTCTACTTAGTTGAGCTCTGCAACTAAGTATCTAACCCTAAAAATTTGTCTCTAAAGATGAAATTGGAAGTCTCTGATCTACGGATTTATTTCGACTTCAATCCCACAGTTCTCTCCTGTTTTGCAAACTCCATACACGTACAAATTTTCAAGTGTAGGTATTAATGGCTAGAGAACAAAGAATCCGGCTTATGGCCATCGTTGGAGCAGTGAGTCATAAACTACTACTACCTTTGGAGCTGCCGCAGGAGACTCATCCTTACCGGGCATCAAAACAACACGGTCGGTCCACTTCCATTACTAATATTTCCAATTTTAAGAGCAATTAGATTGATGATGCCAAAAATGCAGCTCAACAACCAATGTTTGCATTTTATCAGTTGTTTTGCTTGTTGGAGGATAAGATGCTTCAGATTGATTTATACTGGAATTCATAGATTTTCTCTGTAACTGTTATCAATGATCAGTCTCCATAAACATGGTAGGAAGGTGTCTCCATTTTTCACTTAAAGAAGATTAGAAGCCATCTGCATCCTATCCAAATAATTTGAATTTTGAATTATAGAATTTCCCACCTTTCCTTTTTCTACCAAGACTATCTTCTTCGTTACAATGAGAAAGAGCTAGTAGAAGTAAACCCGATGACATGAACACTAAAATTAATGCCTAGCATAATCTGATACTTGGCCCCTCATGATTTTACGTTTATGGATTTGACATTCAAGAGTAAGATCCACTGGATTAGCATCTAGATGAACAAAATATTTTTATTTTGAAATATCAAATTATTTTTTCAATTAAGAAGCTCTTTACTGAAAATTTCATTTTGGATAAAACATTTGAGATCTGAATTTATCATTTCTGAAGTTTAAAAGTCAGCTCAAATTATAAATAGTCATTAATAAGGTATCGATGTTAATCGATTAATGAAATTGAATTTAAAACATCATTAAAAATCAATAATTGGCCTTAATTTGCTGTTAAGAAACAACAATCGATTAAAGCCAACCTTAATCATCTATTGTTCCAAGCTATAGAAATGAACTCAGTTGTGCTTTTGAGGTTTAATTTAATAAGTTGGATAGATTCAATGGAAAATATTACATTGAAGTGCTCTTAATATACGAGTGAAGGTTGTCACATGGAGAACAAAGAGTACTAGATAATATCAAACAATATCTATTGGAAATAATTTTGACTGGGAAAATTGAGTGCTCGATTAATATGGTAATTTAGATATTAATAAGTGATAAGGGTAAAATTCGAAAGTATAATAAGTATCTTCTTCATTTTTTAAAAKAAAAATAATTTGTAAAAATGAACATCTAAGACGACTGTGTAGCGGAGATAGTAAACATATTAGTGAGTAGAAAGTTTGAGGAATTTAATGATATGTGATAAGAAATGAACAGGCGACACGTGATGTAAAAAATTAGCACCATATTTCCAAAACGGATAAAGCACTGGAATTTATTTTAACATGGAAAATTGAATGTTCAATTAACATGGTAATTAGTGAGTAATATACGATAAGGGTAAAATTGCAAAAAATAATAAATATCTTCTTGAATTTTTAAAATGAAAAATAATTTTAAAAATTCTAAAAAGACATTGGATTGGAGGTATTAAATCATATTAGTGAGTAGAAAATTCTAGAAATTAACCGATAGACAATAAAAATGAAGGGGCTACACGTGAAGAAAAAATTGGCATTACCTTTTAAAAATTTATCAATGGATAGTTTATACAATGTAGATGAGACTCTAGTAAGTAAGTCCGTAAATCAAATTTGGAAGTTATGTTTTATAAATTAAGAATTCATTATTTTCTAAATTAACAAGGGGAAGAAATCATTAATTTATTTGGTAAAATAGATACATTGAATAGTCATAACTCCTTAGATATTTTTGCAAAATATAACCATACATATTAAATACATCATGTTACGTGTCAGGTGGTCACATCTTTCAGACATAACTTTTCAAACTTGTTGAAATTCTTTCATCCCATCGAATAGAATCTTTAGCTTCTGTAACAAGGGTTGTATCGTATCTGAGCACTAATGAAATTTTTGCTTATCAATTCTCAACAAAATCATCCATTCGATTCTCTAATTGATACCTCGACTAGACATTTTGAGTTTCTGTTTTCGTCCAACATTTCTTATTGATTTCGCACTGCTCATGTCAGGCATGGATGGAACTAGTTCTATCACTGCTCAAAGAACCAGGGCATGCAAGTTTCAGAATCATCCTCGGACTATTGCAAGGCGCTTTGCSGCTGAAGCAAAGAAGAAGCAAGCAAGCAGCAGTTGTGAGAAGCCCACTCATAGTCCTAATCACAATATGCAGATAGCAGATATGGCCCTAGAAACACAACGAACTAAGGGAGTAGCAGTTCCAATAAAGCTGCTCCAAATAAAAAGAAAACAAATTCAGGCCATGATGAGGGAATGAGCTAATGGGGGAACAGTTCTCAAATAAAGAAGAAGAGAGGTAGATAGAAGAACTAAAGATGGCTGCTACTTCCAACCCTTATTGTTCTAACATTATAAAACATGATCATTAATTGGTTTAAATGATCGATAAAATAATCAATTAAATGAACTTCAATGAAGCCATACGGAACTTTTAAGTTTAGTTGCATAAACTCTCTATTTAGTAATAATCTTAACTCCGGTAAAGGAGACTAAAGGTACAAAATAGAAGTTTGGATATGTATTTATTCTTCCTTGATGCACAAGGGCCATGTTTAGATGACCTTGGTTATTATTCAACATTGCTATGATTAGTTTATTTTCTTAACATATACTCACTTGTTTTCAAATCGAAACATCTATTATTCACATGCTACAAAAACTTCTGAAAGATGCTGGTGGATGCATAATATCTCATGCTCTGGGAACAATCAGAACCCACTATCCATAGTTTTTGTCCACAGTTGCTTGAGGAAGTTTCCTGAATCTAGGCTAGTTATAATTGCTCCTGCTATCATGCTCCTTACATGGGAAAAAGAATTGAAGAAATGGGAAGTTGGGTTTCCATTCCATGAAAATCCAGAGTTCTCCAGGAAAGAAAACAAAGGACTTATCAAACGTTTCCTCATGAGCAGATCTCCAGACAACAACAAAGTTGGATGGGTAAAATTTTTTTCTGTACAAGTATTCTGGGGATAAGTTATTTATACGAGAAACTTGCTGTGGAAGACGTTGTTCTAGATCAAGAGTCTCAAAATCTATAGAGAATACTGCTTCAATTGCCCAAATTGGTAATTCTCAATGAAGGGAAAATTTCTTGCTACCAAAGTAGTCTTATTAGGAAGACTCTCTTATAACTTCAGATGAAGAAGATAATTATTCTTTCAAGAACTCCTTTCTGAAATAACTTTGAGAACTTTTCAACACTTTGCTTTTGGTCAAGCCAAGTCTTGAAAAAGAAAAAGCATTTGCAAGCATGGTGGTTATACACAACTTAGAGAACTGATAATCTTCCTATTAGAGCTCTGTCAGTTACTCTCAGCACCAAGTAACAAATCATTGATAATATTTATAGGGTTATCTATTATCATGATAAGGAGCTTATGTCCAGGTAATGTTTACAAAGTTCCAACTTAACTTTTAGAAGTTTTTCATATATTTTTGACAAAGTTGACTCTACGGGGTTGAATGACAATAAGGGTCTTAGTTTCTCTTATTCCCCTCTCCCTTTCTGTAACACTAAAATACCTAGTACTTTCATAGTCCTGTGAGTAAAGTTGGAAAAGTGGGTTCTTGTCCATATCTAAAATGATTATGTATCGTTTTTAATTGCACTAGGATACAACTAGGAGAAATGAATGAGCGCATTTTGTTCACCAAATATACTGATTTGTGTCTTATATAGATAATTAAGATAGGAACTTAACATGTTGTTTTCATTAACAAATTGTGTTCTTGCCGTAGACTAATCTATATCTGTCTTATATAGACAAAAGAAGAGTATGAATTTAGCCCTTTAGTTTCAAATAATCACATTGCATTATTTTTGTTACACATTGTTATAGTAATAATATACACACCCTTTCGTGCTTCTTGATGAAGATGTTGAAGTAATAGAAATTGATTCAGAAAATGAAAATGTTCAAGTCCAAGAGTGAAAAACGTTGCTAAATCAAGTTCTCCTCTAGAAAACAAAGTAATTCTTCCTTTTTGCTGGTAGAATAACTTGAACTATTCAAAAACCAATAAACTATAATGATTAATTAAATTGATGATTGATGTAGAATTTGCATATGCTTGATAAAATAATCCCGATAGAGGTGGTCCAATTATTTATTCCATCAAGATAGATAAGTAAAATAACTTTAATTTACAATGTTACCCTTAACGTACTCGAATATTACACCCAATCTTTCTACATTCATATCCACAAATGCAATCTAAATGCACATATTGGTATTAATTCCTTTCAATCTGGCTCCTTTCGATCTAAAACTATTGCAAGTATTTTCATTGATTTCGACATGAATAAGAAATATAAACAAGATATATAGGAAATTTTCTATATGAGTTGGTTGAAGCCTAGTATTGCATATAGGTGCCCAATAAGTACATATGTAATAACATACCTTGAGGTGGATTGCAGGTCGCATTGAGGGYGACAAATACTTCACCTAGGGCTAGGTGACAAATAGACATGTCACAAGTTCAAAAAATGAAACAATAAGCAAGAAGCAATAAGGTTAAAGAAATACTTTGCCTAAAGAATCAATGTTACTATGGTGTATGAATGAGTAAGATAACTTTTATGGAATTCTAGAATATTTTCATTTCTAGCTCTTTCTTAAGTAGAAGTTTCAAGTAATTGATATGGGTTATTCTATAGGATCATTGACATAGTCAATTCATAGTATAGATTGAGGACTTGATACGCATGCAAGTGAAGATGGTGTTGAATCAAACCAAGAGGGAGATGATTCAATAGACTCCAGCAATATTGATAATAATCATTTTATTTATGAAGATTTTGATGTTGAGAATTGCAATTCCCCTAGTCGTGTGGAACTAAATGAGGACCACCACTCCAAGAAAGCTACTAGGGAAATACTAGATGGAGTAGTGGCAATTGATGAGTGTGTGACAAAGACAAGACATTCTAGTTTGTTAAGASAACAAAATTGTGACTCTTCAACAAGTTTAGATGAAGGATAGCATAATAGTACATCTAAGACTTTTAGCGAAGAACAAAGTGACAACAACCATGCCAAGGAAGTTGGCAGGGACAAACCAGATGACGAGGTGGAGATTGAAGAGTATGTGGCAAAGAGAAGACATTTTATTTTGTCCATACAAAAAAAATATCACTCTTCACAAGCTTAGATGAAGGAAGGAATAGTAACCTATTCAAGAATCTCAATGAAAAGAAAGGTGAAGAAAAAGTATGTGGCAAAGAGGAGGAAAGTGAATGGTTCACTAAGACAAGGGAGGTTCAAGTGAAAGATGATCATGATTTCAGTAGGCTTCTTGCTAATGCCATAATAAGAGAAGAGGAAGTTCACATCGAAGCACCTAGCCGAGAAGAAGCTGAGCCATCACCATAAGTTGGACATTCTCTTCCTTTGAAATTTAGATTTGAAGATAAGTCAGCATCAGTTACTTGTGGCAGTTCAACATTAGACTGACTTTGTCTCTAGTGCCCGTCTCCCTAACTTACACCATTATGGGATGAAACTGAAGGAAAATGAAATATTACAAGAGAAACTTTACTGTAGGGTTGCACATTGGCACCCAATAAGTAGCCAATAAGCACATCAACAGATGTACAAATTAGTAACTTACTAATAGTACTTTCTCACCTAAAGCAAAGTTATTGGTTCGATTCATATCTGTCATCAATAAAGAAACAAAGGATGAATTTAGCCCTTTAGTTTCAAATAATCACATTGCATTACTTTTATTAAACAATCTTATACTAAAAATATACACACCCTTTCTTGTTTCTTGATAAAGATGTTGAAGTAATAGAAATTGATTCAAAAAAATGAAAATGCTCAATATCCAAGAGTTAAAAACGTTGCTGAATCAAGTTCTCTTTCATAAAATAGAAGCAGTTCTCTCTTTTAGCTAGTACAATTGTGTCATTTTGAAATTGGATTGTTCAAAACCCAACAAACTATAATAATTAATGGAATAGATGATTGATGTATATTTTTCATATGCTTGATAAAATAATCCCATTAGAGGCGCTTCAATTATTTTTTCCATCAAGATAGATAAGTACAATAATTGTAATCAATTTTACCCTTAACGTACTCGAATTTTAAAACCCAGTCTTTCTACATTCATATTAACAAAAGTCAATCTAAGTGCATATGTTGGTATTATTTCCTTTCAATCTGGTTCCTTCAATCTAAAACTAGTGCAAACATTTTTATTGATATTGACATGAATAATAAATATAGGAATATTTTCTATATAAGTTGGTTGAAACGTAGGATTGCACACAGGTGCCCAATAAGTACATCAACACATGTAATAACATACCTTGAGGTGGATAATAGATTGCATAGAGGTAACCATGGAAAATATCAAAAATCGAATAGGACATATTAGTACAAAATAAAAAATAAAGGAACATAGATTATCATAAATTAATAATTCAGATATTAATAGTGTCGATGAGAATATATAGGCTCGATGCATATCTGATTCTCAATAAAAGAAAAAAAAAAGTGCGGATTTAGCCTCTAGTTTAGTTGACCTACAATATAACAAGGAGATTAAAACCAAATGAAGAAAAGTTTTGTTCTCTATTTCCTTATTACTGCATGCTAAAATATCTAAGCTTSAAATAATTACGTTGCATCATTTTGTAAACATTCTTATACTAACAGAATATACATCCTTTTCGTGTTTCTTCTGATGTTCTATAAGTTGGTTCAGAAAATGTTCAAGGTGCAGGACTGAACAACATTGCTGAAATTGAGTTCTCCCCTGAAAATAGAGGTAATTCTCTCTTTYAGCTTCTACAATTGTGTCATTTTGAACTAGACATGTTAAAAGTCCAGTAATTTAAATGAGTTGTTTTGCATGTGCTTGATAAAGTAATCCCAAGAGAGACAGTCACTGACATAGTCAACTCATATTATAGATGAGGGAATCAACACATGCAAGTGAAGATGGTGCTGATTCGAACAAGGAGGGAAATGATTCGACAAACTCCAGTAGTACTGATAAGGACCATTCTTGTTATGAAGGTTTTGATGTTGAGAACTACAATTCCCCTAGTCATGTGGAATTATTTAGTTTTGTTTCAAATGAGAGTGATAATGATTGCAACGCCTATGTCTTAAAGAAAAGAAGTTCAGAAAGTGATGACAAAAAGAATACTGGATGAAAAAATGATTCTGTTTCTAAGAAGGGAGGTTTCGAGCACGGAGGAAAAGACCAATGTCTTGATAGGAACGACTTGGAAAAGATATAGAGTCCTAGGGAAAGCAGTCAAAAGAGGGGCAACTAAAGTAATCCCTGATGCATTTGAAGACAAAACTGTTAACCTTTGTAGTAATGGTGTTGATGAGAAAGACAACATGGTGATGGAATTAATAAAGAGGGAGGTGATTTTCTGAATCTAGGACCTTGCAGATGATGGTAATTGTGTTTCGTGACTTTGGTTTTACATTCACAATGAAAAACTGTTTCTTTCTATAACAAAGAAATTGTTTGATTTATATCCAAAATGAAGAAATCTTTCAACAAAAATCACAAAAAAAAAAAATCAAGAATTTATAGTATCTTAAACAGTGAACAATTCCTTCTCTGAGCTTTCTTCTTAATCGAGCTCTGCAACTGAGTGAGTTAACCCTAATTAGTGATCCATGGATTTCTTTGATCTTCAAACCTACAGTTCTCTCGATTTCTGCAAACTCCATACACTTACAAATTTTCTAATTGTAGATATGAACGGCTAGAGGACAAAGAGTCGACTTATGGCCGTCGTTGGAGCAGTGAATCGGAAACTACTTCTACCCCTGGAGCCACTGCAGGAGACAGATCCTCACATGCGCATCAATACAACAGGGTCGGTCCACTTCCATTACTGATTTTTCCAATTACATTGATGATGCCAAAGATGCGGCTCAACAACCAAAGTTCCCATTTGCTTGTTGGAGGATAAGATGCTTCAGATTGTTTTACGCTGGAATTTGACATCGAGATTATGGTCCACTTGGATTAGCATCTGGATGAAGAAAATATTTTTAATTGAAAAAGATGGAAAAATATTTTTATTTTGAAATTTCGAATTATATATTTTCAATTAAAAAGCTCTTTGTTGACAATTTCATTTGGGATGAAATATTTGAGATCTAAATTTGTTGTTTGTAAAGTTMAAAAAATCTGGCTCAAATTATAAATAGTGAATTGTTTCAAGCATCATTAAAATCAACAATCAACCTTAATCTATTGTTAAGAAACAATAATCGATTAAGGCCAACTTTAATCATCGATTGTTCCAAACTATAGAAATGAACTCAGATGTGCTCTTAACATAGGAGTGAAGGTTATCACGTGGATGACAAATAGTACTAGATAATATCAAAAATTATTTCTATTGGAAATAATTTTGACTTAGAAAATTGAGTGTTCAATTAATGTGGTAATTTAGATATTAAAATAATTATGATAAAATTCTAAAAATATAATAAGTATCTTCTTGATTTTTTAAAAAGATAAATATATGGAAAAAAAAATCTATGATGACTATGGAGCGGAAGTAGTGAATCATATTAGTAAAGTTTGAGAAATTTATCGATAGATGATAAGAAATGAACGGCCACACATGAAGCAAAAATTGGCGTTATATTTCAAAAAATTATAAATGGATAGTTTATCTAATATAAATGAGATTCTGCAGTAAAAACCTATAAACGGATAATTTATACAATGTACACAAGACTCTAGTATGTAAGTACATAAATCAAAATTGGAAGTTACGTTGTATAAATTAAGGAATCATTATTTTCTAAATAAATAAGTGGAAGGAAATGATGAGAATCTTAATWTATTTGGTAAAATAGATGTATTGAATAGCCATAACTCCTTAGATATTTTCATAAAAAATAACCATATATATTAAATATGTCATGTTACTTGTCATGCTGACACAACTTTCAAAGGTACCTTTTCAAACTTATTGAAATTCTTTCATCCTATCGAATAAAATCTTTAGCTTCTGTAACAAGGGTTATATCTCATTTSAGCACCAATGAAATTTCCGCTTATGAATTCTAAGCAAAATCATCCATTTGATTCTCTGATTGAAACCTATGATAGAAAATCTAAGTTTCGGAACAACTCTGTTTTCGTCCAACATTTCTCATTGATTTCGAGCAGCTCATGTCAGGCAGGGATCGAACTAGTTCTAGGATTACCCAAAGAACTGGGTAATGCAAGTTTCAGAATCATCCTCAAACTATTGTAAGGTACTCTGCCGCAGAAGTAAGGAATAAGCAAGCAAGCCGCAGTTCGAAGAAGGCCACTAATAGTCCTAATCAGAACATGGAGACGGCAAAGAAGAGAAAATATGGCCATGGAAACACAACGAACCAAGGGAGGAGTAGTTCCGAGAGAGGTGCTGCAACATTTGATCCAATCAACGTGGAGATGGCTGTTGGAAAGAAAATGAAATCAGGCCATGAGGAGGCAATAGAGCAAGAAGACAACAGTTTTGAGATGAAGAAGAAGAAAGGTAGATAGAAGAAGCCAATTGGTAAGATTTTCTTGTGAATCTTGTCATCTATTTTTCATAATTTTTTGTTGTCGAATATTTGTTTAATGTAAATGTATAACTCTATAGGACCCAAAAATAGTTTCGAGGAAGATGATTCCGAAATTGAAGTGATTGGTGAAGTTTCTAGTGATACTTGTGAATAATTAAGGACTAAGTCCAAGATTGAAAAAGATAGGGCAGCAAAGAATCTTTTTGAGTGCAAGAAGGGCTGTAAAGATGCGAAAGAGAAGGACATATTCACAAATTTATCGAAATGAGGATGACAACTATTTTTTAGATATTATGTTATATTTTTGTAACGTTATGAAACATGATCATTGATTGGTTTAAATGATTGGTAAAATAATCAATTAAATGAAGTTCAATGAAGCCAGACGGAACTTTTCAATTTAGTCACGTAAACTCTATTTATAATAATAAAAGTTAGATCAAACTCCGATAAGGGAGAACTAAAGTACAAAATATAAGTTTGGATATGTATTTCCTTGCTGCACAAGGTTCATGTCTAGATGACCTTTACTATTACTGCACATTGCTATAATTAGTTTATTTGTTTAACATATACTCGTATGTTTTGGAATTGAACATATATCCTCCACATGGTACAAAGACTCGAGAGTGTTTCACTATATTCGATTTTACCACTTTATCCTAAGTGAATGTGCAGTCCGTTAAATATAAATAAAGTGGAAGTATAAAATGTTTTTTAAAAAATATTTCAGAGCAACCCACAAAAAAGTTAAAAGTTGAATTGAATTTAGAATGAAAAAAAAGTGATAATATATTATAATATATATATATATATATATATATGATGGCGTATATAATATTTATATTCGCGGTTTCTACCACCTAAATTTTGTTTGTGCTTCGCATCATTTGAATTTGTGGAATTTCCCCTGGGATGATGTCCATGGTATGTTGGCCATTTAGGGTTCTGGTATATAAGAAGGCATTCGTACCAGGCTTGCTGGTAAATCCCAATATATAAAATGGCTCTGGTTAAAAGGAGTTCGCTTGTATATATATATATATATATATTAAGAGTAGTATATTATCCACAAACTATTCATTGTTAATCTCGCACACCCTAAAACCTAATAGCATATATTTAGTGCCTCTTGAACTAAGGTAACTTACACTCTATATGGCTTCATCTCTTATGTATCATTTTAAGACACTTTTTCTTTTATCTTCTCTTCCTCCACTGACAAACCCATATTGGAAGAGGGCGACAAATTACTTCACCTAGAAAAAATGGGTTGTGCTTTTACCTTATTCTCTAGTTTTCCTCTTAGGCGGAAAGAAACAATAAAAGAATTATTTACGTGATTTACTTCTTTATAATCCTTCTTGGTTTTTCCCCTTAAATAAGTTTTAAATTAAAAATAATAGTCAATAGTCGACTTAGATCTTCTAATAGGCCTTATATACAAAATACACTGTACCATATATTAATATCTTCTCCAAACCATTTTCCAACTCGAACCCTCCAATTTGGTAGAGGAAGAAATGTTTATATAGACAATTGGCACCCCTCTTGATTTACATCCCCTTTTGATCTCCCTTCGTAACTAAGCAAGAGCTCAAGTTAATGACATTTTACTTAAGCGGCAAGTGCTGAGACTTCCTAGTTTAGAGGTCAGAAGTTCAATTCTTGCCAAACATGCAAATTGTCTTCCCTTATAATGGGAGTAATACCCCTCCTTTACAATGGCTCATTTTGTTCCACACTCCTTCCTCTTTTATTCTGCATTTCACCCCAAACAAACCATGTCTAAGATTATTACTTCATTCACTTSTAACTCTCCAAGTGTATACCCAAATCTTCCTAGTTACACATTAATTACTTTCTGTATGAAATTGTAAATTTGAAACACAAAAATGTCTTTTGAAGAAATTAAAGATATGTATGGATTGAGGAAATGAGATGAGAAGTGGGAATAAAACATAAATTACTAATTTTGCTCTTAGATTAACATAAGCATCTTACAATATGACATTTAATCGTAAAAAATGATTCATCAAAATTGATATATTTTGTCTCGTTCAATCTATTTGTGGATGGAAACTAAGTTGGACCTTTTTAATTAACTCAATCTTTCTACATTCATAACCACAAAAGTCAATCTAAAAGCATATATCCATATTATTTCCTTTCCTTCAAACTTACCTAGTGCAAGTGTTTGTTGGAATAGGTGGATAGAGGTCACAAAGGAAAATGTCGAAAACAATAGGATGCATTGGTACAAAATAAAAATGAAAGAGGCGTAAAATGTTACAAGTTAATAATTKTGTTACTAATAGTGTTTACCCACCCAGGGAGTTCAATTCATATTTGACGCTAAATAAAGGAAAAGAGGAAGTGCAGATTTAGCCCCTAGTTAAGTTGGTCTATAAAATCATAAGGAGTTTAAAAACAAACCAGGGGAAGTTCTGCTCTCTATTTCTTTTTTACTGCATACTAGACAATTTTAAGTTTCAAAAAATCACAGTGTATTAAACTGTAAAACATTTTTATAATAATAGTGTATATATCTTCTTTGTATTGCTTGATAAAGATGATGGTATTGTAAAACTTGGTTCACAAAATGTTCAAGATCCAGGAGTGAACAACATTTTTGAACCGAGTTCTCCTCCAGAATGCAGTCAGTGGTAATTTCTCTTTTAGCTTGAACAATTGTGTCATTTTCAACTAGACTTGTTAAAAACYAGTAAACCAATAATAATTAATTAATAGATGATTCATATATATTTTTCATAGGTTTGATAAAGTCTAATAATTTAATATATAATTTTACCCTTAATGTATCCAAATATTAACATAAACTTAAGCACTAGCGAAAAGAACTTTTTGGATACATGGATAAGGAAACATTGATTATTGTCGGCCTTGAGCAAGCAGCCATGATCCATATTAGGAAGACTTTTAAATAAAATTTCCTTGTCAAAATAGACATGTCACAAGTTAAAAAATGGAACAAAGCAAGAAGCAATAAGGTAAAAAAAAAAAAAAAAATACTTTGTCTAAAGAATTAGTGTTACTATGGGACTATATGAATTAATAAGACAACTTTTATGAAATTTGGGAACATCTTCTTTTCTAGCTCTTTTTTAAGTAGTTGTTTCACGTAATTGCTATGGATTATTCTATAAGATCACTGACATGGTCAATTCTTATTATAGATGAGGGACTTGACACTCATACAAGTGAAGATGGTGCTGAATCAAACACGGAGGAAGACGATTCAATAGACTCTAGTAACGCTGATAATGATCATTCTAATGATGAAGATTTTGATATTGAGAACTACAAATCCCCTAGTCATGTGGAACTAAATGAGGACCACCACACTAGGAAAGCTACTGGGGACATACTAGATGGAACAAAGGGAATTGACGAGTTTGTGACAAAGACAAGACATTCTAGTTTGTTGAGACAACAAAAATGTGACTCTTCAACAAGTTTAGATGAAGGGAAGAATAACAGTACAAACAAGACTCCCAGTGAAAAATAAAGTGAAGACAATTATGCTAAGGAAGCTACCAGGGACAAATCAGATGTCGGAGTGGCGATTGAAGTCTGTGGCAAAGAGTAGACATTGTATTTTGTCCACATGTTCGTGATTTAAGAATTGTCAAAATGTAGATACTTGTTTCGGTTTAATGGGGAATCATGCAAACTTTTCACTTGCTAAAGTTACCTCATTGGGATCTC
>MEJB01000020.1:8233-25711 GCA_001752375.1 Rhazya stricta | reverse complement strand
CCTGCGATGCATTTGAAGACAAAACTGTTCCAACACTTGGTAGTAGTAAATGGTGGTTGATGAGAAAGACACATGGTGATGGAAGTTAATAAAGAAGGGAGGGTGATTTTGCTGAATCTGGACCTTGCCAGATGATGCGTAATTGGTTTCGTGACTTGGTTTTACATTCACAATGAAAAACTGCTTTCTTTCTATACAAAGAAATTGTTGCATTTATAGTCCAAAATTGAAGAAATCTTTCAACAATAAATCACAAAAAACAAAAAAATCAGAATTTAATAGGTATCTTAAACAGTGAACAAAATTCCTTCTCTGCAGCTTCTTCTTAATCGCAGCTCTGCAAAACTGGTGAGTTAACCTAATTAGCGATCCATGGATTTCTTGATCTTCAACCTACAGTTCTCTCGATTCTGCAAATCCCATACACTTTAACAAATTTTCTTAATTGAGATAGAACGCTCGAGGACAAAAGAGTCGACTGTATGGCCGTGCGTTGGGCAGTGAATCGGAAGATACTTTCTACCCTGGAGCCACTGCAGGAGACAGATCCTCACATGCGCATCAATACAACAGTCGGTCCACCCATTATGGCTTGTTTCCATTGTTACATTGATGATGCCAAAGATGCGGCCTCAACAACCAAAGTTCCATTTTCTTGGTGGAGGATAAGATTGGCTTCAGATTGTTTACCGCTGGAATTTGACATCGCAGATTATGGGTCCACTGGTTAAGCATCTGGATGAAGCAAATATTTTTAATTGAAAAGATGGAAAAATTTTTTATTTTGAAATTTCGAATTATATATTTGTCAATTAAGTCTTTTGTTGACAATTTCATTTGGGATGAAATATTTGTGAGATCTAAATTTGTTGGTTCTGTAAGTTAAAAAATCTGGCCCTCAAATTAAAATAGGAATTGTTACAAAGCATCGATTAAAATCAACAAATCAACCTTAATCTATTGTTTAAAGAAACAATAATCGATTAAGCGCCAACTTTAATCATCGATTGTCGCTTTCAAACTATAGAAATGAAACTCAGATGTGCTCTTAACTGATAGGAGTGAAGGGTTATCCACGGCGGATGACAAATGACGTAGATGAATATCGAAAATTATTTCTATTGGAAATATTTTGACTTAGAAAATTGAGTGCTTCAATTAATGTGGGTAATTTAGATATTAAAATATATTATGATTAAAAATTCTAACAAATATATAAGTATCTTTCTTGATTTTTTAAAAGGATTAAAATATATGGAAAAAAAAAATCTATGATGGACTATGGAGCGGAAAGTAGCTGAATCATTATTAGTAATTTTTGCAGAAATTTATCGCATAGATGATAAGAAATGAGACGGCACACATGAAGCAAAAAATTGGTTATATTCAGAATTATAATAATGATAGTTTAATCTATATAAATGCAGATTCTGCGTAAAAACCTATAAACGATAAATTTATACAATGTACACAAGACTTCTTTTTAAAAGAAATGTAAGTACATTAATCAAAATTGAAGTACGTGTGTATAAATTAAAGGAAAAGATCTTGATTCTAATAAATAAGTGGGAAAGGAAATGATGAGAGATGCTTAAATAATTTTGTAAATAGATGATATTGAATAGCCATAATCCTTAGATATTATTCATAAAAAATAACACCAGTAGATATATTAAAAGTATGTCCATGGTTACTTGTCATCGCTGACACAGAACTTTCAAAGGCTCCTTTTCAAACTTTATTGAAAATTCTTTCATCCTTATCGGAAATAATCTCTGAGCTTCTGCTAACAAGGGTGTATATCTCATTTTCAGCACCAATGAAATTTCCGCTTATGAATTCTAAGCAAAAATCATCCATTGAATTCTCTGATTGCCAAAAACCTATGAAAGAAAAATTCTAAGTTTCGGAACACTCTGCTTTTCGTCCAACATTTCTCATTGATTTCGAGAGCTCATGTCTGGCAGGCGATCGAAACTAGTTCTGGATTACCAAAGGAACTGGGTAATGAAGTTTCAGAATCATGCCTCCGAAACTATTGTTAAGCGCTTACTCTGCCGCTGAAAGTTAGGAATAAGCAAGCAAGCCGCGAGTTCACAAGAGAAAGTCCTAACTAATAGATGTGTTATATCAGCCAAGACATGCAGACGCGCACAACGCAGAGCAGATGAAGTATTGGCCGGTGTTGAATACGAACACCAATAGGAGGATACAGTTCCGAGCACCACGAAGTCGCAATGTGCATGCAATCCATCGGGATGTACGTGATCCAATCAACGTGCGGATGGCTGTTGGGAATGTTAAACATGAAATCAGGCGATGAGTTCAAGCCTATACGAGTAAGAACGACATACAAGTATGAAATGCATAAGAGTGTTAGATAGAAGTGCGCAATTCGTAAGATTAGTTCTTGTGAATCTTGTCTTTCCGGCTATTTTTCAGATGATACATTGCACGTGGTACGAGTATGACAATTGTAAATAATATAGTAAATGTATAACTCTATAGGAACACACAAAAAATAATTTCGAAAGATGATTCCGAAATAGAAAGTGATGGTGAGTTAAATCTAGTGCATATCTTCTTGCGCTTCGTTAATGACTAAGGTCGAAGATTGGCGCAGATTAGTTGGCAGCACGGAATCTTTTACGTGATAAAGAAGGGATGGTAGTGGGATGCGAGAATGGAGGTCATAGGTTCGCTAATCTTCTATTCGACATTCATGTGAGGATGGGCAACTGTTATTAGTATTGTCGTTATTTTTTGTAATCGTCATGCATGAACATGGATCATGTTGACTATGTGCGACAATGACTCGGTTAAGTTTATCACCACTTATGTGGATTTCCAATGAGTCAGACGCAATTTTTTATTTTGTCAACAGTTAAACTAGTATTTAGTAGTAACTATCCGTAAAGTTCCATCCAACTGCGATGAGGTGAATAAAAGTTCTAAAAATATAATTTTGCTCAGTATATTCTTGCTATTGTACGAAGCGGTTCATGTTATAGGAATGACCTTTTTTGCTGCCACATTAATGCTGATAATTAGTTTATTTGCGTTTAATACATTCGATATCTGACCGCTGTACTGTTTTGGAATTGCACGCTAATATCCTCACATGGTAACATAAACCTCGAGCAGTGTTTCGCATATTCGAATTATCAGCTTTTCTAACGTGACTGCTGCGTCCGTTTAAAATTATTAAGATAAAAGACTGAACAACTGTTATTTACAATGTTTATAAAAAAATACTTTGTATCGACATGCCAGCTACGGACTCAAAAGAGAGTTAACAGTCTGTATTCTAGCTCGACATGTCAGTACAAAGTGAGCTATATCCATCATCATAATCCGCCCATATGGATATACTAACTCTATATATGCTGGCATATCTGCAATATTGAGCATTCGCGGTTTCTACCACCTCAATGTTAGTCAACGATTTATTGCATCGCTATCATTTGTTCATATCGCTTGCCTCTCCTCCACACTGCGATGATGTCGATGTATGTAGAATATATGGTCATCTTTTATCTAGGAAGCGCATTGTACCAGGCTATGCTGGTAAATCTCACTAGGATAATGGCTTTGGGTGACAGGATTCGCTTAGTCAATAAATATATTATATATATTGTGCACGTATGTATATTAGATCCACAAACTATTCATTATTGATCTGAAACCCTAGCCTAGTATAACTATTATGTAAGTGCCTGCTTGTAACTAAGGTAACTCGTAATGTCTATATGATATATCTGATGTATCATATTTAGTCTCTTTTTCTTATTTCTCTTCCTCCATCTGACAAACCCATCTTGTAATGGGCGACAAAATACTACACCTAGGAAAAATGTTGAACTTTTACCTTATTCTCTACAGATAGGTTACTTATCTTAGGGGGAAAGAAAACAATAACAGCATCTTATAATTACGTGATTTATCTCTATAATCCTTCTTGGTTTTTCCCCTTAAATAAGTTTTAAATTAAAAATAATTGTCAGATAGTCGACGTTAGATCTTCTAATACGCCTTAAGTACAAATACACTGTACGATATATTAATATCTTCTCCAAAACCATTTTCCAACATCGAACCCTCCAATTTGGTAGAGGAAGAAATGTTGCTATAGATAGCAATTGGCCACCACCTCTTGATTTAACATCCTTCTTGATCTCCTCGTAAACTAAGGCAAGAGCCTCAAGTTAAATGACAGTTGTTACTTAAAGCGGCAAGAAATGTGCTGAGGACTTCCTAGGTTTAGAGGTCAGCAAGTTCAATTCTTGGCCAACATGCAAATTGTCTTTCCCTTATGAATGGGAGTAATACCCCTCCTTTACAATGCTCATTTTGTTCGCACACTCCTTCCTCGTTTTATTCTGCTTTTCCCCCAAAACAAAAACCATGTCTAAGCATTAAACTTCATTCACTTCTAACGTCTCCAAGTGTATACCCAAACTTCCTAGTTACACCATTAATTACTTCTGTCCTATGATTGTAAATTTGAAACACACAAAATGTCTTTTGAAAAATTAAGAGTATGTATGGTTGAGGAAATGAAGATGAGAAGTAGGGAATAAAAACATAAATTTACTAATTTTGCCCTCTTAGATTAAACATAAGCCATCTTAGCAATATGACATGTAACTCGTAAAAGATGATTCAATCAAAATTGATTATTATTTTGTCTCGTTCAATCTATTTGTGGATGGAACACTCAGGTTGCGACCCTTTTTAATTAACTCAATCTTTCTACATCATACCCACAAAAAGTCAATCTTAAAGGCTATATATCCATTATTATTTACCTTTCCTTCAAAAACTTTACCTTAGTGTAGCAAGTGTTTGTTGAATAGTGTGGATAGAGGTCACAAAGGAAAATGTCGAAAAACAAAGTTAGGATGCCATCTGGTACTAAATAATATTTAAAGAGGCTAGAATGTTACAGTTAATAATTGTGTGTTAACTAATATGTTGGTTTAGCCCACCAGGGGGTCCTAATTCATATTTCGAGCGGCTAAATAATAGGAAAGAGGATGTGCAGATTTAGGCCCTCTAGTTAAGTTTGTCTTAAATATTCAATAAGGCGTTTAAAATACAACCAGGGGATGCTCTATTTCTTTGTTTCAGCAATGTCGTACTAGATACTTTTTAAGTTAGTCCAAAAAATCTGTATTGAACTGATAAAAGCATTGTATAATAATAGGTATAATCTCTTGTACTTGATAAGATGATGGTCTTGTACAACTTGTTCACAAAATGTTCTAGATCCAGGATGTGAACAACATTTTTCGACGGTCTCTCAGTAGCATGTCAGTTGTTATTCTCTTTTAGCTTGAACAATTGCTGTCTTTTTCAACTAGACTTGTTTAACCAGCCAGTAAACCAATAATAATTAATTAATAGATGATTCATATATATTTTTCATAGGTTTGATAAAGTCTAATAATTTAATATATAATTTTACCCTTAATGTATCCAAATATTAACATAAACTTAAGCACTAGCGAAAAGAACTTTTTGGATACATGGATAAGGAAACATTGATTATTGTCGGCCTTGAGCAAGCAGCCATGATCCATATTAGGAAGACTTTTAAATAAAATTTCCTTGTCAAAATAGACATGTCACAAGTTAAAAAATGGAACAAAGCAAGAAGCAATAAGGTAAAAAAAAAAAAAAAAATACTTTGCCTAAAGAATTAGTGTTACTATGGGACTATATGAATCAATAAGATAACTTTTATGAAATTTGGGAACATCTTCTTTTCTAGCTCTTTTTTAAGTACATGTTTCAAGTAATTGCTATGGGTTATTCTATAAGATCACTGACATGGTCAATTCGTATTATAGATGAGGGACTTGACACTCATACAAGTGAAGACGGGGCTGAATCAAACACGGAGGAAGATGATTCGATAGACTCCAGGAACACTGATAATGATCATTCTAATGATGAAGATTTTGATACTGAGAACTACAAATCCCCTAGTCATGTGGAACTAAATGAGGACCACCACACTAGGAAAGCTACTGGGGAAATACTAGATGGAACAGAGGCAATTGACGAGTGCGTGACAAAGACAAGACATTCTAGTTTGTTGAGACAACAAAAATATGACTCTTCAACAAGTTTAGATGAAGGGAAGAATAATAGTACAAACAAGACTCCCAGTGAAACACAAAGTGAAGAAAATTATGCTAAGCAAGCTACCAGGGACAAATTAGATGTCGGAGTGGCGATTGAAGTCTGTGGCAAAGAGTAGACGTTGTATTTTGTCCACATGTTGGTGATTTAAGAATTGTCAAAATGTAGATACTTGTTTCGGTTTAATGGGGAATCATGCAAACTTTTCACTTGCTAAAGTTACCTCATTGGGATCTCCGGATAAGAGARAAGGGACTTTATAGTAATTAGCATTATTTTAAGCTGATTCGAAAGTTTTATTTTCTGATTATAGTCCTACTAGAATAAACTGCTGCAAGTAAAAGTGGAATTATATGTGGGGCTTACCTTGATTATGAGGTGAATATCTTGTCTGGTATAGCCCATCTGATCCACAATAAGATTGTTATTGTTCCATAGGATGCACATTTCTTCTGAAAGTCTTTCTGCATCTACCTCGATCAGATCTGAAATATTTATTTAACAAATTGTTGTTAAGCTTTAGTTGAACCTCAAATGTTAATCTTAAGACTTCAAGAAAGAATTATGTTAAGATGAACATTCAATACGCTCTATCTGGAAACCTTGTTCATGGCATAAGAATAGAAACACAGAGACCAAAGAGAAGTACACCACTCTTTTTCTTGACTATAAAAGCAAAATCTTGGATTCTTTATTTTCAGTTTCCTGAATCTAGGCCAGTTATAATTGTTCCTGCTAGCATGCTTCTTACTTGGGAAGAAGAATTCAAGAAATGGGCCATCCATAGTTCTCCGGGAAAGAAAACAAAGACCTTCTCAAACTTTTCACCATGAGCAGATCTCCAAACAACAAAAAASTTTGATGGGTAAAAACTTAGAGAGAGGAGACAAGTATTCTGGAGATAAGTTACAATTTATACGAGAAACTTGCTGGAGAGAAATTGGCTCTAGATGAAGAGTCTTAAAATCTACGGAGAATACTTCTTCAATTGCCTAAGTTTGTAATACTCGATGAAGGACATATCCCCTGGAAACAAAGTAGCTCCACTAGGAAGACTCTATTAAAACTTCTGACGAGGAAGAGGATTATCCTTTCAGGAACTCATTTCCAGAACAATTTTGAAGATATTTTCAACACTTCGATATTTTTTGAACATTATATATACATCACTACCTAGTGGATGGAACCATCTTCGTATACATGCCGAGATTCTTCAGCCCGAGAGATACCAGCCTCACAACATTTAATTCATTTAGAGCTACTTACTGCATCTCTAGCAGAAACACCTCTCTTTAGTGTACATGTTGTGATACTATTACCAGCTAACTACAAACTTGCAAGCAAAGGAATTGAATAGATATTAAATTCTGCACAATCAAATGTGGCAGATAAATTCAGTAGTGATGGCACCGAACTATCAAGTAGGGTAATGTCATCAGACTTTCATTAGAATCTTGTTTTATCAATACATATGACAGTCAATAAAACAGCATTATGAGAATTGGCAATCATATAAATTGAACAAGACATCCTATGTCTTGAAAGGTAATCTAAAACTCATCAATCATAAATCATTCTATAATCTGTTTGTTCAGAGAAATTAATTGGAAAACTACCAACCAAAACCATCGACTACACCTAGAAGAGCAATTTCAAAAGTTAACTACACTACAAAAGATTACACCACTAGACAGGCAGCAACTTCCCAAAGCATCAGCTAAATTCAAATATCTTTCATTGCACTCCACACTTCTTCTGGAGTTAGAAATTTGGCTAACTGATGGTTGCTTCGTAAATATAACAAATTTACTCTCACATAATGAACATATTATTTTCTGTGGCGAACCCAACTGGCAGCTCAGTAAATGATTCCTTGAACCTATGTTCTTTTGCGCTACACAAGGCTTTAACTATATCACAGAGGTTTGACGCATCTTGAATTATAGCTTCTTGCACTACAGCCTACATGGTAGAATGTATATCAAAATAGATTGATTTTTATTGAATATATTTTCAGTTTTTGTGCTACAAATATAATAAGAGAACTCACTTGATTGCGTAGAGTTATCTATGCTGATCGTCTGATTCTACACACCTGTATAATTCTTAAATGAATGAGATTTTTTTGGAAATTTATTATATATAGAACAAGGACTATCGATGACTATATATAGAGATCATATCAAACAATCACATCGATTAAGCAATTGTCTTGGACCTTTAGGATTATCTGATTATGAATCAGTATATCTATTCACTTCAAATATTGTACTTGAACTTATTTGCCTCTTTGTATCTACATAACATATAATTAAATAAATCGGTGCTTTTGGACCAAACTCTTTTATTACCTGGTTTGGGACACATCTACGTTTAAATCCTATATTTATCTAGTATAACATTTAGAACTTTGCTAAAAGAACAATGTCATATTCTTCTGGTGACTTTACATTGTTTGAATTCTAAATATGTAGTATGACACAATATATTTAAGTGTTGATGGAAGTAAATTGAAATCCTTATTCAAGATTCTGTCAAGTGAAAAATTTATTTTAGGTTAAGAAACAACATGATGAATTAGCAAAATATCAACACTTCAAAACCAGAACAACACAATTACAATCACACGAATCACATAATGCAACAACAAGTATATTTTATACATAAGCAATATCCTGGAACAAAATATACTCCTAATGTCCTACTAAAATTTCAATACAAGATTAAAGGCTGAAAATTTTCATATTTAAGAAAAATTAAGCAAAATTTTTATTATGAAATATAGAATGAATGATTTTCTTTGAATTATTCAAACAAAATTAATGACTAGTACATATAGTTCAAGCCAACATCTAAATTTTCAAAAATACCCATGGCTTTGACATGTTCAAAAATTCCTGATTTGGCATGCTTTTAGTAGGCTAATTGATCATTGGTGCCTATCTTGATAAGGACAGTAATGCTGCTCTAGCACTTGACATTCTTGGCTCTCGTTTGCAAAACTTGATGCCTCAAGATCTTTAACTGTCACTATAACATGAGAAAACTTATGAGCAAAGCTCAGTTAGTACTATTTTTGTGTGTGAAAGGTGGGTTTCAAATCATGAGCATGGTTTTTGAGTAAACATTTCAAAATGAGTATTTTTCGAAAATATATAGACTTTGGGAAACCAAATGAAGTCAAGAGTGGATCGGGAATCTTATGTTCCAAAACCTGCCAATTTCTAATAATAGTAATCATAACTTAATTTTATCACAGAGGCAACATCATAGGCAGTCTAGTAATACCAACCTTATCCCTTCATATTTCTGAGTTCTTCTTAATTTAGGTATGTGTAATTTGTTTTCAGTAAGCAGTTCAATATTAAATAATTTTTTTCTCTCTTTGGTTTAGGTTTTAAATGAAAAAGCCGGGAGATACCACACCACCATGCACAAGAAACAACCTACGTCTTTTGCTCATAATTTTCGAAATGCATATCCTTTTGCATTGTGACTATCCGAAATGTTACTTGCCTTTGATCCCAAGGGCCAGCCTACAGTAGAAGAGGTTTAGCAAAATACCAGCAACACATGAACGGAGGTAGTAAATCATATTGGTGAACAGCAAGTTTGAGGAATTCATCGATACATGATAAGAAATGAACAAGCGACACGTGATGCAAAAAACTGGTGCCATATTTTGAAAACCTATAAAGCATTGGAAATAATTTTAACTTGGAAAATTGAATGGTCAACTAATGTGCTAATTAGTTGGTAATAAATGATAAGGGTAAAATTGGAAAAAATAATAAATATCTTCTTGACTTTTAAAATGACAAATAATTTTGAAAACTAAATCTTAAACGACTATGGAGTGGAGATATTATATCATATTAGTGAGTAGTAAACTCGATGAATTAACCAATAGACAATAAAAATGAATGAGCTACGCGTGAAGCAAAAATTGGCGGTATATTTTAAAAATTTAACAATGGCTAATTTATATAACGTAAACGAGACTTTGCAACAAAAACCTACAAATGGATAGTTTGTACAGTGTAGATGAGACTCTAGTAAGTAAGTTCGTAAATCAAAATTGGAATTACATAGTATAAATTAAGAAATCATTATTTTGGGAAGGACTGTTGAGAATCTTAATTTATTTGGAAAAATATATATACTGAATAGTCATAACTCCTTTGATATTTTCATAAAAAATAATCATCTATATTAAATATATCATCTTACGTGTCATGCTGACACATCATTCTGACATAACTTTTCGAACTTGTTGAAATTCTTTAATCCCCTCGAATAATTTTTAGCTTCTCTAACAAGGGTTGTATCTCATGTGAGAACCAAAGAAATTTCCGCTTATGAATTCTTAGCAAAATCATCCATTTGACTTCTAATTGAAACCTCTGACAGAAAATTTGAGTTTCTAGACAGCTCTATTTTCATCCAACATTTCTCATTGATTTCATGCAACTCATGTTAGACATGGATGGAACTAGTTCTAGCATTGCCCAAGGAACAAGGGCATGCGAGTTTCAGAATCATCTTCAGGCTATTGCAAGGTGCTCTGTCGCTAAAGCAAAGAAGAAGCAAGCAAGCAGTTGCGAGAAGACTACTGATACTCATGATCAGAACATGGCGACAGGCAAGAAGAGAAAATATGGCCCTAGAAACGCAACGAACCAAGGGAGCAGCAGTTCCAATAGAACTGCTTCAACACCTGATCTGATCAACATGGAGATGGCTGCAGAAAAGAAAATGAAATCAGGCGGCCATGAGGAAGCAAAAAACCAAGGTGGCCATATTTCTCAGATAAAGAAGAAGAGAGTTGGATAGAAGAAGTAAATCGGTATGACTTTCTTGTTAATCTTGCCATCTTTTTTTCATATCTTTTTGTTGTCAGACATTTCTTTAATGTAAATGTATAACTCCATCGGACCAAAAAATAGTTCGAAGGAAGTTGATTCTGAAATCAAAGTGATTGGTGAATTTCCTACTGATAATTGTAAACAAGTAAAAACTAAGGCCAAGATCAGAAAAGATGGCATGGGAAAGAATCATTTTGAGCACAAAAAGGGCTGTAAGACACAAAAGAGAAGGACATAATCATGTACTTACCAAAAAGAGGATGGTAACTAAAAATGAGATATTATATTATATTGTTGTTGCATTATGACACATGATCTTTAATTGTTTAATTTTTATCAATTAAATGAAGTTCAATGAAGCCAGATGGAACTTTGAAGTTTAGTCTTATAAACTCTATATTTATAGTAATAAATGTTAGATCGAACTCCGATAAGAGAGAGTTAAGGCACAAAGTATAAGTTTTGGCATGTAGTTATCTTCCTTGATGCACAAGGTTCATGTCTAGATGACCTTGACTGTTACTGAACATCGCAATGAATAGTTTATTTGCTTAAATATACTCGCTTGTTTTGGAATCGAACATCTATCTCCATGTGGTACAAATACTCAGAGTCTTTAACTATATTCATTTTTTACCACTTTATCCTTACTGAATTTGCAGTCCGCTAAATATAAATAAGGTGGAAATGTAAAATGTTTTTGAAAAAATATTTTAGAGCAACCCACAAAAAGATATAAAAGTTCAATTTAGGATGAAAAAAGTTTTATATATATATATGCGTTGTATATAAATTTATTTATTTATTTATTAAGAAAGTACAAAATCCACAAACTCTTTGTTCTAAATCTACACCCTAACCATAATTATCTATATTTATTGATGTTGACAAGGTATCTTACTCTATATGCATCATTTCTTTATGTATCATTTTAGACACTTTTGCTTTATCCACTGACAAACCCATATGGGAGAGGGCGACAAATACTTCCCCTAGGAAAAGTGTTTTGTTTTACCATATTGTTGTAATTTCTTAGGGGGAAGGAACAATAGAAACTTATCTACGTAAATTACTTTTTATAATCCTTATTTGTTTTTTAAATAAGTTTTGAAATTAAAATAATTAAGTCAATAAATCGACTTTAAACCTTTTAGTTCCTTCATAATAATACATGCGTTAATATCATTAATATCTTCTCCAAACCATTTTCCATCATTGAACCCTTAAATTTGGTGGAGGAAGAAACGTTTACGTAGGCAATACAAATTTAGATCTTCTAGCACCCCAATTGATTTACTTCCCCTTTTGGTCTTGCTTTATAACGAAACAACAGCTGATGCTAACTAGGTTTTACTTAAGCAGAAATGTTTTTCTTTTTTCCTCTTCCCTCATAACGGGAGCAATACACCTCCTTTACAATGGCTCATTTTGTTCCATATTTCCTTCCTCTTTTATTCTGCATTTCACCTCAAAAAAACCATGCCTAACATTATTACTTCATTCACTTCTTAACTCTCCAAGTCTATACCCAATATCTTCCTATTACACATTAATTATTTTTGTATGAAATTGTAAATTTGAAACAAAAAAATGTCTTTTGAAGAAATTAAAGCTATCTATGGATTGAGAAAATGAGATGACCGGAGGGGAAAAAACTTAAATGACTAATTTTGTTCTTAGGTAAACATAAACATCTTACAATAATGACAATTAATTCGGAAAAAATGATTCATCAAAATTCTTTTCGTTTGTTCAATCTACTTGTGGATGGAAGSTAAGTTAGACTTTTTTAAATAACCCAATCTGTCTACATTTGTAACYACAAAAGTCAATCTAACATCATATATCCGTATTATTTCTTTTCCTTCCAACTAACCTTGTGCAAGTGTTTGTAGGACTAGGTGCATAGAGGTAACAAAGGAAAATGTCGAAAAGAATAGGATGCATTGGTACAAAATMAAAAAGAAAGAGGCATAGATTGCCACAAGTTAACAACTCTGTTACTAGTAGTGTTTGCTTTACCAAGGATAAGTTACGAGTTCAATTCATATCTGTCTCCCAATAAAGGAAAAGAAAAATTGCGGATTTAGCCCCTAGTTAAGTTGGTCTATAAAATTGTAAGGAGATTAAAATMAAACGAAGAAAAGTTTTGTTCTGTATTTCTTTTTTTACTGCATACTAGATGATTTAAATTTCAAATCACATTGCATTAATTTATAAAACATTTTTATACTAATAGTATATACATCTTCTTGTGTTGCTTCATCAAGATGATGGTATTGTAAAAGCTGGTTCAGAAAATGTCCTCAAGATCAAGGAGTGAACAACATTGTTGAATCAAGTTCTCCTCCAAAAAAAAATGGTAATTCTCTCTTTTAGCTTGTACAATTGTCATTTTGAACCAGACTTGTTAGTAACCAGTAAAACATAATAATTAATTAATAGATGATTGATGTATATTTTCATATGTTTGATAAAGTCAAATAATTTTAATTTACAATTTTACCCCTTAATGTAGAATATTGACTTAAACGTAAGAACTGGCTAAAATAATTTATTTGGACTGACGAATAAGGAAAGATTGATTAGTGTCACACCTTGAGCAAGCAACCATGATCCATGTCAGGACGAGTTTGACATAGAATTTCCTTGCCAAAATAGACATGTCACAAGTTCAAAAAATGGAGCAACAAGCAAGAAGAAATAAGGTAATCTATATATATATATATATATATATTTTGCCTAAAGAATCAGTGTTACTATAGGACTATATGAATCAGTAGGATAACTTTTACGGAATTATGGAATATCTTCTTTTCTAGCTCTTTTTTAAGTAGAAGTTCTAAGTAATTGCAAGGGGTTATTCTATAAGATCTACAAAGTAAATTCATATTATAGATGAGGAACTTGATGCACGTGAAAGTGAAGATGGTGCTAAATCAGTCAGGTGCATTCTTTTTTAGAGTTGATGGACCTCCTTCAAGCACATGTAGATATATTTTTTTTTTTTTGGAGTCAAATTAAAAAAGGGACGAAGAAATAGGGAGGAAGATGATTTGACAGACTCTAGCGATACTGATAATAATCATTCTAGTGCTGAAGATTTTGATGTTGAGAACTACAATTCCCCTAGTCATGTGGAACTAAATGAGGACCGTTATGCCAAGAAAGCTACTGGGGAAACACTAGAAGGAGTAGCGACAATTGACGAGTGTGTGACAAAGACAAGACATTCTAGTTTGTTGAGACAACAAAAATGTAACTCTTCAAAGAGTCTAGATGAAGGTAAGAATAACAGTACATCCATGACTCTTGCTGAAAAACAAAGTGAAGAAAACCATACCAAGGAAGCCACTAGAAATAAACCAAATGTCAGGGTGGAGATTGGAGAGTATGTGGCAAAGAGATGACATTGTATTTTGTCCAGACAACAAATATCACTCTTCAACAAGCTTAGATGTAAGAAGGAATAGCAATGCTATTGAAGAATCACAATGAAAAGAAAAGTGAAGAAAAAGTATGTGGCAAAGAGGAAAGTGAATGGTTCACTAAGACAAGGAAGGTCCATGTGAAATATGATAAGGATTTCACTAGAGTTCATGTTAATTCCATACTATGAGAAGAGGAAGTTCACATTGAAGCACCTAGCCAAGAAGAAGCTAATCCATCAGCATCACTTAAACATTCTCTTCCTTTGAAATTTAGATTTGAAGATGAGGAATCAAAAATACCAAAGAAATCAGATTATGAAAATATGGTGGTTGACTTGTTTGCCGAATTTGAGAGTAACTGGGCATACGAGAGCATGAATACTTCTGGTTTGACCAAGGTGAAAACTATTTTCATGGTTTGCTTTATACTCCTTGATGTTGAGAATAAGGTTGTCTCATACTATATTACTTTAGAAGAACAGATAAATTTATGTCAAACATTACTAGCTCGTAGACATTGTTGAGTTGATTCAGTTCTTGAATGTTGGAGTTCCCCATATCTAGGTTAAGTTATTTTCTTTAAGTCATTGTACGCAAGCTCTTATTCCCCAGAATAGTTCTTCTTGCATGAGAATATTAGAGATACTCATTTCAAGATATTGTTCAAGGTTTGTAAATAAGAGCTCTCTATTTAAGAAAACTTTTAGATGCATAAGGGTACGGCTAAAACCAGATTCCTCTTGTAGAGTAGTTTCCACAAGTTTTGTAAAAATGGAGTTATATTTAGGGCTTACCTTGATCATGAGGTAAATATCTTGCCTGGTATATCTCATCTATCCCACAAAAAGATTATTGGTGTTCCATACGATGCACATTCTTTTTGAAAGTCCTTCTACATCTGCCTCAATCATATATGAAATATTAATTTTACAAATTATTATTAAGCTTTTGTTGAACCTGAAATGTTAATCATAAGACTCCTAGAAAGAATTATGTTAAGATGAACATTCAATACCCTTTTTTGGAAAACCTTATCAAGGGCACAAGAATTGAAACATAGAAGACCTAAGAGAAGTACATCTCTCTTTTCCTTCACTAGAGAAGCAAAATCTTGTATTCTTTGTTTTCATATATTTGCAGTTAATTGACAGTTTGAAGCAATMTTTTATATCTTAATCTATGGAAAGAATATGGAGATTTTATGGTTTCGATTGTCTAAGGATTGAGAATGCATCCTTCATGATCTACAGGTTGACCGCAGAGAACAAAAGCATCCAGGTCCAAGGCAACCGAAATCAACTCCTTCGGTGAAGGCAAACACGACCCGGGCAGATATCAACAAATTGGATATGTCTGCCATAGACGTCATCTAGTGTTCACAAAATTAGAGATTTATTTCCTGAATTGGTAAGTAAGTTTAATTATAGTGGCCTCTCTTATCATAACATTGAATAGGTCAAAATCTATAAAAGGTATACTACTTTGACATCCATTTTTCCATGGAGAGGCGAAAAATGCAAGGGGAGATTCAAGGAGAAGTTTTTTTTAGAAGCGGGACTTTTTAGTCCAAGATGGACCGGATGGTGCTGACATCTTGACTACAATAGATAATCTGGATCAACCATGCGACAAAATTGGAATTATCTGGAGTATAGTGCCTGGCGTAAGAGAGTACATGTATGAACATAAGCAAGAAGGATTTGAGTTTTTGGGAAAACCCTGGTGGGAACAACTTATCTAGCCTAACTAAATAGTACAGACTGACACATGTTGGCGGATGCATAATATCTCAAGCTCCGGGAACAGGCGAAACCTGCCTATCCATAGTTTTTGGCCCAAGTTACTTGTGGTAGTTACCTGAATCTAGGCTAGTTATAATTGCTTATGCTAGCATGCTCGTACTTGGGAAGAAGAATTCAAGAAATGGGAAGTCAATTTTCCATTCCATAATCTGTGCAATCCAAAGTTCTTCCGAAAAGAAGAGAAAGACCTTCTTAAAAGTTTGCACCATGACCGGATCTCCAGACAACAACAAAGTTTGGTGGTTAAAAATTTTTACTTGGAAAAAGGAGAAAAGTATTTTGGGGATAAATTACAATTTTTACTGCTTCAATTGCCCAAGTTCGCAATTCTCGATAACAGGCACCTTCATTTCGAAGAATTTGTTAAAACTTCAGATGAAAAAGAGGATTATTCTTTCAGGAACTCCTTTTCGAAATTACTTTGAAGAACTTTTCAACACTTTGCATTTGGTCAAGCCAGCAATTATTGAAAAAGAAAAAGCATTTCCAGCATGGCTCCCTCAATGCGTAAATATTCAAGAAAACAAAAGAATCACATGGCATTATTTTGTAAAACATTCTTATACTAACAATATATACATCTTTTTGTGTTTCTTGATGAAGATGTTGTATAAATTGTTCAAGCTCCAGGACTGTGAACAACATGTCTTGGTCGAGTTCTCCTCCAGAAAATAGAGGCATCTCTCTTTTAGCTTGTACAAATGTGTCATTTTGAACTATAATCGTTAAAAGACAAGTAATCCATAAAAGATTCATTGAATAGATGATTGATGTATATGGTTGATAATGTAGTCTCATGAGATGATCCAATTATTTATCCCATCAACATACATAAGTAGAATTATTTTAATTTAAATTTTTAGTGTTAATGTACTTGAATATTAAATCCAATGGATACTAAGTTTGGCCTTTTTGACTAAATACAATTTTTCGAAATTCATATTCTTAATAGTTAATCTAAATGTATATATTGGTATTATTCCTTTGCCTGCCAACTCCTTCAATCTAAACCGAGTGTAAATGTTTTTATTGACATTTACATGAACAAAAAATATAGACAAGATATATAAGAATATTTTCTAATAAGCTGGCTGAAGGGTAGGATTGCACGTAATAGGCACCCAATAAGCACATGTTAAAAGTGAAAAAAAAAAAAAAAAAAAAAAAGGCAAAAAAAAAAAAAAAACAAAAACAAAAAAATAAAAAAATAATCACAGTTTTACATGAACAAAA
>MEJB01000002.1:7591708-7659344 GCA_001752375.1 Rhazya stricta | reverse complement strand
GGGCTGTTTTACACAAGTGCTCGATAATCAGACTTGCTTGAAGAGTAGCATGCTGAGCGAACTCTCACTTGCCTACTATTTGCCAACAGAAAAGCCTAAATATGTTATTCTTTGAACTATACTGCATTTTTTTCTTCCACTACTACTTTATTAAATATAAAGCCAGAAAACTTGCATACATATCTAATATCTTTCCTAGTTAGAACAAAAAAAAAGGCAAAAACAAGAAATGTGCCAAAAAAGGCTAACGCAAAGCCTAGCACAGTTTACAATCAATTTTTCTAGTGGCTTGTGGGGAGGCGAATTTTGAAAGATTTAGAACAATGCAATGTTGGTGAAGCGTTACTAAAAAAACGCAGAAGAAAAGAATCAAGAAAGATTGCACAAACTTACCGACTCTGGCGTCTTCCGCCGACATCGAAAGCAGCTAAGGCGCTCTCTCTGCCAGTGCTCAACACACAAAAGAAACAAATCTTCACACAAATCACAAAATTTTGTTGCTGAAGAAACACAAAAAAAAGAAAAATCACACAATCACACACACAAGCACACACAATCACACGCAGAAGCCAACACAATCACACACAGAAGCCAACGCAATCACACACTACCATCGTTCGAAAACCAAAAGAAAGATCGGACAAGCATCAAAAGAAATATCAAGAAAGAGAGGCAGAAACATAAAAAAAGAAAGGCACAAGCCCACAGAATCACACGCTCCATCACACAGAAAAATCCCAAAGGAGAACAAGATCAAGAGAGGCAGAAACATCAATCAAGAAACAGAGGCACAAGCCCACAGAATCACAGGCTCCATCACACAGAAAAATCCCAAAGAAGAACAAGATCAAGAGAGGCAGAAACATCAATCAAGAAACAGAGGCACAAGCTCACACAATCACACGCACCATCACATGCAAAATCCCAGAGGAGGAGGGGGGAGTTAGATGGGAAAGACATTTAAATAGTTTCTTGATTTCAATGGACTTTTGGCCTTTTTGTCCGTTGGAATCTCTTGAAAATCAGGAGATTTTCTAATTCTAATTTGATTTTTGTTTTTCTTTTTTAAAGATAAATTCTAATTTAAATTAAACTAACCTCTATATCTATATTTAGTAAGAAGATTTTAATCAAAATTAGGGTTAATTGTAAAAGGCGTAGATGGATGTAGTAAATTGTCAAATAAATAGTTAAAATTTTAATATGACAAATTAATTCGCTTTAATATTTTTTATCATAATTAAGAGTTCAAATATATTTTTAATCGTTACCTCAAATCGATCGAAGATTTTATAATTTATAAATCATGTACATTAAATATTCAATTTATATAAAATATTAAATTTTAAATAAGTTGACGTACTTTGGTCACGTACAGTGACCAGAATGTAGGTATACTATATGRAGAGGCAAAAATTAAAATTAAAATTAAAATTATATGACGTCGTTCGTAACATGCTTGTTGAGYAAATAGTAAATTTTCTTTTTTTATAATAACTAAAAATCTCTAAATGAAAAATACTCAAACTTATCTACAATCTAATCAAGATAAACAAGAAATCTTATCATCTTCTCCTTCCTCTCTCGTCCTATTCCCAAACCYGAACATGGTTTTATGGTTATTATTTGTTTCTTAGTTCATGAATATCTCTCCCAAGGTCCACTATCTATATGTATCCAACCTTTTAGCCAAGTATGAAGGGTTTTTATGCTAACCACCTACGAGGACAAAACTAAAGTGTTCCTAATTAATGTGATTTCTGAAGTCCTAGAAAACTCGAAAAAAATTAAAATGTTGTCTGGAACTATTATTATGTTCTACATATTAAAATCAAGATTCAACGAATGACTTAATGACAGATGGACTCACGATTTGTGAATAAGAAAGGAAATCACTACATTAATTTATTTCATGGTAAGTGAACTTTGACATTAATTTTAAAATTCTTTTATGTGAATCAATTAAGCAATGTTGTCATTATCTTAAATACCTTTAATTTTTTTATGAAAATGACGAAGACTTGAGAAGCTTGGGTTTGAGAGTTGAAAAGGCATCAATTATAAGAAAATACACAATATTATAGTTTGTAAGAAAGTATAAATCTTCACCATTTAATATGTCTCGATTCACGAATTCTTATCAAAACCTCCAAATTTACAAACCCTAATTCGTATAATTTCCAAACAGTTAAATCCACTACGACAAGAAAATGTCAAGTGCGAGGAAGATGCAAATGTTTGTGTAGGTTATATGTAAAAAGATTAAATTCCATAAAGAAAAGCRAAAGTATCATAGCTATTGTAAATCATATTTCCTCCATCCTAAAAGAGAAAATACTAATAAATTCAATAGAAATCAAAAGAAAAATTACAAAAGCAGCAAAACTATTCAAAATAAATCTCAGGCGTACACACAAAACACATCTATCATTTAAAAACCTTTGATCGACCAAAGCAGCAAATTCTATTYTGAAAAAAATCAAAAGAAATATTAACAAATAAAAATAGAGGCACTAGAGYGCTCCACAGGAGTGCAATTCATGAGTTTATATCTCACAACTCAAGCGAGGCTGGATCAAATAAGATAGAACGAAGCATATTTCTCCAAAATTTTTCTACACATACTAGCTCTGTCAAAAGCTACGACATCAATGTTCAACAGATTTGATCGAGTGATAATGTGGAGAAAATTAATTCATCATATTCGAATGTATCAAATCAAAGACATAATCTATATGAGGGAGATTAGTTGTACTCTTTTTCCTTAGTTCAGTTTTGTCCCAATCGATTTCCTAAAAATGTTTTAACTAATTAATAATCCAACATCAATTGTACTTTTCTTTTTTTTTTTTGGTTTGGTTTAGTTTTGTCTCGCTGAATTTTTCCTAAACAAGTTTTTATGAGGCAAAATTGTTGTATAGATTAGTCATTTAAGGAAAAGTGTTATAAATAATTATTGRTAAATAACTTTCTACCCTTGAAACCTTAGAAGGCATAGGCAAATAAAGCATTTTGGTTTACATCAAGGTAAAAAATTATGACACTACGATTTCTCTCTACTTCTCTTCCATTCTCTATGAACTTCTCCTCCCTTTTTTCTTTCTTATATTATGACAGTACTTTCATGTCAGTGATATTTGTTTCCCCTTCATTTTAAAAAGATATATTTGGATTGGTGTTCTGTGGGGGAAAAAAATTTTGTTGAAGAAAAAGTTTTTAAATGAAAAAAATGGAAAAATGAAATTTTGAATTTTAAATTTATATCTTAAATGGTCTGAAATGTAAATGTAAATATAAAGCTGAAACGTAGATGTAAATATCAAGCTGAAATGGCAATGAAGTAATGCAATAACAAAAGTGCATTTCTGCAATACATATTATTTTGCATTTGTGCAAATGCAAACTCAAATTAGTGCATTTCTSCATTTGTTGGAAATAAATAATGCATTAACATGACTGCATTTCTGAAAATTTAGACTGTATTTTGATTCCACAACTAAAAATTGAGAAAAGATTAGGAACATCTGACAGGGTTTAAGAATTGGCTAGGAATGCCGCAAGAGACAACATGATGATTAGGATCTGAAAATGCAAAACGTTTTGAATTGGCTAGAAATGCAGCTCGAATACTGCTGTTGGCTGTGACAATTGAGGAACTTTTGCTGGCGTGACCATTGCTCAAGGAAGTGTGCTTCCAGCGGGAGCGGAAATGGATATGGAAGTGGAGGAGGTAGAGGTGTAGGTGGCAGAAATGGAAGGGTTGGCCAAGGCAGTGGCGGAAATGGACGAAAGAAATGAGGGAGAAGTACGAGTCACTAAACTTTTTTGTTTCTACTTGTTGGAGTAAAAATGAAATCATAAGACGCTAAAATTTCTCTTCTGGCCTCTTCTTCCCACTTTTAGAAAGGAAAAAATTGAAGGAAAAGGATGACATTTTCTTTTCTCCTTTTCTCTCCATTTCTTTCCATCCAAAACTCCCCAAAGAAAGAATATTATCTTTTTCTCTCCATTTCCCACCATCCAAATGAAACCTTACTCCTTYTACAAATTACTCAATCCTTACGATGTCTGCAATTGTATGCCTCTTACAAATTATCAGTTTCCATTCCAAATATTAAAATATTTTCAGTGCTATCCTTAAAAATGTGAAAATTATTTGACCAAGAAAGAGCATGTAGTCAATGACTCCGAACACACGCAAACCCACTCCACAAGCCATGGATGAATTTCCTTGGGACAAAATTGGACAAAAAATAAATGTATATATAGTTCTCGCTATTCTATATATCACAATAAATAAGCTTCCATGGAAATATTTCTGCTAGAACCCTAGCAATTTAAAAATTGCACAGATTCATAATCATGCCTCGTTGTAGAAGTCAAACCTCATATATAGTTAAGTTAGAGATGAAACAACTTCAACAGCACTGCCCAGAGGCCATGCTGCCTCGACTCGGGAATTTTGATATTTGACTTTTTTCACCAATGTACTCTCTTGCCAGGGATTAAGGCCTGTTCAATTATATCACGAGTCAATTAAAATTTGCAAATTATTGCAATGACTTGCAGAGAAAGCAAGGCACTGAGACATACCAAACCCATTTACAAGCAAGGTGAACTGATACACAAGATCCATGCACAAATATGGTAGGTTATCTGGCTCCACGCGACGATATATAGATTTGGCATCTTCAAGCCTGGTTTGACAAGCACGCTTGGCTGCATCCTTAAAATCAGCTGGATGAGCTTTTGCTACAGCCACATCTGGGTCAACAAAGCCCGCCTATATTTGGATATAACAACAATATTGTCATAAAGCAACAAGTAAAATTTTCACACGAAACCTACAAGATGAAGTAATCTAACTTGCAAATGCAAATTCCTTCTGAATAACTAAAGACAGATAATTTTTGTACCTCCGCAGCTCTATCAAAGAAGAATGATGCAACAAAGAGATTCTTTTGACCGTCTCCTCCACCACCATTCCATATCCCGCCAAATGTGCATTTCATATGAGTGCATGTTGATTCATTAACTTTGAGGGCTTTGGGAGCCAATTCTCTACATCTGCCCAAACTGGAACCGGATGGTGAAGCTGATGATGGATGTTCTTTTCCTCCATATGTGTAAGACCCTATCCAAGAAGTACGATATGAAAAATGCTTCTACTCAAAAAAATCATCCTGCCTACAAGTATCAGAGGCCTGATATATTGAGTCAATTATGAAAACTAAGAGCCCCTAAGATTTCTTGACTTGTGGATAAAAATATACACAATAGGCATCTTATTTCTTAAACTGGTATGTGAAATGAAAATTCTCTTTTCAGTCGTTCTTAYGCAGAAACATGAACGAAGGAAATTGCAAGAGTTGGCAATAAAACTTAAAGAGCACAACTTCAGTTTTGTTCTTCAGATATTAAACAGATAAAAAGAAGATAGCTGCCGACCTTAATGGAAAGTGGATGAAATTTAGACTCCTTTGACATTGTCCTAAAGTGGCTGAAAAGTATTACACTCTTTAATTTTACAAGCAATCTGCTTGGTGGCTTGAATTTTCATATCAACAATCACAAATTTTTGCTTGACCATGCAAAATTGGACATCAAAGTGCATACTTCATAGGGCCAAGTCCAACAAAAGACTGAAGAGAGCAGCTTGCTTACTGAAACCTCAAACTTTAAGATTAAATGTAACAGGAAATATTTGTACTTCAAAAGCTRCTGATGTGTGACTTTCTTCTTTGTTACAAAACATAATCTGTGGAAAAAAGAATTAATTGACTATCCAGTGCGACCGCATAACTAGATAGACTAGGGGTAGCAGGTGAAAATACTCCCTTGAGAAATTCTAAGAGAAACCTATYTGAATAGTTTAAGCTTACAAGCCTACTATGCTAAAAGCATAGGGTTGCAGCAATGTAGCTTTTGAAGTACACARACTATATCTAGAAGCACTTATGACAACAAACTAGAATGGACGGACTGCCGGATTCCTCACCAACCTTCAAAATCTCAGCTCGAGTTGCCAACAAACCATAGTGCAAATAACTGTGCATAGAGTGCATAAACTTATCAATAAACATTTGCTTATTTTAGAACGTGCAAGTTTTTATTAAATGATATAATAACCAACTGTATATGCCCTTGAATCAACAAAGCAGAAGCATGCCTTGGTAAAACAAGTTAACGAACAACATGATCCTACACCAATAAGTAGATCAGAGTGCAGAATGCTACAGCATCAAAAGGGAGTTTATTAATAAACTAAAAAATATGAGAAATACCTATGAACATAAAGGTAGTATTTAGTCCCCTTAAGATACATTTCCTGGACATATGTATCTTCTCCATCTGACATTTTTGGAGCCTCAGCAGCATCTGACTCAGAAATAGCATACGCCATTTGCACAGATCCACCACCAAGATCCACAACTCCAACAGTGTCAGCGTATTTCTTTCCCAAATTTCCCAAAAGATAGTTAATAGTTACCTGCATAGGCACACTTAAATTTCAATTACAACACAAAAACCTCTTACTCTATCAAATAGACGTACACAAAGGAGTACATAGAGAAAAATGTTATGTTTTCTCTACAACTTTTCTAGGTGAAGCATCTAGAACCCAAGCCTAAAAGATAACTTTGCATGAGCAAAATAATAAAAGAAGGAAATAAGCAGTGAAGACAGGGTAAAATATTGGACATGCTTCCAATTTCTCATGGATTGCAGGGGGATCACAAAAGCTGGCTGAAGGAAAAGAAAATTACAAGCAGCTGTGAACSTCACTTCACATTGCCAGGATATGATGAGCAAAGACATAGCTACAAGAATGTAGATAAAAGAACCACAGCAGATTATGCGAAGAACAACTGCTTCGGGAACCAAGAAGCTACACGAGAAAAAAAAAAAGAGACACAAAAGACTATGTGAAAGAGCAAGAACGCATCAATTATTGAAGCTACAAACAAGAAAATTGCCACATATCCTCTCTAATTCAGGCAGAAATTAGAGCACTTGCTATACTATTATTCGAGCACCCAAAGAATATCAGTTTGTTGATGTTTTGCCCACTTCAGCTTTGCTTCTTAATACGAGCACAGTAGAAAACAGATGCTCCAATTGGAAGTGTTTCTTCAAAATTCAGATGCTAAAGAGAAGAASGCTTGGCGACAGAGGGAAGGGACCGGATTTCGGATGAAGGAAGAGAATTTGGAGGCAAAAGATGAATGGTGAAAAGTTAAAATCACTTCAAATGTTGACAAAAATTAGGGGAGCTAGAGCTGGGCTACATAAGAAAATTAAATTTCAGCCCATATATTCATCTCCATATTCGTAAAAGGAGTGAATCTTTTTTTCTTTTCTATTTCGTTTTTATTTATTAACACATTTTTTCTTGAACAAAGTTTATTTTTTCTCTTGATTGTAAAATTTATAAGTTAATTTTTTTACCTAAAATAATTATTTTAAGTTAATTTTGTTTAACACGAGGTTAATATTTATATTTTTGGTATGTTATTTMTGTTTTAGGTATCATTGTCGTTACCATGAAATAAAAATTATAGTTGGTAAAAAACAAGTAAATTCCTTAATAAAAGTTTGAATGCGTGTGAAAAATGTTAATGTTTTATCTCCTCCGTTTAGCAAACAAAAGACGATCATCTCTTCTTATAAATAAGATATGTAATWAAAAGAAGAAATTGCATTAAATAGAGGTATCAATTGGGTTTTGTAAGATTGGCTTGGCCAAATCCAATATCAGCCAAAATCAAAATATAAGTTCCAGGCATGTTTGAATTGTAATTCATTTTTTTTCCTTAATAAGAAACCACTTAAAATACATAAAACTGATTTCTATAGGAACATGGTGAGTAAAAGCTATTCGTTTTTAATATTTAGGGAGGTTAAAAATTATAAACCGCTTGTTATATTCGCTGGACTCCAAGATTATTATATGGAATACCACGTCATTGGACCATAAAGGCTATCCCTTGTAGTTTGGTCATAGTTATTTCCAGAGGTCGGTTATGGTGCATTCTCCTTGGTGCGTGCTTTGCGGGGAGGGTCTAAGCGGTTCTTGGGGCAGCAATTGACCTATGGCCATAGGCACCACAAGAGAAGCAAATCAGGTGGAGACTCTCATACTCCACCCTATGCAAAATGCTAAAGGACCCAAATTTGAGGGATAACGGGCTCTCCATGATCAAGTTCTATGCATACTCAAGCAAAACAGTCACGTGCCACTGCCCCATGGTGTTCCCTATTTCCATCAAGGTCTTTTTGTCAAAGAATTTGATTGGTATCTCCGAAAAGAGAATCCATCGTAGGGTGAAGATGATGTCTTCCATGGAGGGGCAAAAATCAGGCCGCCAATTCGCTGTTGTTAAATAGTGGCCCGTAATCATCCAAGATTCTTGTTCTAACTTCTTTCGTGTAATATCTGAAGAAAAAGAAGTCAGTCCAAATCCAGTGGTTCAAATCCCAGATTCTTGGGGCAACAATTGAACCTATGGCCATAGACACCACGAGAGAAGCAAATGAAGTGGAGGACCTCTTACTTCACCCTATGTAAAATGCTGGAGGACTCAAATTTGAAGGATAATGGGCTTCCCAAGATTGAATTCTATGCATACTCAAGCAAAAGGGTCACGTGTGCTTGCCACGTGGTATCTCCTATTTTCATCAACGTCTTTTTATCAAAGAGTTTGATTAGTATCTTTGAAAAGAGAATCCATCGTAGGGTGGGAGGTGATAGCTTCCTTGGAGTGGCGAAAATCAGGCCGCCAATTCGTCGTTGTTAAATAGTTGCCTATAACCATCTAGGAGTCTTGTTCTAACTTCTTGTGTAAAATCTGACGAAAAAGAAGTCAGTCCAAATCCAGTGATTCAGGTGCCTAAGGTCTCGAAGGAGGACACATGAACGAACTAATACTTTACCAAGCAATTTGAGCAGTAGGGCATCTCGCCATAGTTTCAACATWGGTTGGAATCTGTCAAGAAAAACACTCACAATAGGTCAGGACTAATCTTCGTCGTTGTCAGGTAATGTGCGGCAACTATTGTACATTGCAAACATAATATTCCCTTCGGTCCATTTTGAAAATTTTCTTTCTTCAAATTACTCGTTTTAAAAAATTGAAAACATATTAAATATTTTTTTCTCAAATAGATAGTTATTTTAAAACGAAAAGATTATATGATAGGGCAAAAATGAAAATTATATGGTATCTATTGCATGCTATGTTGAGCAAACACTAATTTTTTTTTCATAATAACTAAAAATCGCTAATTAAAAATACTCATACTTATCCACAATAAGATTAACTATAAATCTTCTAATCGTGTCCCCTTTTCTCCATCCTCTCTTATCTTATTCCTCAATCCAAGCCACTCTCAAACATATAATCCAACTTTTTCWCCCAAATATAAAGGGCCTTAAGTTAGCCATTTACAATCGCGTCAATGCTTAAGCAATACCAGCATGCAATCAATTTGCAAAATGGAAACTTCAACCCGACATAATTCTAACAAATATACATTAGAGATGGATAAGTTTTATTACCATATCAATAGTATGTACAAAACAAATATGTGGCTTGAACATTTTAAGTGCCTCCAAATATGTGTTTGCATCAATATCTTGAATAGCAATTTGTGACTGAGAAAGACCAGGATTGGGGCATCTCCCCATCATGCTTCGATGTTGGTGTTTTTGTCCATGCCACTTCAGCACATTTCTCATTAAGTGTTCTAGAAGGGAAGGTAATTTCAACATATTGCTTCAAGGGCTTAGCTGCAACAATTGACCTTGATCCCGTTTTCCCTTGAATTTGGTTCAGTGGAGAGGGGAGATCAATTTATAACACTTTGTGAAGGATCACCTCCACCACGGCTACCATCACTACCAGATGCAAATGGAGTAGCATTGGTTGATTTATAACTTCTCCGTCCATAGAACATTGGGCTGTTCAATCTCACCACTACGATGAAATCTATGAGACTTCTATCAGTGTGGAAGCTAATCTGGAAAGGATTGACTCCATTAATGAGAGGAAGAGGCCGAGACTAGTAAWAACATCTTGTGTGTCTAAATTTCCTGGCTGAACCCTGAAAGACTAGAGTTGAGCCACAAGATTCGAGAATAGAAAAACATGTAGTATTCAAAATAAAAACAAATATTTTGATTCTAACAATTCACCCGAGGATCTTTCCAAAAATGATTCCAACCTTTCCGTGTGGAGTTTGAAATACGACCCAATTCACAAATTCAATGGCGCCAAACTTTGTTACATGAAGAACTCTATCCCCAACCTAATTCACAAATTCAAGGTCTCTACAGGGAAAAAATAGCAGAGATACTATGCAACAGAACTTTCCTGTCATAGAAGTGTAACGAATCTCCYACGCAATCTAAAAGCCGCTAAAAAGTTGACGAAAAGAAGTTTTTGTGAGTTCTGAGACTGCTCTTGGGAATTGAAACATACTTGCCAAATTGAAGAGCTTAAAATCCTTGAAATGAGAATGAAAGAATCTTGAATAGCCCGTCAGGGTTGTCTGCATGCACCTGTGGCAGAGAATGTTCCTTTTAGAAGCACTCATGACTGATGTCTAAGTCAGATAATTGTTTTATGCAAGGATATGGGGAGAGAAAAAGCTCTCCGAACAGGAAGCTCAAAGTTGAAAGAGAATCAGTAACTTACCCAGTGCCCAGCATCCTCAAGGACATGCATTTCAACTCCACCTCCCTCCTCACTAGCTTGTTCTTCAGCAACATGAATCCTCTGAAGGTCTTCAAGTGCCCATCTGTGCAAACTCCTTTCTGCTTTCAAAAAATTAACGTGGATACCTCGAGGCACATCCTCCACTATTTTCCTGCAACATGAAAAGAAAAACTTGAGGTTTTATGATTCAACTGATGCAAACTGCAGAAAATTTTTAGGATTCAGATTTCGATTTATGTGTAAGTCAATAGTTACATCCTTATCGCTTTACAGTCAAGATCATGATTTCTATATCCATGTGAACAAATATTTGCCATGCCAAGATAACAAGATTGGTTAAATTGAATCCAAAATTTAAGAAGATAGTGTTACCACAAATTTGTTTCTTCATAAGACTGGTACATTTCAGCAATTCCCTTGAGATTAAATACCCATGTGAAGCTTGACGACGATGAAGCAGGCGGATCTCTTGATCGCAAATTAGTCACCACCCACTGGAAAACAGATCCAGCAAAAGCTCACAAGGGAGAAAAAATAAAAGAAGAAAAAGAGACGTTTATTCTGAAAAAGTAAACAAGTATGAGGTCCTAAAAATAAAAGGAAATAGAATCTTTTAACTCATGAACAGTAAAATTTCCTCAATTGCAGAGTGTAATTATACTACTTTTGGGCAAAAAATAATATAGGAAGCTAGTGCATTAATGAACTGACAAAAATCAACATAATCTATGAAAGTCAAGCTACTTTGGGGCAATGAAGTTGTACCTGTGCCACATCCTTTGAGAAACCTTCCCGCACAAGAGCATCAACAACATCCCTTTTCGAAAAGACCTTTTTTGAAGAGAATATTTGAACACAAAGTACAAAAAATTATAACTGATGAAGAAAGTAATTAGAGCTTCTCAAAAATCCTAATTAACACCATTACAATAGCAATATGTATTTATTTGAAAAGTTCCAAATACTCATATGATTATGAAAGATGGAAGTTTTAAGGGCTGAGCGGAGTCCAAACCCAGCAACTACTTGTTCAAGCTCTAATTACTGACTCAAAATACTTAAAACCAAGTGATCAATTGTGAACCATCCCATCTCATATATGAAAGGGAAATCCGTACAAACAGTTGACTCTCTAATGATCTAATCTTGAGCTGGAACAGCACTGACTTAGTGTTAGAAGCATTAGAGAACTTTTGACAATTTGTCATCCAAAATCTTGGATACATCCATAAAAGTTTGGGCATAGAAAATCCTCATATGTATATGCTCTATTTTAGATTTATGTTAGCATTCTAATATGGTTTTACCAAAATTGGAATGGGACCTATCCTCACTATATCGAAGATGCATATGTAAAGCTAGAGCATGACAACGAATGCAGTTGCTTCTTTTACCCATCGTGTAGCAAAGTGGAAAACATAATAAGGAGGACACACATAAGTCATGGCTGAACCTCTTACAGATTCAAATAAGAAACAGAAGCCAATAAATGGAAAAGAAAAAAGTAAATTCAAGAATAAACGCTCACCTCATCAGGAAACATACTCAAAAAGGATATTAATTCAGCAGGATGGTCATTTCCAWCTGCGCCAGCTCTAACTGTTCCAGGTGTAGCATCTAGAACCCAAACCTAAAAGATAATTTCGTATGAGCAAGAGAAAAAGAACAAAGAAAATAAGCAGTGAAAACAAAAGTCACTGAACATGTTACAATTTTAGCTGAAAAACTATCCAGCTTCTAAYAAGGCCACCAACAATCCACTTTGAAGACTCCATGCTGGTCTTGCAAATAATGACAGTTTATTCTATTTATATCTAGCAAGCTTAATCAATGCCACCACACTTTACAGTTAACCTACCACAAATTATATCTAACACCCGGATTTTTATTTATTCTTATTGTGAAAAAGAGAAAACAACCAAAAATATCCATAGCAAAGCTGGGTTGCTTTCTACAAGTCAATATACTCTTCTCTTCAATCGAATATCATGTCTCGGAACATGAAAATTGTGATGATTAATTTCACTTGTCATGAGCCACTTCTTCCATTCATATTTATCATTTACTGACCTTAGACAAGGTTGGTAGAGGTCCACTGAGAAACCCCCACAACTAAAAGGTGGTTACTGGAATCCCCCTCCCCTGGACACCACAAAAGCTATAGCCCCAGGGGAAGAGTGGTCTAACATTGTAGAAACTCTTCAAACTCCAGAATTCAGTTAACTTACTCTTACAGGTCGTGCAAGTGGCTTTGCAGCTTGCTCAACCATGCTCAAGGCAACTGTATAGATAGAAAGACRAAAGCTTAGAGCAAAAAACAGTACACAAATCAATCCTGCTTAGCCTCCAGAAAAACAAAATTGCTTCTCAAAATTTTACATGAGAAAAGTTAATTTACCTTTTCCTCCAAAGCTATGACCGACTACAACTCGGGGAGTTAACTTCAGGTGTCCAAGCTACACAAAGGAACTAGAAATAATAATAATAATGCAAAAACGATAGAAGATACCAAGACCATATTCACGGTATAAAGACATGAAACATTAGTAGAACATATTTGTATAATCTCCAATTTTTCAGATCAAGAAAAAGACTCACCCTTAATTCAAAATGCTGGGCATGGTAATAAACAAAAAATAATAATAATAAATAAATAAATAAAGCAATCAAATATAAAAATAGACAGTAATGCTGGCATAAGATCACCATAACAAGTAGATAGTACATCTTTATTCCAGAATCAGGTGACTGAAAATAGCACTCAGAGATTCATATTCCATAGTCATGCTCAGAGCTTCACATACCAGCTTTAAGACATCAAGTGCAGCTGAGGCAACAGTATGAGGTCCCCTCTTATTGATGGATGCTGAATCACCATGGCACCGCAGGTCAACCAAGAGAAACTGGGTCAACCAGCATATAAATTCTAATAAGCTTTTGATAAGTGTCATATTTTGAATTATTTCAAATTATTTTTACTATATATATTTGGGAAGGCAAAATGAAAGTAAGTCGAATAACAGGGMGAAACTTTTGAAGCACTATAATACTGCTAGTCATTCTTTTGATTCTGTAATCCTAGCTCACCATAAAGTTCCTACAGATTTGCGTCTGCCAGATCATTTCACAAATTCACTTCCCAGACAAATAGACTAAGTTGGCTGCAGGGCTGCATATGGGAGGAAGGAGGGAGTACACTTCACAGATTGTCAAAATGGTAATCAATTTGCCCATATGAGTATACCCTGAAGCATTTTCAGTTTCCTATTTACTTCAACCAAGAAGCAGTGTTTATTATTTCAAAGTAAATTATGTAGGGAATTGAAGTCCTCACTAACCTGCCATTTTGGAAACTCTTGTGCCAATCTCCTAGCAAAGGTTCCTGTTACAAGAGTCACAAAGTGATATTTTTTAATAGTAGAACAGATGTAATGGGTATCCCAGGTCAATTCCATATCTTCCATACTAAAACCACATTGACAGGGAAACTATGCAAAAGTATTACAAACAGCATCATGTAAGGCAAGATATTTTCATTTTAGGTTCTTCCCAGTGCCTCCTAGCCCCCTCCATTCAGAAGCAAAAGAAAGCAATACTCAGTAAACTCCAAGACTTCATACAGTATAGATAAGTTAAAATTAAGGGATTAAAAAGTTCATCTTTGCTCCAACCATTAAGTTATAGACATGGATAATTTTTAATATGGCTCTGCTAGGGGATACACTCCGGTCTCAGCCCTGTTTTTATCATTGATGTTCTCGACCACTGATCAGGAATCAACCATTTACTTCATTAACTTGAAATATTTATAGTTCTCAACAACTTCCTGTTCGAGGTAATTCATTATTTACCAATTAAATACCCAGAGAAAAATGGTATTGCTACTGGATAGAACGTAAGTTACATTATGGATGCAACAGCTGATCCTGTTTGAATACTTCAAAGAAATATTAAAGCAAAGGAAAATCATCCATGAGATTACCAGAACATGGATCCTCAGAGCAAAAATGGAAACCACTTAGATAGAAGGACTGAATAGAAAAAAAAGAAGTTTTGTGATAAACATGCTAACAGAAAGATTTTGGTCAAGAAAGTTACCAAATAATGACAAGTGATAATGCCTACCCCAATTTTTCCTGCTTCCTAGAATGCCATGTAAAAGAACMGCAGTTGGCGGCTCAGGCATTGATTTATCCATGATATAACTCCACCTAACCTGTTGCATATACAAGCACATCAGGCTATGAAATAGGAAATTCACCAACGCCTGTGATCAGCATGCTTATTTGCAGAATTTATGGTCTTTACCATTGAGACCAGAGATCCTTCCATGCATGTAGGATGTTAAAGTAGTTCAAGAATTTCATCTTCAGGCAGCAATGTTTCTAACAAGAGAAATACGATACATAGCTAATCTGACTGTAAATTTGCTTTTGTACACACATGAGATACGCACACAAAAAGGGGATTAATTACTCATATTGCTGAAATGCAATTATGGTACTTGCATATTGCATCTCATGTGGATACAGCCCCCCGCCCCCGGAACAACCAAAAGAAACCATGTAATCAGAAAAAAAAGAAAGGAAAAATACACTAGCTAAGTTTCTATATGGTCAACCATTTTTTATTCAGCAAAGGTACAGAAGAGATTTTCCATAAAGCTCTTTAACCACCTGACATTCAAGACAAAGATCATGACTATACACTCAAGAATTCCATGAGCGGAAACTATCTCTAGAATTGTAGGACCTTGATAATGGACTAAAAGGAAGGTCTAGGAAGTAGATAATAACTTACATCTGCTCCTTGAACAAGATCATAAGCCTGCAAGAGAAATTTACTTTAATTAAAATATATTCCCATACATTAACAACATCAAGCTTCCCTCCCTTCCATCCTCATATATAGGAATTCTTCAAACGAGAAATTATATTACCAGAATGTCAGAAGGCTTCACTAAAGTTTGCCTTTGCGAATGTCTATCATCTACCAATGTCATTTGAATTCTTGAAGCCTTAAATGGCTTACTTGAATGACTCAGAGATACCTAAAAAGAGAAGGGGAATGTGACAATGCATGTAACAAACCAGTGAACAGAATCAGGAACTCATAAATGCAGTGTTTATGCTGACAAATCCCTTAGAATGACATTTTGGGTAAAATTCTCTTGTTTTTTCACCGTGCTGAACTTCACAAATAAATATACTATTCAACAACTCGTTGGCCTCCAAAAAAASGGGTCAAAAAATGCACTAGTCAAAAACCTGCAACACATTTGATTTGATTAATAATTAATTAACATTATTACCTGCAGAAATGGTTGGGTAGTGATTCAGTATYATTTTAGAGAAAAAGATTAATGGTTGTTAACTTGTAACTCTGTCCTCCACTAGCTTAAGCCTTTAAAGCTGCTAAAAGAGATAGAAACCCAACATCCATTCATCTTTTTGACATGAGGATGAAAAATGAATAAGTTACTCGTTCCTTCCAGGAAACTAGCAAGAAAGACAATATTTCCCTTTTACATATCAAGAATTCTAAGAAAAAGAAAACCAAGACAGGTTTCAACTCTTACCCCTTCTAAATGCCTCGAAGTACTTCTCAGATGGGATCCCTGACTATTCCTCATCGTCGTACCAAAACCAGAAATCCTCTGCCCCAAATTAAACCCCCACAATACGCCATGTTGTCTCAATGCCGAATTCGTAATTCCCCATGTTTCGCTGTGTTGGCTGAAAGTCGAAGTCGAAATTCCCCACATTCCAATTGCAGATCATCTATCAGACCGAAAAGCAATAGTAGTAGAGGATTCTTGAATGACTCCCATGGGAAGGAGAAAAGAGCGATGTGGGCGGAGAGAGCGAAGCGAGATTGCACCAGAATGGAGTTTATTGTCTTTTTACTCTCTGTTCTGTGTCAGGTCTCTGTGTCTGTGGTGTCAGCCGTCAGGGGAGAATTTCATATGCAACTGTGATCTATGTGGTGTAGACTTTTGGTGGGACGAAAACGACCCTGAGTGCCAAAATACGGTTGGTGGTTGTCAATGCCTCAGACAGAAACTGCAACTCAAACGTCGATATTACAGAAATATACCCCGCAAAATAAACAAAAGTTAAATATAACAAGTAGTCATGTGCTCCTTTTTACTTTTTCATTTTTTTCTTTTTCTTTTTTTCTTTTGATTTATGAAAGATTCTAAACAAAATTCTGGAGCCCCAAATGGCTCCTCCCTGCTTAACTGCGCAGTCCGCTCTTTCCCTGTGCGAAGGACCTCACCTTCTCCACCTCGTCTCTTGGCTGGGGATATCTACTGCCCTTTGCGATTCTGTAAGTTCCACCTTTTTGTTACTTTTAGAGTTGGATAACTGATGCCCAAAGGGAAAAAGTCGTGCTTTTGATCTTTCGTGTTTGAAAACTGTTTTCTAGTGTGTAAAAAACACGACTTTGTAGCAATCTTCTTTGTTTGCAAGATTTCCAGTTTACTTACTGCAATTATTGCGGGCCTTACTTACTACTTGATTTGTTCTGGTGTAGAGCGATGAGAAGGAAAAAAACATAAAGCATTTTTACTTGGTTCTAGTTTTCTAATTTATGTTTTACTTTCCTGTCCATTCTTGATGTGAGGGGAAAAAAAAAAAATCAACAGCTGGGTAATTAATAACAAATTCATTGTATAATTGGAGACTCTTTCCTACAATGTAGCTAACTGTTGATTTTGCTTCTTCTCTTCCTGTGTTTGCAGGGAGGGGAGACAGAGATGCATAAGTTGACCAATTAACAATCTCTGAGGGTTTCTGCCTGTGCAAATGCAGGTGCAGTCATGCACTCTTTGCTCATTTAGTGTATCCTCTGTAACTTTGATATTTTCTTTGTGTGCCTTTTTCTTCTCGTTGGTTACCAAGAAGCATTCCTTTTGCTCAAATTCAAAAATTCATTCTTAACTGTGTCTAGTATCCTGACAACCTTGAAAGATTTTTACAAGCCAAGGACATTTATCAAAAGCCTTAAGAACTTTCTCTGACATCTCATGTCCTGCCTTAGCATCTTCTTCTGTTGATCATGTTCTGCAGTCGTTATCTTCTCTTTTTTTGTGTAGTACAGACCTCCGGTCACCTCCAGAAGGTAAGCAACTTCATGCCTAAATTGTTAGTTCGGGTCTTGAACAGCATTCTATTTTGGTTCCAGAATTGATAACACTAGAAAATGAGATCAGTTGAAATTCATCATCACTTAAGAATTTAGCGATGTTTCTGCTGGGCTTCCATCTCTGGAGGGTGAGCTTGATCGGGTTCAATGAAGAAGACATAAGTAGATGAAATCACTCATCCTTCGTATAAAACTCTAAAGGTTAAACTGTTGCTTCAAGATGTTGCAGAGGGCAGTATCTAACCATAGAAAATAAAGTGGCCTAAAACTTTTCCTTTCCTAGATAATGTTACCTGTTGCAACTCCCATCTCTTCTATCTGGCAAGTGGCTTATGACTGAACATACACTTTTGAACAGAGAAATCCCCTCTACATTCCTAGATACAATATGTGCACCTAACCCCTCCCAAAACCCACAAGAGCAGAAGTCTCATTGCCTTTAGTGAGGTCATTTGAAACATGATTCWGACTTTTATGGGTTTTAAAGAATCGTATAAACTTGAGTTTGCAATGACATGTGAATATTTAGTGGAGGAATTTGCAAGTTTGCCAGCTATAGTCCAGATGTTCAATTGCAATACTTGGCCTTGTATRTTAAGTTTTACTTTCAATTTGTGGTGATAAGTTATCATTTTCATTTTGAGGAACCAATTGTGATGTGAATTTCTTAGACCMGAACGTGCTTATTTTCAGGGAGGTAGAACAGCTGCTCACTTAATGCTTGAACTGTGGCCTTCATTACAGCTCGAGAGCTGGGAAATAGATGAAATTGTAATTTGCCTCAACTCTTTCTCTTATCTTATGTTCATGTACGTAATTTTTGTTATTTATATGAGTTTCCTGGTGGATTGAACTTTTTTTCCTTTCATATCCTGTTATTCAATATCTGTGCCATTGTGATATGACATTCAGCAAAAGCTTAGAATACCCTGGGTTTCAAGTTAGCCAAATGCATTACTATATTTGATTATTGGAGTACAGAATTTATTTGCGAAAGAAAGAGATATAAACTGTCAAAACTTATTACTGTCATGATCACGTGTAATGAAGTTCTTCCTAGTTCAAAAGTTCCTTGAGTTACTGTAAGCTAGCTTAAATCACACCTTCTCCATCCGTAATATAGCTTTTAAAGATTGAACCAAAAACCTTGAACTTTCTTTGAACTTATGTGAGCAATAGTGATGGATAAATATATTGAATGGAATGCTTTTCTCTTAAACGTTAGCTGATCAAGTAAAGCAAGGGAATTCTTGGGGCTTTCTGATCTTGAAAAGTGTACTGAAGCTGAAGGTATACTTGACATTTGGGCGGGTGATGCACTTTCCCTTCTGCTACTATTCCACAATTTGAATGCTTCCTCAAAATCTTATTCCAATATGGTAAGTTTGAACAAAAAGCCCCTTAGTTATGAGAGATGAGCATGATGAGTTTCGTATGGATACCAATATGGTGTCTCTTTTTAGAACAGAATAGGTTCAAAATGGTTAATAATATAAGGGACTAGAAGCATCATGGAGTGGGAAAACCATTATTCTTTCCTACCCGATTCATATAGTAGTAATTGCTCAAAGCCTAACGGTATGAGGCCATCCTTACAACCGTAAATATCTTTATTCATTATCTCACAGATGACTTCGAAGGAACATAGAACGGTAAATACAAACAATACAGCTTGCCTCTCGGACTCATATCCAACATATGTATGAAGAAGCAATAGAACAGAAAGAAAAACCAAGCAGAACACAGTTCACACACCAGTTGGTATCGACTTGAAGTCACATCTTCAGGCCCACACCTTTATTCTTAAGCGGTAAAGTTTTTATGTAGTCAACCGGAGCAGTACTCCAGAAAATCTAGCGACGGAAGCTCCGGGGTCGTGGGGTCTCGCCGTCATCACTTTGAAGCTTCACGACAGTATATATAGCTGCTCCGGCAAGGCCCCCAAGCACGGGTGCTACCAGATATATCCATATTGACTTGTAATTTCCCGCAGCAACGGCCGGACCCAGAGTTCGCACGGGGTTCATGGAAGCCCCACTTGATGGCCTGCCAATGCAAGAAACGTTAATCAGAACCGTACTTGTAATCAGAGTTACTACAAGGATTTAGGAATGTTATGTTTTGCATTACTTCCTCCCAGATGGAATGTTCTATTGTCACCTAATACAAAGATTTAGGAAAGCATGAAATCATCCCTAAGGTAACTGCTGCAGTTTGCAGTGTATAATGAAGAGAATAAAGGAGTATTAAGAGGGTGTCCAACTTTTTTTCACAAATTTATATGATTAAGATAACATTGTCATCTTAAATATTATTTTTGGCAATCCTAACAGATTCCTAAGGAGAATTCTTCTCAATCTTAAGTTTATTTATTATTTTTTCTATATATTTTGCAAAATTTACGTGATGAAATAGGCAAAATCTAATAATGCAGTAAACGATGTTGACTATAGATCCTAACAGAACAMGAAGGCGGACGAGGAATGAATTTTCTCACCCAGCAATAAGGATGTTGACCATGACTGTAGCACCGACTGCAATACCGGCTAATTCTCCAACCTATCAAAAAGCAGTAAAGTGTAGTCGTCGGAAGCTTTGCCTTGAGTTTTTCGTRTTATATAAGTAAGGTAGGAAAAGCTCAAATATGCTTACGGCGCGTGTATCGGTCGCGACAGCGGTCACAACAAATAGGAGATTGAATGTTATGATGAACTCAAGGGCGAAAGCTTGACCGTTGCTTACTGAAGGAACTGTGACGCCACCTGACATGAAGGGGTGATAAGCCCCTTTGAGAGCGAAGGAAGCGCAGATGGATGCCGAAACCTGGGCAGCAATGTAAGCGGGCACTTGAACCCACGGGAAGTGGCGAAGCGCAGCAAATGCAATTGTAAGCGCCGGATTTAGATGAGCACCGGAGATGTGGCCGGTTGACAAAATCACAATCATAACAGCTAGCCCAGAACATGCAGCGTTCCCCATGAGCGTCTCCGCTCCATTGTACTTTTGGTTAACGATGGGCCCAGCAGTTGCCGCGAATATCAGAATGAAAGTCCCCACGAATTCTGCTCCAAGCTACCAGGCCAACATAAAAGATGCTCCACCGATTAGGAATAATTCAGCACCYATAGCAGGACATGCCTTGAGGTGGATCTCCGGGTTTAAGAGTTACACTTGTTTTATACGAGTGATATAGTTTTCATAATTATAATCAACGGAAGATTTTGATTGAGTAATGTGTGGATATAACAAGTAGTAATAATCAACAAACGAGTGAGAATTATGATACTGACCTTTTAGCGCCATACCTTTTAAATACTCGTTTTAGGATTTGGAAAAGGATTGAGCTAACGTAATAACAATAAAAGGAATAAAGAAGGCCAATAAAGGAAAATGAATATAGTTTCAATCTTCAAAGGTCCAACTTATAATAAATACCATAAATAAGTTGCCGACAACAGCTTTTAGTTTTTAACTATTAGCCTTTTTTAATAGCTTAACAAGAACGCTCGACCAATGGAGAATAAGCCCGGATTTTWAAATCCAGAATTCATCTTAATCGTTTTCTGCCTACTCCAGCCCATCACAAACTACAAAATCTACACTTCTTCAACTAAACAATCACTTACCTTATCTCCCTCTATACACCTTGTCCTTTTTTTTTTTTTTTTATGAATATTACGATCATTATAGAATGATATAATAAAACGGTAAAATGTTATTAAAGGACATTAGGGAAAAAAATTACTATCCAGAAAGGTTTAGATTAGTTCTCTCAGAAATTAGAAAGTAAGTACTTAGCCTAGGGAAATAACAAGAAGAAAAAGGAGGCGAATCAACCAATGGTGGAATTATAGATGGAATTCCATGCAGAATTTCTTCTGAAGTCGACCGAATACACAGCAGGCCAGGAGGAGCATAGGTGAAGAAGAATAGACAACAAGAACAGAGACATTAATTCAAGCAAGCAAAAAAAGAGCGAGAGAGAACGGAAGTACCTTGCGAGTAAGTGAGACATCAGGGGCAGGAAAATCGGTGAGACACGTGTGGGGTGCACCCCATGTTGCTGCGTCCAAAGGCAAGCACTTGCACCGGGGCATTGACTTTCGATCATAAGACAGCGAATCCACCCGAAGAGATGAGAACAATGGAGTAGGCGTCCCTGGCGTTGCAGGAGCCGACGCTCGTGGAGTTCCGGCCTCCGATTCCGGCATTTTTTTTCTGGAGTGTTGGTGGGAAATTTTTTTTTTTTTTTTGTCCTTTTTTCTTTTTTTGATTTTTACTCTAGTAAATTTGGTGCTACAGAAACTGCAGAGATGTCAATTACATGATTTTCCGGTTTTTATAACGATAGAGCTACAGAAGCTTTTGAATCCCGGCCAGCTCGGAAGCAGACAAGATCACAAGAATAGTTGTAGCATATAAATGTAAATTTTTTGGGGTTTTTTTTTGGAAGAGTTTGTAGACGGATTCAGTCGARTTACATGCTTGACAGGTTTTTGTAAATGCGCTGCTAAGGAATGCAAAGATGAGAGATATCCAGGTTATAAACTAGGATCTCTGGGAGGATAGATTGGAGTCGACTCCAGCAATGTTTCTTTCTTTGTTTTTTTTTTTTTTTTTTTCTGGGTTTCAGAGTGAGAGAGAGCAAACAGGTAGACTGGACAAAACTTACATGTTCAGAAGGCTTTTTTACAAGTAAACTTAAGGAATGGAGAATGTTGAGAGATCCAGCTCCAATTATCAGAAGATCTATAAGGGATTAGAAAAGGGAAATGAAAGAAAGCATGATGACACTGGGGCAACACAGAATTTTGTAAGCCGGAAGATTACCTCTAATGGCCGAAGGAAGCCTACTGCTGCAGGGAAGCGTCCGAGGAGCGAATTGATATGAACTTGATCAGAAGGAGTGGGGTTGGTGGTGAGGTGCGATGTGCATGTATATAAATATATATACGCGGTTAAGGGCCGTATCCCCAATGAGCACTGAACAGGAGCGAGAAAGAAAAGAAAGTCAATGCTCGAAGAGTCTGAAGCCTACCCAACCCAATCAGTTATCACAGCTACTAACTTCATTCATGTTATTAGAGTCACATGCGTTTACGTATCCACTAACACAGCCATCTCCATTGAAGCCTGATTTTAATAAACAAGTSCAGCGGGAACCTGATTCCTTAGTTATATCCTCAAATCGTCGACAAGTAGGGTAGGAARCACACATGCCTGTGACGCCCTGACTTTCCGTATTCGGTAGTCATGCCAACCTTCCACACAATAATGCATTAAATTATAACAAGACTTAAGAGTTTCTCATTTTTTTTATTTTTTGGGAAAGGAMAAGACCTCAGAGTTGCGTTGAAAAAAGTTAAAAATATGCATCGTCAGTGACGGGACATATTCATTGACAATAATAAGGGTCCATGAATGAACATCCTCAATCGCAACATGATCGGTCGTGAATCTTTTTGAAGAAAAGACAAATGCAGGAATAATTGTAATTTTTGCAATTCACAATTAAAACTGCTTGAAATGGCTATGTACCTAATTCATTTTTACTCCAAACTGTACTTTGTGATTCTCAACATTCTGTTATTTTTAATAATGCAAGCTAATCATTGATTTAGCGACAAATATTGCACAAGGGGAAGTATAAAAAATTGAATTTGTAATCGGAACCTGCATATTATTCCATGTTGACACTTTTGTCCTTGAATTTCTTTACTCAAAATCATCGATTAAGTTGGAAGAATAATTTTGGATGAAAAGGCGATAATTTTACTAATACTGGAGTGCAAGGACAAAATATAATTGGAAGTAAAAGTTGGACAAATATATTCATGAGAAGTGGTAATGTTCAAGAAGATTCCTTTTGTTTTCTGTTTTCCCTTTCGGTGGCCTTGAGGAAGATACATATTCTTCCTTCTTAATTTTCCATGATTAAATTAATGTGCCCACCAACGGCATAAGATGAACAAACACTTTCTAACATGATGGCTGAAATCCTACAGAGGTGATACTTGGTAGATAATTTATCTCCCAATCACGATCCTCTTGAAAAATCTGTCTTCTATCAAGTCCTCTGTGTGCTGCTGCTATCTTATTAGTTTAGTTTTTAAGGGGATCTTGAAATCACTTGTCAAATTGTTCTTTTTTTTTTTTTTTCCCTCCTTTTTGCACTTGTGCCTTTTGGTCCGATCACCATAATGATGCGTTACTGACCATCAAGGCAAATTTTTCAATAGGCCGCTGTAGACCACTAAGCACAAAAGCAAACAAAAGAATCAGCAATTGCACAGAAAACTTCATTGCGAAGTTGAGAAGAACCTCCGTTCTTGATAATCGGGATGGTTTGTCCAACGTAAACGTACTTTTCATATGGGGCGGCCGACTGCCAGGGAGGAGCCTTTATGCGTATCCCTTGGGCAAATCCCTCTTTGCTTTTCACAATTATGATCATCTTCTATTTTATCCTCCCTAGCAGTCGAACATAACACAATATTGGAGGTCTTTCTCAACTGAGAAGCTACTATAACGATACCATTACATACAAACACAACGGCGAAGAAGGTATGCATTCCCTTCATTATTATTGGTACCAAGGCCCAAGAATTAGATCAGGGATGAGACGAACCTGTTAAATACCATTACTAGTACTCCACGTGGAGAGTTAGTAGAGTAGTCCCAACTGGATCCCGCAAAATCTCTCCCACACAATCAAAAAGTTTGATTCCCCACCAATCAGTTTAAAAGCATTACGGAAGACAAGCAGGCAAGCTAAGCAAAGACCAATAAGCATACTYGCACAATAATCTCTCAAGCACATGATTAACTCGTAAAAGAAAAAAAGGACTGGGAATGGATTAAATATGAAACACCCTAGTGCTTTTGACCATCAGATAATCATTGCACGCAAAACTTCCTCGGAGAGCTGCTCTCATGTGGCATAAACTTTTATGACGCGGATCGGTGAGTTGAAGATACTCCAAAAGGAACTGTTCGATATTGTCTCTTTGTTCCTCATCTCCATTCTTTTTCAAGTGGAAGTAGTAGACCCATTAACTTTATATGCAGTGCTGCCCAATGCAATCGTGTAATCAAGTGCCATCTTATCAATTGATCAAGAAGCTTCTGTCCGCTTCAAAAGGGTTCATTGTAGGTACTACTTTATTTTTCAGAGGATAACATGGCCGACACAGCTGCACACCCAGAAAGTGTTCTGAGATGGTTCCTCTGAAAGAGGAATATTGGTGATCTCAACAGCGAATCGTTTCATTACAACCAAAATGTCTATCTACATACTATATAAGCAGAAGCAGAGACGGAGTCGGAGCCAAGAAATTAATCTTTTTAGGGTACAGTGTACACATTAGAATTGCAAGGTGTAGATCCCCTATTGAGAGTACAAGTAACACTAGTTATAGTTAATAGAAGCAGTTGGAAGTAGGAGTTGTTTCCAAATTGGAAGAAAAGCACTCGAGTAAGATGAAGAAAAGCAGCAATAAGCCAATACTGACAAGCACAAAATAATAACCCCCCAAATATTCAGAAATAAGCAAAACTCAATAGGGTTTGTTGCATACAYAAAACCTGCAGTGCTATACTGTCAATATGGTGGTAATCTACTGGTCAACTTTAAACCTAGTCATGTAGATAAGGTAAGATAAATATAGTTAAGGCACCAATTGAAAGACCTAATAAAAACCCTGCAGGGAATATTTTACGTGTTGCTGCTACTCGTATTCCTGCAAAAATACATATAGAAAGAGAAAATCCAAAGGAAATTAATTTAAAGCGTTTCCACACCTTGAATAAGAAGATTGTTTATTCAGCTAGACTGAAGTATAGTTACCAAATACAGCAGCAAAAAGGAGAGCAGATCCGAAGGCCAGAGAATAACCTATTTCCTTTGTCTCCARCGCTTGCATAAAAAGGTAAGCCTGTAAATTAATAGGTCTTGTTTTTAATGCTTAAAAGAGAAACCAAATCTTGAAAGACATCATAGGAACAACATCAGGGAGGTAGCGTTTCATCTAAATCATGAAGCAAAAATCAAACAAACAATTCTCAGAAGTAACCAGATTAGGCGAAAAGTAGGTGTACTTTAGCATATCATTTGTAATTGCCACTCCAACCTCCATTCACAAAACTCGATCCACAACTCTAGAACTCTTCAACAACACTACACCATGCATACAGACCAAGTAAATCTTAACTCTATCCACCCCCTCCCAGCCGTTCCAAATTCTATCCACAACTCTAAAACTCTTCAACAACACTACACCATGCATACAGACGAAGTAAATCTTAACAATCATGCACCTCTCATCAATCACTTACCTTTGTTCACACAAGCAGAGCATTACTTGAAAACCATATTCAAGTGACAACCTTACCCTTAATAATTAACGAGGTTAGTGATGGGACCCATGTGTCAGTGGACTCATGTCTCTTAGATATAAGATGTTAGTGGTGGAGAAATGTTTGTTTTAGAAAAGAGGATATTCTTTTTGGGTAGCCAAAATAGAAATCGCTCATCCAATTTGGGGTGGAGGGATTACTTATTATAAAATTATAGGAAAAAGTGGCATGTGATTAGCTACTAGAAAACTCAACTTAGAAACCAACAATGATGCACAMATAAGAAGCAAAATCAGTTTTCTTTTCTTTTTTGAAAAGAAGGAAAATTACTAGCAGAAAAGACAAAAAGCATTGGCTTGCATTTTCACTGAATTACATCTTTGACCATAAAGGTCAAGAACCATCTGAGACCAATAGATCTTGCTAAAGGGTTTTGTTACAAATTCTTTTTATAGCAATGACAGGGCACGGACCTCAATATTTGTGCCCAAATAAAAGATTGAGCCCTTGATGAGTTTGCCCAATTTTAACAGCCAGAGAAGTAACCATGGAAATTACCCCCTTAGTGAGATTATATGACAAATTCCTGGACCAAAGGCAATAAGCCATAACATATCAAAAGATGTGCAAGACTATGACACAGAAAAATAATCACAAAAAGGAAAATACTCATATGTTTAGAACATGATATAGGCTTTATATGGTCTTTGATAGCTTCATTCAGCACTAAAAACTTACAGAATCCAAAGCATAAAGGGTGAAATAGAAGCCTAGACAATGGATTTCAATTCATCACAGAAAGAAAAGAAGTGTGAATTAGTCATATGTKTAGAACACTATATGCTTTATATGGTCTTTAATTGCATCATTCAGCACTAGAAGAAACTTATAGAGTCCAAAGAAAATAGAGTGAAATAGAATCAAATGCCTAAAAGAAAAGGAACGCAAGGCTGCTGCACTCCGTTGCAATGAGTTTATGCCTTTTTTTCTTCAATAGACGACCGCGTTGAGCAACTGCATGGTACCTCAGCCACGAAGGTATGAATTAGAATTGTGAAAGGATTCACAAAGAGAGAGAGAAGGGAGAGAGCAAGAGGACCATAGAAGAGAATAAGTGTTTAAAATACATCTATGTACTTGCTTATACATATGCTTGTATATGTATGAACATATCCTAACGGTCAGAGAGGATGAAATTTGTCACCAAAAGAGGGCGTTGAAATGTAATAAATTTCGGAGATTAACCAACGATTAGAAAAGATAAGATATCAAGAACTGCAAATAACTGTTGTAAAATTCATGCAATATTGTACATTAACTATTCAAAGAAGGTGCACACATATATCATTTGGACTTATGTCAGGACAGGAGCTATTTTCCTGTTTCACTTATTTGGATTAATCAACATAGCAAAACAATATTATAAGCCTGTCAATTAGGTACCGAGAATCTTGCATTAAATTACTTATATGAAAGAAAGAATTATCTAAAGAGTGAACTGAAAAACTTAAAAAGTATATTTCTATTCAGGCTTGAATTGTTATCCTGACAAAAAATTCTCAACTAAAACCATGATTAGTATTCAACATTACAGTTCCTTGTGTATGATAAGGCAACAACCATATCAACTAACAGTTTGTGCTTAATTTTCACCTGGGCTAACATATAAAATGCTAGTGCATGGTTCATCAGCAAACTAAGGGCAGGGAAGAAGCTAAAGAGCTGGATAACTGTACAAGAGGTTATCAATCAAGTATTCCCTGAAAGCAATTCATTATTTTAGCCACAGTGCCCAAATTCATTCCTCAAGACGCAGAAATAAAGGGTTTTGAGAATGAAAGAATTTGCAAGTAGAGCTACAGTTTTTCTGGGTCAAATACACATATTTTTTAACAAACTTGGCAAGCTTTATTTAGCTTTGAGTAAGAAACGAAGGAAACTCGATCAAAAGTTAAGAATTCTTAAAGAGGTAAAAATAGCTTTACCATCTGAGCTTTCAACTAAATCTCGCATCGCCGGCATCTTAACTTTCAAGATCTTTTCAATTTCACTTCTCCATTTAAAACAATCTGAAAATAAATTGTTGTGAAATAGTCCTAAAGAAGACACGTAAGGGATCATATCAAGACTTGAGATATTTGGTAGAACTAGTGTTTTGTGTTGGCCAAAATCTTCAACATTTTTATTGGCTACAGTTAAGACTCCTTCCCCGGAGAAAGTATTACGAAATTCTATCATTGATGTAGAGTTTATGATGAAGRAAAGTACATAATAGGAGAAAGGAGAAAGAAAAGCGAGAGATAGAAAGGAAAGAAGACCTTACAATTCAAGGAAATCATACGAACTAAATATTTCATTCATCAAATAATACCTATTTTATTTAAAGCTTCCAACTTTCATATTTCCTTTATCAGATATTGCCTATTTAATGTTCCAACCTTCTGAAAACGGAAACGAGATTTAAGGAGAATTGAGTAATGCGAAAGAGAGAGGACAAACAATTCCCAAGGTTAATAGTACACACAAACTCGAACACTGAGGCACAAAACCGAATCAGGAAAGGAAATTGAGTTATTTGATTGCTTAACTGTGCTCATGAGAGCGGCGCCTGTAAGTCCTCCCGCAAGAGACCCTTTGCTTCCTGTGCGTGCGTCTACTCATACAGAGTAAAATATAGCGCATGAAATTAGGTAATAGCAGTCAAATGAAGGGAAAGGAAAAGGGAAAAGGATGCCTTACAGGCAAAGAGACCGCCACMAAATAGCAGGATTCCATAGACAGCAGAGGTGACGGAAGCAATGTCCGAGCTCAATTGACAGTTGCAACGAAGTGGAGCCCTAATTTCCCGGAACTTGATGCATCCGTTTCCCCTGGCAGTGTGGACGAATGAAGGGCCGCACCATGACAAGCTTCTTTGTTTTCCTGGTTTTCCTCCAAAAAGCGGCAAACATATTAGACATTTTGGTTTGTAATAGGTAGGTGCTGCCGGAAGGATAAAACTAGCAATCACTTGAGAACCCATTCCTCCAATCAATTCCTCGCACTCTTCTGTCTACTTGAGTGCCCCCCCTCTTATAACTTGACAAAAGAGAGCAATCCAGAATTCCAAGTCTCACGAGAATCCAGGGAAATGATTCATTTGCGGCTGATAGCAAGCACTTGACTTTCTWTACGGCTGAAGAAGTTTAATTTGGAAAATTTGGAAATGTTTGAACTGATGAAGCGAGGAACTGCTACTCTCTTTCTACAGTATATTATCCTTGCTGGGAAGAGGGAGTCGAGCAGAAACAGACTTCGGAATGATTTGATCCAATTTACAAATGCATTAGATACTTGGAATGATTCTTTGATGAAAGTTGCTAGTAAAAGAGAGACAATTCTGACAAAATTGAATATGTTAAGATTATAATATTACCTTAAAACATTTCAAACTTGGAAACAGAAACGTACATACAGAAAAGGAATTCTCATATGAAGCAATTCATRAAACTCTAGAAAATCTGTCTTTTGCATCCATTCTTAAAACCGGTAAAGTGAAAATTTCTTCTGGGAATCCCCCCCCCCCCCCCCCCTTCAAAGCAGATGTACCAAGACAACATAGGATCTCGCAGCCCCAATCTAAAATCTAATCGCAAATGATAATAGTCTGGCCCTCTGAGCAAGACATTAGAACTTGAATTCGCTTGAAGACCACTACTCCGACTCTGGCTTGACCGACCTTCTTTTCATTTTTGCTTTGAACTTTGACTTTGCCATCATTGTTTGGATGGTGTTCGTGAAGTTTCCAACTGCCATTACAAGGAGGATGATTCCGCAAAATATGACCTGTTTAGAGTAGTTTCCCTCATTATGCATCCTAGTGAAATTAACTGCTAGTATAGAAAAAGGSGGTCCTATCTTTTTTAGTTTATAAAAGGGGGTAGSACGTTAAAGAAGGTGAATTTAGGGAGGGAACATAAGAAGATATATCATACTTTGAATTCACAAGGGTAATTTTCATACCTGCCACTCTGATACAACTCCAACCAGAGCAGTTCTAAGCAGTGACACTCCAACGTATGCCTCGAAACCCTTAAATGCATATAGGGGCAAACATAAGCACGTGAGAATAAATAAATAAATAGAGWGGCCCTTGAGATTTCGAAAGAAGTATATCAGTAAAACTATAGTAATCTCCTGTTTCAACCGACATCAGAATGATAATCCTATTATCTCTCTGTAGATCAATCCAGGAAAGGAGTCTTATTGGCTATGACATTCACATACTGACTTCTCTACGTTAAAAGTAATGTCCCTTGGGCTGAAATAGTTTTGCAAGTAAGAACATCCAAGATAGAAAGACATTGCTTCTATTGTTTTGCATGAACTCATTATGAAATATAAATYACTCTGTTACTTCAACAATCTATGTTGTTATCTAGATGTTGAGACGCAGCTTGATTCACCTGCATAATAAAAATTATTGGCTACAAAAGCCATAACTGGCCATCCACACCAGTTGTTTCTCCCCAGACAACATCCATTCTTTTAGCCTGTAAATAACAAGAAAATTTGTAAGACAGACGGTATATATGCACATATTATTATCTAAAATTATATGTCGCAACTGATCTTAGCTTGAAAGTTGAAGRGTACTAATGGTCCCTTCCTGGTTCTTTTGTAGCTGGATTCTCCCAAACCACAAGAATCCTTCATCAAGTAGCCAAGTCATTCTCTTTTTAAATATTATATATATAATAAGCTCTCTAAAGCAATTGAAGGAAGGGCTATCTAAGAGAATCGATGTTGGAAATATTATATGGATAATAAGCTCTTCAAAGTAATTGAAGGAYGGATTTTAGTCAGAGTGGGGAAACTATTTGGATGAATACAGTATATAAATGCACTGAAAAAGGGTTGGATAGCAATATGCACCTTCCCCAAAGCAATACGTGTGTAGAGTCTTTGCCGTTGATATTGGTTTTGTAGAATCATTGCAATTCCTTGCATAATGGCCCACTGTAGAAAGAGTTCCACCCCTCTCTGCAAAAGACATATAGTAGATAAACATTTTTGCCTCCCCAGCTTATTCTTCTTCCTTGCTCTTCAAAAAATGGGAAAAYATACAGAAAAATGGGGGAGACATCTCTGTTTAACATATGAGAATTTCAATTCAAGATATAATTCTACCTGTACTTTGTCCAAGGTTTGGAATATGGGCAAGCCTTGATGTCTAGAAAAAAATAACATTTCTGTTGTGGGTTCAAAATTTCACATATCTAATTGTTTTGGACCTCTTTCCGGTGCAAGTTTATGCAATCTTTTGCACATGTCTGTGTCACTTCAAACTTTGCAAATAGCTGTAATTTCCAGAGTAAAGTTCAATTTTCAATTGCTTTCATTTACTTTCTTTGTTTGAGAAGAGAGAGGGGGGGGGGGGGGTTGGTTTTGGAGAATAAACAAGGAGAATTTGTTAATTTTAAAGAAGGCTACAAGTAATAGTGACAAATCTATGAGAAAGTGAATCATTGATTACTGAACAACTGCAGTAGATCCAACTTGGTTCATTCACAATTATAAATTTCTTTAACCCTAAAGAATGATTCACTCGGTTCATCTTGTCAAAAGGGAACAAATAATCATAAACAGCTAAGTYGATTATCTCTGAATTTTATCATTTCTTATATTTGAAATGTGAAAATTACTTTCTTTTTCCTTTCAACCTTTCATATGAAGTCTAATTTCAATTACTCAGTTATGAATCCAAAATGGTTTTTGCCCACTTTGCACTAGGAGTGCAAAGAAGCTGAATCTAGTTAGTTTTAGGCATTATCTAGTTGAGTCTCTTAATTTCTCCACTCTCAAAATTAACTTGAGCCCAATTGATCACATAAAATTTATAGTTCAATTTCACTTGGTTAAGCTTGCTTACTACTAGGACTACTTGAAAGATTTGATTGTTAACTCACTGATTGAGCTCCCTACTATTCCCTTTTACATTATAGTAAGTATATGCATAAAAAAAAAAGGACTTAAGCTCGATTAGCTCCATGAATTTACCCAAACCAAGTCCACTTGTCTTCAAGTTCAGCTTGATTAGCTCAAACTTAACCCAAACTCAATCAAGATCCAAGCAAGTCAATTCTTGGATGAACAAGCCCAGGCTACTAGTAGCTGTAGCTCTATTCCTCTGCACCCCTGAGATCCACTAAAAGTCTATTACATTTATTCACCAGGAACCCAAAGCTTTCTTTGCCCACTTACACGTTCACTSTTTTCCCCACCTGTCAATACTACTTTTCCTTCCCACTATATTCACGATTTTCTTCTTTTAATGCACTACTACTTTTACAAGATGAGTTTCCTAATCAATGACATCCAACAAGGCCAAGCAACTTCCGTGAATTCTTTTTTACTTATTTAAAGGACTTCTAAGTTTTGCTTCTGGATCCAAATACAGGTCATCGATAAAACAAACAAGGAGAAATGCTTAGTAGAAAAGTCCTCCATAAAGAACTATTTTGCTAAGAATTTCTCCAAAAACTAATCTAGGTTACCTAGCTGTGCTATTAGATGGCTAACTACTGGAAGTGCTTCCAAAAGTACATCCAACACTTTCAGGGCCAACAGACCCATTTGTTAAACCAAAACAGGAAATTGAAGAACGAAACTAATAACTATCTTTATTTTCTCTTCAGCCCTGGAAAAGAAAACAGAAAAAGAAGGATAACCTGAACAGTTGCTCGTAGTAAAGTTGCAATAGAACAAAAAAATTATACTTGTCTCTTACTGCAGTTTGGTTGGCCTTCTATCTCCCATGTGAGACTAACAAGTGCCATAAGCATAGCAGAATAGTGATGGTATATCCACCTACAAATCATAATCAGGGTCACTAACTTCAAGACATTTTTACATGTACCTAATACCATAAGATGCGTTCAACAAGAACTTCACAATATGATAGCTTGAGGAAGGGAACATGTGGAAAATGCCTTGATAAATATGTGATCCTCCACTTGATAAATCATTATGTACCAATCAAGAGTTTTCTCCACATTAAGCATAAGAACATCATGTCCATAGMTAATGTTACCGCTTATCTTTTTGGCATTTGAGCATTTAGATATTATTCAGAAAACTTTTCTCCTCTACAAACAGTAGGTAATTCATATATCAATTAAATGTTCAAGTAAATTTTAGACAAGAAGAAAAAAAAGAGAAGTAGCTCCTTTTTATTTCTGCTTAATTGGCTGTTACAAAGATCAAAAAGAATTCTATGATTTTCTCCTGTCAAGTGGACCATTTAACACATAGATTCTCTATAATCCTGTTGGCATCAACTGCTGACAAAGCTTTGCACTCAAGTCTGTAGGAGCAACAAGAATTACACATCATTCATCACTTAAAGCTCCAAAGACAAAAATGTGAATTCTGTCTCAATCTTTRCTGGAGTTTAGAAATGAGAGTCAAGGGAAAGTAAAGAAGAACTATCATACAAAACCAACAGCCACTATTGGGGAATAATAAAAAGAAAGAACAAGAACAGATTGAATACCAACGGCGAATATCACTTCCATTTACTCTCAAAATGTTTTCTYACAGAGCCAAACCAGTGTAAAGGGACAACAGCCAGGACTGCAGGAAAACATTGAGCCCTGATTAAGTTTTGAAAACTCAAATACAGAACGAATCAGAAAATTAACAGATACCTGGTATAGTTGAACAGGAAATGCTGGTAAGCATCCATTCCATATGCATGATCTTAGGATCAGCAATATGGATGGAAAGAGTAGGAAAAGCAATGCAGTCTTGTCCTGCAGGCAATGTGGTTTATAAGAACTTGGGGAAAATGCTCCTCAAATTGGAAAGGCATCATATAATTAAAAGGATGCCTTGTAATGGCTAGTAATTTTCAAGTATCAAGGTACATGATTTTTGTGTACAGGGAAGAGGCCAACAGGTAGAAGAGAGGAACACAAATGTAGTAGCAATATATCAGCAAGAAAAGCACTCAGATGGTGCTAACCCTCTTGAATATTATGTGAAATACTCGATATTAATTTCTTAAAGCCAAGTTCCAGACACAAGCAACAGAAACGGGGACACGGTAGTCAGCAAATATGGACAAACATATTGGTGTCAATCGACATAGGATCTGTTGATAGAGGAGAGCAGGAAAAAGATCGAAATGGTAACTATGGGTTCTGGACTGGAAATACTACAGACAGGCTAGGAAGAAATGATTGTACTCGCTTTGCAAAAATGAAATTTTTTGTAACGACTGTAAAGACAGGAGGTTAAAGTATACACCACAATAACCAAATCGGGGAAGCTGGGAAAAGAGTATGTGGAATATAAATCGAAATTGGTAAATATTGGGGGGGGGGGGGGGGAGTGGGGAAAAAAAGGGGCCTGCATGCAGGCAGATAATAAGGTGACACAAGCTTAACGATGCAAACACGTATAAATCCCTCGAGGAAGGACCAAGAAATAGAGTAAATATGGTCGATAAAAAGGGGAAAACAAAATAAAAGCAGGAACTCCAAAAAGAAAAACCAAAATTAAAGATTGGACGTGGGGAGCAAACGAGGGCATATGTATACCCTGTAATTGTTGTAATCTTGTTTCACTTTAAGCTGAATGTCCTTCCTCAGGGCGCGAACATTTATRGGACCCAGAAACATGTCCAGGAATCTGCCTGTGATGTCAGGTTAGATGAACCATAATTAGCACACATCATTTTTCATCTTCTATGATGGCATCAGGAACATGAGACAGGAATGAGGAGAGTTGGAGTTACCTTGAGCAGATCCGGGAAGGAACGAAGCAGCCTCTCCATCTTCCAAGATACACTTAGCCTTATTTAATTCATCTTCATGCTGTACAGGAATAGAAAGTCATAAGCTAGTAGTAAATTAGAAAATGGATGGCATGGGCTTCATTATCATGCGAATGCAGGAGAATAGCCAACATACTGGTACAGAAAGGAAATTTTTTTTTTTACCCGGTGGGCTAATGCGGGAGGCAGGAGATGCTCGGCCTCCATGGAGGATCGGAGGTTGAGAATGGAGGACTTAAGGATCGGTGCTTGCTGTCCAAAGGATTGCTCTTCGGTGCCAGTCTTGGCAATGTGAGCGGCCGCCCGTTCCTGCAAATTCTTTACCGTCTCCACCACCTTAGCCACCTCTTCCTCTATTCCCCTCTCAACCAATTCTCCCATTCTGATCCTCCTATTACTCCCTGGAGCTGTAGTCCAAATTTCCAGTACAATGTGTCATTTAAAAGATTCGGGTTCGAAGTTATTAGTAATTAAAGAGAGCAGCTTCTGTGGGTAAGCTCGTGCMCCTACATTTCTTGGGAAGATAACAGCACTAGCGCCTCGGAGGATGCCATAGACTGATATATGATTGGCTTGCTGTAGCCGGAGCAATTTTCCTCCTCGTTGGTAATTTTCTTTTTTTTTTTTTTTCCTCTTTTGCAGACTCACATGGTGATATTAAATCGTGATTTTAAACAACTAACGATATTTGTCAAAATTAAACCATATTTATATTTCTATTTAACACTTCTTTTTTTTTTTTTAAACGAAAACGAAATCAGAATGTTTTCCAGGCATATCAGCCTTGGTTGCTTAAAGCACTTTCAAGTGTGTCTTTACCTTTAGGACTTAAAACACACTAATATTTCTATTTGGCAACTTGAAATTTTGATATGTGTTCGCCTTTTCTTTCTAGTTCTCTATTAAGAAATATAACATTGTCCTTTTAGAAATTCATTTTACTCCATCTACCTCCCATTACTTATGTACTAAATGTAATTAACTCATATATTTATCACTGTACCAAATAAAATGAAAAATTGAGTTTTCAAGATCAAACCAAATACAGGTTTTTTCAGCTATTGCACAGTAAAGATAATGGATGCAAATTTGAATAGGTAAACGGTCTGTGGAGTTTTCCGTGGTTGGTGACTGATTAAAGCTACACTTGAAGCTCTTCTTGCTTGGATGAGATCTACTTATGACGTTACATCTACCAACAAAATGACCAGCATTTACTGAATCGAAGAAGCTAGAAAAAGAAAATTTCCTACAAATAATATACCATCAGACTGTTGAACCACTTCACTATAAACTACTTCTCACGTAGCAGATTAGATTCCTGGTCTCTGCAATTTCTATAAGTTTGTCGAACCACCTGAAAAAGACTTCATTCAACTCCACAATGATGTCATTACTGCTTAGCTTCAGCAGTCCAATAGCTTTTAACGGCAACAAGAATCTTCTCTGGGTTAAATGGTCCGCTTTCGTGATCTATAATGCGACTCTCCCATTTCATTCCATCTGTTACACTTTTGATTTTCACCAGGATCTCAACGACGTCCCTGAATATAACAGTCCCTTCTGGCCTCAGGATTCTATCCATCTCAAGGAGAATGTAGGTGATGTCACACCTTCAAAGTACAAGGAACACATAAATATACACACACTACACATAGTATCATCCTTAATAAGCACTGCAGGGCTGCTGGAAACATCAGAAATTACAAAATTGAAAACACAACCAACCCAACCATTTACCTGCTCTCGTACATGCTAAACACGCCACTGGCATGGATGAGGTCATATGTTCTTGGATATGTTGAGAATGCTTCACACCAGTCATGATACGTGCCAATAAATCCTCTTTCATAAATAATACCGAGAGTGTCAAGATGTGAATTAGCAGGGACTACATTCATTACCCATACTGGATACTTTAACAGGGCTGCTGCAAAACCACCAAGGTAAGCATTCATGTCCATAACATTCCTGTATTGCCCTTGGAGTAGGGGACTAGCAACACGTTTGTAATTTGCCACCCGCTCCTTCCACATTCGATTATCCTCCTGGAATATCTCTGCTGTAATACCTGGTATTGAGCCACTGCYAATCCTTGGGGAAATGGCAAATGCACGCTCAGGCCATTTTTCTAAAGCACCGCCTGCAACTTCGTCYGAGTTGCTTACCTCTGGCAAYGTGCTGATGCATGTTTCCATATCTTTATACCTTCAGTTAGAACAACAGATTAGTTAAGTGTGGTATGATTTACTCTATTTTGCAAATTAAATTAGTTCATAGTTTATTAAAGCTTCTGAAGATACCAGGCTGCATCAGCATTGCCAGATTTGCACATTGTTGGTGTATGGTAAATTGCCCTGCTCTTGATGCACTTAACATGGTTTATGGGCTTTTGCCAGACAGCAAGATCATCCTTCTCGACTACTTTCTTCCAACATAGGCGTTTGGCTACATCCTCAATGGCATCTTGTTCTTGCTTCAAATCTTCTTGGGTTCTTTCCCAACCTCTCCAGTATTTCTTCCAGCGGATAGGAGGGCCAGACAGTATCCAGTAGCCACCAGGCCTAAGAACTCTGTCAACTTCAATTAGATAAATGCCGTCTGCGAACAATGGAAAAAGGTGCATACGAATGAAAAATCTAAGTAATTATTCACGATCTATACTTATCAAGAAGACATATGTAACACTCTTCCCGTCCAATCAATAGTTCTCTTTTTGCCCCCTTCTCTTTCAAACAATTGACAGGACACGCAAACACCTTACCATACTTGTGCCAAGGGATCAGACAACGCGAGCAGTGAGCCATRTCAAAGGCCCTTGCAGGATAGGGAAGTCTCTGAGAGCCCATTACACCAATCATTGCTGGGACCCCTCGCTCCAAGGCAAACCATACCTGTGCTTCATGTGTATCCCTTGGAGCAAAAGACATTGCAATGATGTTCCTTTTCAACAGGTAAGCACCCCAACTTGCAACCTTTGACAAAAATATGCCATGAAAAAGAAAGTCTTTTTGAAACAGAAAAGGGTTACTATTGTTGATTGTTCCTCATAAGAGAAATGTACAAGAACAGAACAAATCCAACCAAAATCATTGATGTTTAACTCATGAACTGCAACAGTTAGCAACTTACCCCGCAACCAGTGTCAAGTGCAGTCCGAATAGTCCCATTGGTAAGAGGGATGAGCTCATTAATGTCATCTATGTAAGCATCCGCTCCGCGCGGAAACATGGTGCCTCCACCAGGAAATCTAAAACGATCACCTTCCATTTGGATCCAGTTCTGATTTGCCTTCTCAATACTAAGATGTTTATGAGGAATGTTTGCGTACCATGCATAATCTCTACTCTGTGGCCATTTGAAAGGTGTCTTGTAGTTGGGTGGAGCGGGTATCAGGCAGCGAAGGAGCTCTTCCTTCTCAGGGCAGTGTCTCTCTCTGTATTTTAACATGCTGCGGTCAAATTTCCTTCCTCTACGTGGATCTTGGCATGGAGTGTACTCGGTGAAGGACATATCACATGGTGGAAATTGTTGGATTTCCTCGGAACTGTTCACCTCTAACTGATGGTGACTTTCAAAGTCCAGTGGCGCTGATAACAACGAGGATGATGGAGAGGATAATGTTGAGATATCAGAAATCTCCTTCTCACTAGGAGATCCAACATTGCAGCCGACTCTCTTGAAGACCTCTGATTGGCTGGAAGGAGTAGGATTTGTACTCTGCCAAGCACCTAGTACATAGAATAAGATGCAGAGCCCACTTACGCCTAGGATCCAAGTGAGGCGTCTCTTTTTTATATCCAATTGGTGAGGCTTAGGAGATCCACTATAATCCTTCGCCATTGATTAAGCCTGACTGGGAACGATTTCTTGTGACAATTGAGACTTGGAAATAATAACACCAACCCACATACCATTCAAGAAAATACAAAATTTGTACTTGTACTGGAAGATATTTGTAGAGTTAACTGCTTGAAGAAAAAGAACAAGTCTTTTCTATTTCCATATTTTTGAAAAGAAATTTTCTGCGGTTGGAGGGGACGAGAGACCGGGGGTTTCAGAGAAAGGGTTGCAGTATGGAATGCAAGATATCAGAACACAAGTGACGAGTGATTGTCAGAGCTGTAGAAAACACTACAATTACCAGCTTACCAGAAAGTAAAAGGCAAAAAAAACTAAAGAAGAGAAGAGAAGCATAGGCATTTGATTATTACAGTCTTAAAGCATAAGATATGACAGAAGGAAATCAGAACATGTGCGTCGCATATATATAGATTGAGCATATATAAATCAAATGGAGCTACATACCTCTCGATCGGCTTCTGGGCCGCTAAGAACAGAACGAAAGCAAAGGAAGACAGAGAACAGCGAAAAAAAGAGCACAGCTTCAATCAACTCCGGCAATAAGTCCAAACGAACTTCCACTACTTCAACAAGAAGTTGTGCTGAAAAAGTGTAATTATCGTATAAAGAATGTTCCTTCTTCAAAGCAAACCATCTCTATCTTTTTACCCCCCTTTTGTTGAGAGAGAGAGAGAGAGAGAGAGAGAGAGAGAGAGTGAGAGAGATGGAACACAGTGAAATTGAGAGGCTTCTACAAATTAGAAAGAAAATATTAATGTAATAAATAATAAAGGAAAATAATTACCTGAGCTGTTCGTTTCCATGGTTTTCCTTAGATTTTACAGTACATAGTGTCGTCMTAGCTATTAGCAAAACATATGGACCCGGGAAAAGGATGAAAAGAAGCAAAAAGGAAAAATAAAGGACAGAAAAGACTCTCTACTCGGCCGATTGTTTTCCTTCAAGAAAAAATCGTCACAAAGTGAAGTTGATAATGCTGGTAYCAATTAGTGAATGCACTTTAGGAAACAGAATTAGCAAAGACATTTAGAGATTGGGGAAGGAGCAAAGAAGGTGAGAGGAGTGAAGAGAGGAAAGAGAATATGAAATTCTTTTCCTTTATTATAGAAAAAGGGTAAAGGAAATAACAAAACAGAGGAACAGGAAGATACGTGGAATGCTTCTTTCTTGGATTTGAAATTTGAGCAAGACAGAGCAGGACGTGTTAAGCTTCTCCGCATCTAAATATTGCAATTACCACAGACCTAATTAGTTCCCGACAGACTTGCCTCAATTTGCTGTCTTCCGCATTTATCTTCTCCTTCCATTTCTATTTGTATTATTGTATACACACGTAATACAAATTATTTTTTATTTTTTTATATCCTCCCAATAAATTGCTACGAGTCAAACGTGAGGAGATGAACACTTCTTACGAGATAGTAATAAAGTCCGAACTAAATTCGTATATCTACTTTTTCATGTTATGGGATATAAAAATTAAAAAATAAAACTTCTATTTATATTTATATTTACTTTTATGCGTTCCACTGAATTGTTTAATTTTAAAAATCATAAGCCAAACATGAGAACGAATATTTGTTATTAAATAATAAATCTTAAATTCAATCCTACATCACACGCGAGATATGAGAGTTGGAAGTCCCTTTTTTATGGACGGTTGCAGATACTAACACATGTATATACAACCTAATTCTACTGCAGACGTCAGCCTTTGAGCTTTAATCACAATACATGAGTAAACAASAAGTACAAGAAAACCATACATACATGTGGTTTAAAGAAGATGAGGAAACTTGGCGTTRCATGGCCYAATATAGTGCCAATTTATTTGAAAAAGTAATATTTGTTCTCTCCTTTTATCAATCAGAGTGGAAGCCTTCATTTCTCTTGTTATTGTAATGTTGTAACATAGAACCTAATCATCTTCAGTGATAGTAAATTGTAGGCCAATATGCCTAGGCTTGGGGTTTGTTTGCGGAGTCTTTTCGTTCGATGATTCAAATGTTCTCGCGGATCCCTTCGGATGTTGTCTTATTCACATGTTTGTCCCCCAAAAAAAGTGTGTGTATATATATATTGAGAGAGAGAAGTCGAAGAAAGGAAAAAGAAAAAAGTAAAATGCTTTTACAGAGGAATCATCACCATTTACTATGGAAGAACCACTTCATTAATTGTACTAAGCAAAACTAAACTCAATAAATCCCTGGCCAATTAGTACAGAAAACACAACCATATGAAATACTCGACAAGCCAGGGAGTATAAAGATTCACTGCGTGCCACTCAACAACTTTTGAAACCTTGGTAGAATGAGCTTATGATTGCTATCTTCAAAAACCTTGACTAGTGACTGAAGTGCTCTTACTACTAGCTCTCTCTTTTCATTCACGYAAGTCATCTGTTCACCGTCAAGCTGTGTGGTTCTCTCTTCAAGAGACGAGCAGAGTCCTTTAAGCCACCCCTCAACAAACAACGCTTTCTAGATTTAATGAGTGAAGAATGAGCCTCATAACTAGGGGGGAATATTTGAAATATACTTGCACATAAATGTATGAAATAAGTAGTAGCAAGAATACGAGAGYATATATCATCTGAATAAAGGACGAGTAGAAAAAGAATGTTTTGCAGATGAAATCAAATGAAAGCAAGCAATTAGTAAGATATTGAGGATCAAGTATAAGTAGATGAATGGCACTAGYAGCATAAGTAAGATGTTAAGTTCAAAGACGTTCAGATGCTTACTTTTGCAAGAAACTCTTGGATACGCCTATGATCTGTTCCCGAAGCAAGTACAAGAACATGCAGCATGGTTGAAGTCACCTGTAGTAAGCCATACCAAATGAAGATAAGTCGAACTGGGATGAAAAGTACGACCAAGATCTAATGGAATATGTCGATCGCATCACATGTAGTGTAACATATTTCTGGTGTCTCACATGGAAGATCCCATATAACTCCTAGTGTAGCCCCAAAAAGATCCATGTCTATGTTCAGATGTAAAAGTACAATCTTTGCAGATGCATGTTATCATTTTCATAAATAACATAGAGAAATGTTGTGTGCATTAATTCTTTTGCAATAAAATAAGTACAACACATGCATTTCGTATTCACCATATTTGCAACAAGTGATAAATAATTAACGACCGAATATATTTTAGTTCAAGTATTTCATATCGGCTGGGTTTAGTCAATATTTAAACAAATTGATCTCTTTTCTGTTGTTCAATTTCAAGTGGACAACATGTAATATCATAAGAAACCAAGGTGAATGCTAACATTTGCTACTCTCAGAGAGAACATAAACAAGATGCTACACGTGTAGTAACACATTTCAGAAACATAAACAWATGTAATCTAGGAAACRAACTAAATACAGGTCCCGTGAAACTTAWATTTATTCTGAACATTAATATATGAAGAAAAGTTAGAAAAGGATGAAAAGTAATTGTTTTATGCATAAYGTTTGGCAGATAYTTTCAATTCACTATGCAAAACTCTATCTTGTGATTGTTCATACTCCATGATGATTAATTTGTTTAGCCTAGATACGACTCGTCACATTATTGGACACGCAAGTAACAATACGAAAAATATACTGTGTCGCTGATTATGAATTTGAAAATATTTTAGTAGCGAAATCAACTGTCAGAAACTTCTAGAGCCTGGTTTCAATTGGATCCCATATGAATTTATAAACAATGCCCATAGGAAAGAGCATTTACCATCAAGTGATATAGAGCAGAAAAGTTCAATTTAGATTAGAACCTAGACAATTTATCTATTACTTCTCATGTAGGTGTCCAAATCTGGTGCTTTTTGTCTAATCAGACTTCTAACATATTCTTTAGAGGTTCAAGGGACTCAAGCTGCTTATAACATGAGATCACTAGGCAAGTACACAAAGGATTACTGATGGGATCTATTAAATAAACTTAATATCCAATTGGAGAAAACCCACTTTATTTTTTTATAATAATATCTTCAAAATTTCCAAAGAAAGAACATCAAAAATATGTCAAACCTTGCTTTTGATTTGGGTTCCTCCTTTTATGATTTCAGGAGAGAGGAGAGAAAGGAAATTGCATTTGCTGTTTTTGAAACAAATCCATGGAGAGACAGTTCATAAACCCGGTCCACTTTCCCAATATTGGAAGACCATCAGCTTTCTAAGAAAACATTTTATGTTGTTTCTTTAAACATTCTACAAGCCAATGCAAGTACTTGCAATTCCAAACATTCCCCAAGCATTAGTAATTGCCACAGTTTTGTGGTCACAAGTAAGATAGTCATTGGAATCACAAGATGACCCATCACAACCATAACCACACACGTAGTTTCACATCACAACCATAACCACACACCTCTAATACTGTAGTTTCACAACTCTCAATCCCTTTAACCTCGAATTGTCAAGCAATAATCACTAAGTTGGTAGTGAATGCCAATGTGTACCTATATGTGATACTTTACATATATTGAGTACTGATATAGGGTCTTGTACCATGACATTCATCGGATGTTTTTGCTCTGCTCAGGACTAGAAACTCAGGGCAAGAAGATTTATGACACAGAACGAYGCAGTATACATCACCAAAAATGTTCCATTATTTATTTAGGTATATAAAACGTACAAATACTCATCTTAAGAAGCTCCCAATTGCCCCAAGTTTCCAACCAGCCACCAATTCCATCTTACATACGTTGTTTCAGAAATGTTAYWTAAGTTTAGGGAGAAAGATTTCTTTATTCATACGTTTGGGAAACTTTTTGGACCAAGAGAGAGGTCTTTCCTGGAGAGATGCTGAACAGCATTTTACTAGTTCGGCATAGTGAAAAGTAACACATGAAACCTGTGACAAAGTCTACTCAACATCAAATACAATGCACAGTCACTAGAACTAGAAATAAATGCACCWCAAAAAGTACTTGTATTAGGCCATTGTTCTTACGGTACATTTTAACCATGCATTATATTTCCCTAAAGAAGTAACRAGGATATGAAAATACGAATCAGCTGGGCAAAAGCTGTCAAAGTAAACGTGTTTTGCCTTGCTTCAATAAGCATTCTGATTCAACTCATTAATACTTAAAAAGAACTTTCTGGTAAGAATGCTCAAAATTGAYGACATACAAAAAGATTCTTTGACACATTTTTCTCAGGATAAGTGGTAGGCTAACAGAAATAACTCTTAAGTAGACATTTTTACTAGTCACCAAAAGATAAAAAAGGAACGGGCTAATACAAACAAAGTTGGTAAGAAATGCCTCGAAGCACCTAAAATTCTTGTCAATGCATAGAGGTTGATGAAATATGAAAGCTCATTCATGTGGGAGGTGTACAAAAAGCCACACAAGGATAACAATTATATTGAATGTCTTTTGATTTTCACCACGAAAGCAAATCAAAACAGTCACTCCCTGAACGTGTGTATCAAAGTAAGCAATTAGGGGAATATCATTGTATCAGTTGCACAGAGGCGAACATATAACTGTCTTTAGCATTTTCTTTCACAAAGTTTATCCATAGGAGTTTTAGTTCATGAAACTACTTAACCATGTCCAAATAACACGAGGTTCTACATGCATCAGTTCAAGCCGTTTCATAAGATAGTTTCAGGACAATGACCTGCTTTTCAAGCGCAACCCTGTATTTGAAATTAGATGGTGTGGATATCTGATCTGAACTGAGATTCTCCAGTATATGAACCATTCCTTGGAGCACATCATAAAAGGATGTTCCATAATCTACATAAAACGAATAGACAAATTAAGAAAATAACAGGCAATAATTAATCACAAAACTTTGCTCTCGAAAAAAAAAAAAAAAAAAAGCCATATATGCATATCTTGTTCCACCCCAAATCAACAAATCAACAAAAATTAAAGTTCCGTATTTGAAGGAGGACTATGGCATGGCATCATGGAAATTATGCTAGTTATTCGATGGCTATGGAAGAGGGGAGAGGAGGCAAGGGCCTTCGATTCATGTCAGACCGATGACTTTCTAAAGGTATAACCAAAGGAAACCTTACTTTAGGGGGTATTTAGCACCACAGTTCCTAACAAAGAAAGAAGCCAATAGCTGTTTCATAAATAATTAAAAGAAAACCATTGTTACAATGCTTGTAATACTAGATTGATAAGGAAGATAATAATACCTAACCAGGAAACTCCTAAGATAACAAAATTCTTAAAACAGAACAGCTGGGTATTGTTCATGTGACAGTGCTCTTATTTTTCCTGCACCAGTTCCCCTCCAGTTGGAGAAAAACTTGTCCTTGAGTTTGATTGGTTATCCATGATAAAATGCTTCCATGCTTTCTTTCAACTCTTTCAGTAATGTGTAAATAAAAGAGACTTTTCAGAAAGGTTCCTCATGACAGAAAATTCAGAATTTTGCAGTAGCAATCTTTTGCAAACTTCGCACAGCAACAACCTTATCTCTTTTGGATCTTTTCATCACTTCTTGTAAAACATCTCCTAACAAGATAAAAATCTGAACCTTTAAATCTGCCCTTCAAGTTTACTGACTTGTAGAATGGACAAGGACAAAGATTCATTTCCTCTGAAAGAGGAAGAGCATTAGAAGTTTCAGCGACAGCATTGTTCAGGAGTAGAGAAGATCCATCTGCACCATCTCCTCAGGATATGTCATACATACATGGAAGTTCAAACTACCTCACTTTTTTCAAATATATCAGCATCTGAGTAATCTGAAAATTCATTTTCTTCATGATAACCTCTCGGTATGTCAGAAGATTCATCTTGATTTACCTCCTCATTAATGAGTTCATCAAGAATTGATGTGTATCAGTGGACTTTCAATCTTCTTCAAGCTTTGTTGCCACATTAGGTATCCTTGTTCCTTATACCAATTTTTGCCAATAAAGCTAAGGGAAAGGAAAGAAGCCTTCCACTAATGTCTGAGCTATTGTTTTTTAGAGGCAAAACCAATGGAAATCCTAGTCTAAGAGCACATCTAGAAAACCCAAAGGTTTTTACGAACACAAAGCCATCGCTTTTTCCTCAAAAGATATAAACTCACTGTCACAGTGCTGGAAATCAGAGTACAAATGAATTCAAAGTCTACAGTTCTAACTCGAAGAAAACAATATCTCAGGAAGCTGAATAACTCTAAAATACTATATTAATAAGAAGGGAATAATTCTAAAATACAAAATTAAATAAGAAAAGGAATAACAAACAAACAAGAAATTCTTAATAATGAAATTTCTAAAAAAAGAATTGCTGGGAACAGTACTCAAACTTTTCCTCCATAGACCAGTTCGAAGTAATATTGCAGCACTTCAAGTGCAACATAGACCAGTTTGATTACAAGAATTGTTAAGCTGACATAAATTTCCAGAGAATCGCAATCAACAAAATCCTGAGTAAATGGCAGAAAGATGTGGTAAAAAAGCAATATGGCCAAAACTGAGTAGTGGAATGAGCAGTGCATGAGCATAGTCAATGATGACATCAGCTTGAGAATATGTCGAATATCATGTTGTACCTATTGAAAATTTGAAAGACAAAATCAGATCTACCATGGTGGTAGTCAAAAAGTCCTCTAACAAGATTTACCGTCAACTCTACTTGGAACAGCCAAAGCAGCAGCAGCTTGTATCCTGATCTTAAAATTTGCAGAGTCACGCAACAGCAGTAAAAGAATACTAAAGACAGATGGAGCCCTGCAAAAAGCATTTAAATTGTCATTTAGGGTATCAATGTCAACGACATTGTTTGTGGATTAGTAATGAATACATGACAGTAACATTTCATGCTTTTTAAGGCAACAAATGCACCATCAGCAACAACTGGACAAGGCATTTGGGCAAGTTAATAACCTGCTCTTTTGATCTGCATTAGATCTTTTTCTTATTTCTTGTAGCTGCGGTACTTGTTTGGCTATTTGGAATTATATAAATCGCATGCCCTTATTTGGTTATTATCATTTTTTGATGACAAGAGTCATGATACAATTTAAAATAAATAAAAGAACAGTTAAGGTTAAATTCTAATAAAAGAATGACAAGAGAGTTGAGACTAAAATTTGAAAAGAAAAGAAAATAAAGGAAGATAGGTACAGTTTAGACCAGAAGAYAAGAATCTACCCTGGTAATAAGGAGGTGATAGAAATCTGTATCTGCTTGTCTTCTTTAAACTATTTCCATGAAGGTCATAGAAGATTTCATATGAAAATGATGTACAACATGATTACCACTATCAATTCTAGTTTCCTTTTTTCCTCAGTTTCCTATTTCTAGTGTCCTGTTTTAGTTATTTCCTTGAGGGTTTAGGAATACGAACATTACTTTAAAGGCTCAATGTGTCAGTTGAAAGTGCTACAACACAAATTATCAGAATTTTTATCCAAGGTTTTAGACCTGTTATGTTTGTCTTTGTTCTAAACTTCCACTGCACCAAGAACCAATATAAAACAGAACCCTGAAAACATCTGCTAAGCTGCTACATAGTAAGCTTGATCTGATATCCTCTTTCCCATTAAAAATCATCTTCCTGTGCAGTTTTACTAGATCTGGAGCCTTTGTTTGTTGTGACATTGAGTTGAAAACTAATGATTTACTAGACCTCTCATTTTGCCTCTGAAGGCAGTTTGACARGATAGCAACTATATCATAGTTTCTAGATAGCATCTATATGGTTTACAATGTGCATATCACTTTTCCTTTTCCTTTTTTCATTTTTTTCCCAACCATAACATTCTACTACTGCAATAAGTAGTGGTTGACTTCCACAAAATTAATGTTTGAGTATTACCATGCTTCTTGCTAATACCAGTGAGCATATACGTAGGGAATATAGTATATTGTCATTCTATATGCAAATCTATATATACATTCAGCCACATAATTACTTACCAGTCCATGTCCTGCAATKTCAAAGTTCTGTTGAAAAATAAATTGCTCAATGCATGGCAAACGTTCCACTGAACCTGGGAGAAATTCCCAAATATTTGTCAAAAATAATATAAGAAATTAGTTAATTCAAACATAAACGATAACATTCCTCCCCTCTCTCATCATTTGCCTTATGAGAAAACTGCACTACCGCCCTTTTGCATTGGTCATAGTTGCAAAGAAATTGCCTTCAGTTTCAAATTACACTAATCTCATCTTTCAATGCTTGATGATCTTCTGTTAGTTAACCATCAATTTACCTCCATTTGACCATTAAAGGATGAAAATTACCCCCATCACATTGTCACTACTTCATTCAAAAACTTTAATTTCTCTTCTTCACTACTTTCAAATATCACTATCTTTAGTAATTATTGTAGGTATCCATAAATCCTTATAACGTAAATAAGTACAATTTTCAAAATATCCCAACCAAAAAAAAAAAAAAATGAAAAAGATTGTTAACAACTTCAGTAAAGAATGGAAAACGACACTCATCATAATTATGTCTACCAAAACCAACAAGGGAAGTCAGAATTTCATAAACTACAGAACAATCCTTTGTACCTATGGCAAGTAAGCAGAAAGGAGCAATGGAACTTTGCATTCACKGTTACTGTCATTATATTAAGCATCTTATATTACTATCTCTGTTTCTAGCAAAGTGGAGGGGGTGGAGTAGGAATTACCTTAACGTTTCCAGTCGTAACACAAGAAATAAATGCTTGCACCATCTTTCCCAGCGATATTGATGCTTTTGAAGTGGTTGGATGGAATGAGTTTGAATTCTCACCAATATTCTCAACCTTGGACAAGTTGTTCACTGTGGAAATTGGTAAAGTCGTACGATCCACCACATCATCGGTCGCATCTATTTTACTAGTAAATTGGATCACTCTTGAGAGGTTCCCTAGGGCTCTAACAGCATTAGCTTTGACCTGACAGGAAGAGAAAAACCAGGAGAAAAGTAATAGTTCATTCTTGAACCAAGTGTAAGCAAGCAATACTCTTTTCCTATAATTATTTACCTATACAAATATATGAAATTATATGCTTCCAATGGAATTACCCGCAAATAGAAGGAATAAGAAAATAAAGAAAAATGAATTTCAAGAAGACATCAGTGAAGCAGCTAAGACACAGCCTAGTTTAAAGTGCAACATCTCATTCACACCAGGCGTGTCTGGTTGAGAAAAATATTTTGAAAAATCTTGAAACGAGAATATCACAAGACATCCCTTGCTTGCTATTTTGAACAAATGATATCGATCACTCTGTCCTCTAGTAATTACAATACCACAAGAAGCACACTAATGAGGGGCATATGAAAGACTTTCATTTATACCTTGTCATTATCATTTGTCAGATGCAAAGCATTGTCAACAAGTAACTGGATCAATTGAGAGCTCGCCTTTGAATCTATTACATGAGAAAAGACAATTAGAACTAGCAATGTCTCCCAAGAAACACGTGTCACGATTGCAACAACAAAGCCTCTTGAGATATAAGCATCAAATGTCATTCAGCGGAAAACTTGAACACAACTACAAAACCATTCTCAAAAGTAGGTGCATGAACACAATGTCGGAGAGAATCGGAGATGTTTGCTAAAGCCCATGAAGCTGTAATCCGAACCTGAAATTATGACACGGATAACGTTGCTTGCTTAGATGAAAATTGCAACCAACAATTGGTGCATGAAGAAAGATTTATATTGTTTAACAGTCAGAACTCTTACCGAGACCAACGAATCCCTGGTGTTGCACACAGCAGCAGAGACAAGCTTGTCCAGGATCTCTATCCTGTATGATTGAATGCTTTATAGATATATGTTTTCTCTAAATAATAGTTTTCATAAAAGGAAACTTCGAAGTTAGGAAAAACTGATTACCTATGGATTACTTGTGGAAAACATGAAATGACTCCAATGGCACGACAAGCAGCTGACCTTACAGAAGGGACATCATCACCCATAGCAGCATTTATCTGGAAAATTCCCGAACGCAATGATGAACATAAGTAGTAGATCCAATGCTATATATGGTGGAGAACGTAGCAAGACATCAATTTTCCATGAAAATTCTCACAGAAGAACTAAGAATGAAGTCCCGATCATCCTCCCGCAATGAAAGGAACACCGGTGAAGTTAATCCAGCAAAGCAAGTTATAGAAGCCGCCCTTACCTTCAGAAGGAGAAAAACTATAACATAAGCAAATTGTCTATAAGAATATGGAGTTTTGAGAAGTAAAATTAGTYAGCCAGACAAACATAAAAATCAGAAAGTTTAAGACATTGATAAACTCATGATCATCAGAACCATTCTTATTCTCTTACGAATAACTTGAAAATTGAAACTGTATATGGTAATAATAATGCAAAATGCAAGTGCATCTGATTAGGATACTCATCACAGACCCAATTGAACATGCTGGAAGTGGTAACAGCATAGGATGGAAACAGAGGCAGTTGTCGCAGCATTGAGAGTAAAATGGAGGTGGTGGTGGTAAAGGGTTCATGTTTTGATTGGATTGGAGAAAGAAAGTATCGATAAATTTCTGTATTACAGGAGAGTTTGATTCTTATAGCTGGTACCTTTTGAGATTTCTTTCTATTTACTTTGTATGGCCCTATAAAAGTTCCATGCAAGTTGCCATTACTAATTGATTTTACTAGCCAAAAGGAAAAGAAAAGAAAAAAGAAGCGTCGATTTCAAACGTTAAGCATCTCAAAAATAGGTTTTGAGAATATATCTATAGAGAAAACTATGGAAATGCCTTAATTACAGAAATTGTTGTATAAACTTTCTGGGTTTGGATAACAGAAACCAAGGAGGATCTACCTTTAACCAAAGGCAAAACACCAGAGGAGTATCTACCCTATCTTTTACGAGAAAAGAAGAAAAAATTTCTACTCTAAAAAGAAGTACAAGAAAGAGGATGAGGAATCCTCGAGAAAGCAAAACTAAAGCTACATAAGAGCTACCTTCTAATCCCTTTGATAGCTCTACAACAAATTGTGCATAAAAGCACCAGATGCTATCCCCCAAAGAGGAGCAAGAAAAGTAACAAAATCTCAAGTAGTTCAATAAGCAAATGCTGATCTTTAAAAAACGTATAGTCCATTCTGTCTATACCACCCAAATATTGCAAACGCTCTAGAATCTTGGAGAAAAAACGAGTAGCAAAGGAAATAGACATTTAGAATGGATATGTTCTCCTTGACCAACCATGCCAGAAGGATGCCTAAGGATACAAGGCATATGTTTGAATATTGCTTCAGACCACCGCTCACTCCCCAGGGAACATAGTTCAACCTCATCCTTAGAAGCAGCAGGGCCCTCTGACCCATGAAATGGAGCAGATGAAATAGTCTTTGTTTTGATGCAATCAGATGTAAATGGGCCAAGAAGGAATTTATCATCTGAAAGATCCTCAGTTCCTTTAAATCCAGAAACTGCACGAAGACATTCATCCAAAACCTGTACAAAGCTTATAACAGCATTAATTTAAGATTTACCACTTTAAGAGAATAGCAAACATGGCAGTATCAAATTGTTAATTCAATCAAAAAAATAAGTAAATTTGTTAATGTAGAATGAGTCAAGAGAGCATAAATAATTTTAAATTGGGTGTGTAAGGCAGAGAGAGAGAGAGAGAGCATATGACAATGACGATATCTCATGATAAAAAACATAAACTTTAGAGATGGGGAGATGAGGAGAAAAATTTAGCTGAATACCATGAAAACATATTGAGGAGGAGCGAGATAAATAACAATATTGGCTTAAAGCTTGTATGTATGAGTACTATCTTAAGACCTTTTTTCCTTCTATTTCTTCCCTCGAGCTTTGCATGAGGAGCAGCAAACAAAGGGTTTAGGAAATTATAAGTAATGCTATAGAAATAGTGAAGAAAGAATAGGACTGAAGCTAGGAGTTCCAGGAAAAGATAACTGCCAAAGGTTACTGCATCATACTGATACTCGAAGGATTGAAAAACAGAAAATAGGGGCAAATGAAACTACAAGTGAGTGATGGTGATAAACATGCATTCATATCCTTTATAATGTAATTTGGGCASTTGGATTTAGGACAACAAAGAGCAAGTAGTGTCCTTGATATTTTCAAACAAATAATTAACAGCTTATAAAGAACTACTGCACAGTTTTAGATCCCAATAGATGACATCCAGCTTGTATTTCATGAGTGTGTTTATGGCATGCCTGGTGGTACCTACAACACAGAAAAGTATTAAAAGAAAATAACTAACAGTTAAAAAGATAATGTAGCCGAAAATGATTATCACAAGATTAGACTGAAACCAAACCTTTTACTCTTACAATAACCTACTCTTACATATTTTAAGGCAACAGTTGTGATAATGAGTTAATCCGCTYATAGCATAATATAACCTTATAACATATCCCAATACCAAAGTGGCTTTGCAACGTCACAAAGTGGCTTATAAGATCATTAACATTCATCTTCAACCATAAAGAGAGGATTTTGTAAGTCTTGTCAGATTTCTAAAGTTAATCATGCTCAAGACAGATTACCTTGTCTAATCATTTCTTCAGAAGGAAAAGAGGAAAAAAAAGTCCAGTTAGTTAAGTTCATTTTTGAGGATMTATCAAAATTTCCAACTATCACATGATCAGCAAAATAAGAAATATGAAAACTTTGGATGAAGTTATACATTTTTTTCCATAACATATTGCAAAATTTGGACCAAGTATTCCCTGTGCAAAAGTAGGAACTTCAAGAGACAACATCGAGGTTTCAATTTCTGTTAGTGTGTGGGATGTTGAGTTTRGTTCTGTTGGGAATGAAAACCATGCCATCTAGAAGTTCTAAGTATTCAGAAGATGACCATAATTATATTCAAGACGTACTAGCTCACATGTGGCTTAGTGATCTTGCAAYAGCGCCCAAGAATAAATAAATAAAAACCCTCCACTTATTACAAATCCTAATGACAAGGACAGCCAAACTCTACACAACGTCTAGCCAGAGGCTCACCAACACAGGAACAGTAGCCTAAATCTGAAATTCTTTTACTACAGCAAAGAAAATATGATACCAATTTTCAAGTTAAGAGAACCCATCCCCAATACTGGTGTTCCAGCATATATTAACTAATTCTAATATCCTAATCCTCACTTATGCTCTAATCCTCCCAAACCTCAACCAGCATAGAATTTTCATTTGAGGTTTTCCAGCATATGATTTCCCAACACCTATGCTATCAGCTCTTGCCCCCAACGTGAGGATATGAATATACCTTGCTACCCAGCAATGATACAAATGCAGCAAAACGAATACTAACCATTTACCGCACAAATATCATCAGCACCCAATTTTCAAACTCTGTGTTCTTCATGAATCTCTAACCCTACTCCATTTGAATACTAGCTTCCACAGAGCAGCATCCATCCTGTCTCATCTTATTCCCATTTACATATACTTTGSATATAGTCCATCATCGTTCTCTAGACAAGACCACAACACTTGAGCAATAACATAAGATCTTCCCGTATTAAAAAAGAAAGTTCTCTCAAAACTATAGCTTGTAAGAGTAGGAGAAGAGCTAATACGTTTTTTTCTTTCTTTTTTTTTTTTTTTTTTTTGGGGCACTGGTATGCAATAATGGTGTAAAATTTCAAGGAGAAACTGTAAACCCCATTAATGCCAGGATAATACTTTTTCTATTGCTATTTTCTACTCAAATACATATACCTGGACATTCATCAATGCCGAAGGAATTCATTGAAAATAGATAAGAATACAACAGAACCGGGGTACAACTTACCTTGATTGCAGCTGTAATTACTGTCTCCCAACTAGCCCCACCACTGTGTCCAGCATTATTTTTCCACAACCTTGTTGGAACATCAGGAGTAAAACTCAAAAATCCGTAGACAATTGAGGACACTTGTTTCCAACATGAAAAAATTGTAGTTGGATAATTATGTGCCACAGCTCTAAGGGCCTGCAAAAAACTACCTAGAGAATGAAGCATGCTGTTCAATTGAGCGTGCACACAGAGTGTGCTCTCAGACTATACATATAGAATATAGCAAAAGAGTAGAGAAGGTTAATTAGTATAAAATATTTATGGGCTAAAGTTCCATCTGGATTCTCATGAATCAGAAAGATAAAGTAATTCCAGTACAGAACTCTCCATAAAAGGTTTTCTGAAACTGAAGATCTTAGTCGGAAGTCAATCTTGAGACTTGAGAACACAGGCTYAAGGCAAGCATAAAGATCWCAACCCAATTTAATATATACACAAAATGAGCAAAACAAAGGAACTTTTGTGGTACTACAATGAAGTCCAGCCAGAAGCTAAATATATCAACTTCTATGAACACAAGACATTGTCTCATAAAGTGACAGAAGTCCACAAGTAATACAATGCCAACCAATCAAGGAAAACTGTCCAAGAAGCAGGCAAAACCATATGTTGAAGATAGTAATACAAAAAGAAAATGAAAACACAAATAAGGAAACAGAGGCATGAAAAGTAGAGAGTAACAAGTGGAAGTCCACAATCAGCTACATATTAAATGTCAGAAACCTAGTGTACTTGAGGCCAAATATGATACACACAACCCCCAAGACTTGGAATAAAGTAACTACATATCTTCTGTCTCAAAGTTCTCAGTTATATGGTGGTTACGTAATTTATACTGCTGTTAAAATTTTGAATCAAGCAAAGCAAGGTTAAATCTGTTGATGAGTACTCCAGAAGACACTGAAATCAAAATATTTATCTGGTTTCTGCATAATTTAGTACTGCTGCACACTGAATACATATATATTCTCTAAATTCCACAGATCATCACACCCCTAACTGCTATGGATGTTGCTTCATGGTTTTCCCTTATTAGACAATAGCAGTATGCTAGCTATATTCTTATGTGGTAATCCCAGTCTTCCATWACTGTAGTCATGGAGGCAATTAACKGTACAGCTTGAAAGATACTGGATCAGAAGAGCTTATTACCTGAAGTGCTTCAAAGTTTATGCACGGGCTAGTTACTGGATCAGAGCATCTGAACAAGATAGATAGAACTCCAGATGTATTTTGCACCTCAAAGAAACCTGAATATGCATCTGAATAACCTTTTCATCAAATTTACCAATGCAGATATATCAAAAAAGTGTACGAATCAGACATGAGAACAATGTAAATGCATGTATCAGCTGTTAAAGCTGACATATAGGTACCACTAAAGAAAAGCCATATCATAATACTTTCCTCTCAAAAACCCCTTCTACTACTCACTTGATGGTTCTCTTTTCTGGGATTGACGTTTATCTCAAAATCTAACATATGTTGAATTAGATAAATCTATCCCTTGGTCAAACCATTTAACCTCCTTCCTACCACGCTCAAGAGTACACTCTACATCATGGTTGGTCAATACTCTAGAGCCTTTTTCTAAATCATTTTTCTCTCATTTATCGAGTGACAATCAACTTCATCTACTTTTGAGAAAGTAATCTGGGAAAGCAAGGTTCGCTTTAGAACCAACACTTGAATAACTGTTTGTACTTAAGCTTTTAGATGAGGCGGTAGGATAACATGGCATTCAAGTGAGCCTTTCTGTTTTCTGTTCTGTTTTCTGTTTTCAAGTGTGCATGCATTGCGCTTATCAGCAAAAAGTGCATWTGCTTCATACACAAGACATTATGTTAAATATACGAATTTAGTCCTCGTAATGTTTGAACCCAAATATGTGATTTATGTGCAAGTCCAGTAATTAAAGTAATAATGACTTTTCCTCCATTGTCACACGATAAGGAAGTTAGGGAGAATTTGTTGACTTTAGTTGACGAGATGTGTTTGTCTCTTAATGTGGTTCAAATGCTCATGCAGATAAACTTTTGTGGTTTTGGCAAGAGTGAGCGAGGGAGAATTCTATAGTAATGTGCTTGCTTTGCAATTCTTTGGGCCATATGGGTAGAAAGTAATKRTAAGTTTCCTAAAGATTAATTGAATTATTTTGGGACAGTTATATTTCTCTCATCTCTTTAGGCAATAGCAGCCGGTACTTTTGGAGAAATGGCATCCATATTTCGCAAGAGACTGGAAGACTGCATGGGTGTAGTTTCCAATTACTTTCTTGAGGATTCCTCATCCTCTTGATTGTATTTCTTCTTTTCATTAATAAAAAAATTTATTTGATCTATTAAAAAAGGGAAAACCGTTCTTGGGGAACTAAAAGACATGCTTCTTAGAATAAACACTACAGTACCACAAGCAAGAAGCTGGCTTTCCTCTAAAGCAGCCCATCAACATGGACCCACTACTTCACTAGCAACTATATTGGCTTGATTCATGGTCAAAGAGGGGAAAATGGAAAATATCTCCCTCCATAATCTCAGTATTTCTCGACAAACCAAAGATTACAGCTCAATAATTGCTGCAACATTATTGTTTTCACATCTTATTTTTTGTTTTATAGTGAACAACATATCATTAACTTGACGAGGTCAATGGATCAAACTGGGATTGAAAACAGATGTCTGTTACATTGGAATATTATGCAACTCCAAGATGCAACAACATTACCAACAACACCGAAATCATTAGTTGAGAAAACTAGCTAACCTCCAGCAGCTTCCCCCAAAAGCATATCTTTGATTTGAACAGATGGGGGTGAGACAGACAAAGCGACTGTCAAGCAATCAATAGCAGCAGCCTACAAATAAAACAAATCAGAGGGTTAAGTATGACAGAGGTTCTCTCTTTTTAAAAATTTAGTTTTCTGCGTGGTTGGGGAAGGGTAGGGGCAGAATCAATGTTATTTAAAAAAAAAAAAAAAAAAAGGAAAAGCATGTGCAAGAGTGTGGTGCTTAACAGATAGCATGCTATAAATAGAGCCAAATGTAAGAAGGTTCATGGAACCTAACCGGAATAGCAAGTGATGAGGCTTCCACCAAGGTCAATGGGGTGATAAGTCATCAGTAAAAACACAAAATGCAGAATACAGAAATGATTTCAAACGACCAACTACCTCAAATAATCATCTTGATCCTGCAAGATGGTTTTATTTGTGTATAGGCAAGTAGAACAAGTTATTCAGCATTGGAAATTTTGTTCAAATGGTTTAAAAACTTTACAAATGTAGACATGGAAAGAAGCAGATGGAAAAGAGGGAGATAGGTCTAGTAACCAAGATGGTAAAGAAGGAATTACTTCCTCAAGGACTTGACACCTCACTAATGTAAGACCTAGAGAAGTATTTGATCCTAAAACATTCGATTACAGAGATTGTCTATCCTTTTTTAGAATAAATTGACTCTCAAAGATAAGACCACGATGTAGATAGCAGTCCAGGTTTTGGCTTCAGGAGACTTCGTCCTAAGGCGAACTAACTAGAGTTGCATAAAAGGGCTCATCTTATCTAGGGGTTGGAGGATAGTTATTGTAGTTGGCTAATAAAGCACAAAAGTAACAGCTGTTACTTTTGGAAATGAGAGCCAAGTTCATTCTAGCACTGCATTAATCAATTATATCATTTGCTTCAGCTGAGCTTGTTGTGAAGTACCAATCACATCTTTTACACATGAGAGGGACTAACTAAACCTTCTATTTGATGGCAACATAGTTACAAATGGAGTTACTCATTTTAAGCCAAAGCTTGTCTTCATGGCAGCCAAATAAAAATTGACAAATATTATTTCCAAAAACCACAACTAATACTTAAAGAAACACATAAAAGTGGAATAGATTTTTTAGTCTTCCCCATCAATGTCAGAGCGAGTATCAGAAGCCTTTAAATATCGCACGAACCAATAAACTTGTCTGATCACATTGAAGCAAAAATTCGTCTTCAACCGTCCCCTGAACCGAAGAAATAACTCCTGGCAACAACTCGGGAGGCATTCTTGCATATCTGCGTAATCATTAAGTAAGTATTACTGGACATCCACAGGCATCTAATCAGCGGAATGAATAAACCAAACAAAATGTGTGTATTAAGCATATTATACATGTGTATGAGTCAATATATAACATATATATGTCTAGAAATGGATCAGACACCTTATCCACGCAATAATAAACTGAAGATTGGGACAGGTTTTACGGAATGAGTTTGATTAAATCTGGTTAATTCACACTAATGCACATTAGCACAAATATGTCCAAGTATATTAACCTTCAGAGCATATTTCTAGCATGTTCTCCAATAGTGGGATAAGATATTTCATTATCTCACACTCAGTAAAACAACAAACTTACTGTAAAAAGGCATTACTCCTAAGGAATGATTCAACTTGTTGATTTTCTAATAAGTAGAGATAAGATTGATAAGATAAACTAACGATTTTCTATTAAGAGAATAAGTGTAAATATATTTAAGTTATTAGCTCTTTCAGTTGGATAGATATTTTGCACCTTAAGTTGAAGATAACACAGTATTTTTCCGAAAAGTAGAGCTAACACACTTTTCTCTAACAAACTCTTATTGTATATTTTAAGTTGGACAGAACATCCTTACTGTAAAAAGATATTACTCCTAAGGTATCTTGCTTGTGTTGATATATTTTGAATAACTTCTTTATCGAAAAGCTTAATATATCAGGGAAGCTACTAGTGAGCAGTGCCATTTATTCATTCAGATGCTATAACACATGCACTCATTTATTCATTCAGATGCTATAACACATGCACAGAGATGCGAATTGAATTCTTTTCAGCGGGCCCAACTGATTCAAACTTTCACATGTGCTGCTCGGTTACCACATCCAATTACTACCTGTTGAGGAATAAACCTGGAGAAACTTGCACTGAATGATTGACAGTCTAACTTCGGCAACAGCATTATTAGATGGATATACATTCAAAGTAACAGTTTTGTGGATTATCCAGGAATCAAGAAAGATCAAATAAAGTTCTGTCATATACTTGATTCTTCTATACACGACAAATACACAACAGCTAAAGTCAAGAGTTCTCTCTTTTTCCGCTTATAAGAAACTAAGCAACACCAACAAGCCTAGTCAGGTGTGGTCCATTTCCTGTTATACCTCCCTTTCCATGCAATGGCAGACCCATATCAGGCAACATGAACAAGACTGCATGTAGCATAGGTTAGTGTTCAGCTTCTTTATTTTGCCTTAAAAACTTCTTACCTCAATAGAAAATGTTATCAATCCAATTCACCTTCCTACTAAATATTCCTGACAGAGTTGCTTACAAACTTATTATGCTTCTATTGCAAATGCCAAAACGTATGAAGAGAAATTACGTAACAAATTATGCTGCATACTCATTTATGGTCATTTTAATGCTAACATTACAAGTACCTGTTCTCGAACTAATGGTTTCAGTATAATTTGATGTTTCTGTTGAAGCAGCACTATGAAACTAACAGAGAYGATTAATATTGTTTTTCCACACATATTACTTTGACAGAAGAATGATAACAACAGTAAGAAAACTAAAGGAAATTTACAAACAGGAACATTCGATAGTACTAGGAATCAACAAGGGCTGAGGAATCTTACGGTGTGCATGATATCAAAGGCACCAAAACTTTGAAAAGGGATGCCAGCAGAACTCTATGTCTTTCATGTTTCATCAAGTACAGTATACCTAAGTAATACCCATTATAGATAATGAATAGACAAAGCAATAGACGTTTTACAAGAGACCCAAAGAACCAAAGAACTTTCAGGAAGAAAATGGACACAAAGAGCAAATTCATCYGGTGCCCGAAAAGGACAATAGTTGTTCCAAACCTGTATGTAGCTGCATTAAAATCTGTCCAAGGGAGCTAGAAAGTGCTGTGAAAGATCCRCACTTGGTGGAATCTTTAAATTCTGCCACCTGCAGGAAAACAGATGCAGTTCCATCCAACATCGTTGCAATAGTAGATGCAGCCATTAGCCGTGCCTAGGCAACAGAAGTAAAACATATGTCAGCCAGTTGTATGCAATTCCAGACCATTTATACTTCATGCGACACATAACAAATTGAAGCAAACTGCCGTGCAAACTAACAAACCATRAAAACCCCAGAAGACATAAAAGGGAAAAAAGAGGCTAACAAACATAAATTATGAATGTAAAATAATCAATTAATGAATATTGCAAAACAGTAAATAAAACATTTTCAACAAAGACGGAACGCCCCAAAAGTAAAATTATTGAGATTGCTTCCTAGCAAATGAATAAAAGCAATACCTTCAAATAAGGATCAAATAGCAGGCAACTCATCAGAGTGGCCTCATATTTCCTGTAAATGAACAAGAGAAATATATTTTATTCTGATACACAATTTGAGACAGATGGAAGAACATCATAGACTTAGTGCAGGAGAACGAAGTAGAAAAGTTTTCACCTTGGCTGTAAAACATCACTGCAGGGTAAAAGCATTGTCCATTGGGAAGTAAACAATTTAGGGTCAGCTCTACAAAAATCCTTCCAATCAAAATCAACAGTAAAAATGCATAAGAAATCTTGACCACAAACAGTATCCACAAAAATATCTAAATACAGTCAAGAAATAAGAAGCATGACATTTCAYAATCAAGAAAGGGAATGTCCTAGAAGTAATAGAGCCAGATTCAATAAAAATGCATTTCCTATGTAACACGTGAAACAGGAAATCAGCAACACGCTCTGAACACTGCCAAGAATTTCAAGAAATACCTATAGTAACTCACTTCTATGTATACCWACCAAATTATCGACAATTTTACATGTAMACAAACAGAAGTTCAAAAGATTTTTTGCAGCAAGAAGAAAAATCTCCTGAATTCCTACCCCCTTACCCCTTCCTTCCCTCTTTGCTTGAGAGTCAAAGATTAGTACATTTGAAATTCCCTACAAAGGTTTTATAATGTGATACATCACAGTTCCTCACACAGTCAGGTTTCTGGTGATAAAAAATGATGAAATCTAGAGCGAGGTGAAACTGATCTGAACCCACCGAAAGTTTACCAAGATAAACTCCCAAGTTCCAAGAATTTAGTACTTTTGTTTCCAAAAGACTGATAAAACACAAATCATATAATATTAGTTCCCCCTCTAGAAGGAAACAAAACTTTGGAATTCAAATACCTCAAACTTCCAGATACTTATCCTCACTTCTAGCATGACTGCAATTATGCTTTAATCCTCAAATCTCAGGTGCGCACACACTGATAATAAATATCCATTCCCTCTAATCACATCATTGTGATCCCTCTTTGTGAGGAATCCCATATATCTTGGGGAAAGGCATGTACCTATTCAGCAAAACATTATATATAAAGATGATACTAACATGAATCACCGTAGCACATAGTCAAAAATCCAATAACTTCAATCAATAAGGCCTGGTTTAAATGCCAGCTCAAAACTAGACCTAGATAGTAGTCTCTCCCTCATGCAAAATTTGTATTCACTAGGTCATTTATTACAAAGAACTTTCTATCCAGCCATGAGAATCTAATTTAAACATATGAACAATAGAGTCTATGCGCATTTTCTAGGCCATTTTAAGCATTTTATTTCCTTTCCTTCAGAAATTCCACCCTCAATTTCTTTATCCTGTCACACCAAGGTTTTGGGGTCAACTTACCATCAAGATTGGTTTCCTAAGGCCCTTCCAACAAAATTTAACAGTGGAACACTAGAGAAAACTGTGTGATAGAGGAGATCAAGGGGGGAAACCTGGATACAAATAATTGCAGCTAGTCTAGTCCGATCACGATGAACATTGTTGACATCATTTCCTGATCCATCACCATCACTACTATAATCTGAATCAGAGGACGTATGATAAGCTGTAGAAGATTCAGGATCTGAAGAAGAAAGAGATTCCTTATTGTTCAGCCACAGATTCTTCATCTCCTTCTTCCGCAAATGTGGAGGTCTATATGGGGCAAAGTTTGATTTACTTGATTCTGCCAAATTTGGACTTTTCCAAGTAGAACGAATTTCTTTCCTCTGAGAAGCCTCTGGAAACAAAATATGGCTTTTACTGGAAACACCGTAGTTCAAAAACATCTTCATTGCTGCTACAAAACTAGCCAACTGTGAAAGTCCCAAGGAGAAGACAACAAGCAAACAAAGTCTCAGATGTCACATGGTATTTTGGTAGTTAAAACAACTTTCATTCTATGGGAACACCAGTTCATTCTTACATGTATGGACAGAGATCCTTTTGGATCTACAATAACCAAGTGTAGGCAGTACAAAACTGAGTAATAAAACCTGTAGGGTCGAGAACCCAATAAGTTGTTGAGGAATGAAGACAGGTTATAAGTAGTTGATGAATGAAGACAGGTTTCTAATGCAGTTATTATAATGAGAGGAAGAAATGTACGCTGCCATGACAATGTCTTCTGCAAGGAGGCCCTTAGAAGTTAAAGCATCCATCACTTTTCTAAGAACCTAATTCACAACAGAAGATCCTGCTTTAGCATCTTAGTTARGCCATTTGATCTGTTATTATTAGTTAACCTAGGCATTCCAAAAAACAAAAACTGGCATGCCTACCTCTATTGTTGATTGCCAAATGTCAACGGTTAAAGAAGTCCCAGCCCTTGAATATACTTCACCAATCATGGTAAAAGCAATTTTTTGGACTTCCCATACACTTGGATGGTAAGTGGATACTTTCAGGTAGCTACTTGAGTAATCTGAGTAACTTGAATCCATTTGAAAGAATGCAATCACTCCATGAAGGAAATATAGTAGTTGTTTGTTTTCTGACAACAAGATTGTTCTCTGATATACCCCAACAAGTAACCTAGAAAAACATGTGAGTCTTGTGAGCCTCAGCATTTTCCAAAAGAGCGAAAACTGCAAATTATGTACTTATGACAACAAATTTCAGTAAATTCATAAAAATTGGAGATCAAGAAGACAAATCATCATTGGCATAAAGCATTGTCATTGTTGTAGTTTAGTAAAGCTTCATCAAAAGCTGTAAGAACGATACATGCTAAAGAAAGGAAATACCTAACAGTCTCTAAACATTGTTTTGTTGCTCTAATCAGACCAGCATTCCCTGTAATACTTCCATTTTCTTTAACTTTGCCAAGAAAAGTATCTACTATCCTCTTGAAGCAGTCAAGCGATAAAGCCCACGACTTTGAATTGATTGTCAAAGAAACACGAGAGCTGACAACGTGAATCTGAATGATCAAAAAGATTAGAAAACGTTTTATCATATAGCAGAAGAATGATCATACAGAAGAAAACATATATCTTTATACGTGCTTAAATATTTGTTTGAAACTTTGAACATGTACATGTTGTCAAGAGTATCTAACTGAAACACCACCAGAAGAAAAAGAGAAGGATAATATCAAAATTCAGTATTTTTAAGTCAAAGCAAATTTCTTTTGTAGGAAAATAACAGAAGTCGCTACCTCTGACTTTCCTCCATATATCTTGTCCAGCAAAAGTTGCATACATTTCAAGAAGTGCATTTCTTTACAACTTCTTAAGAAAATTTTCATTTAGATAAGCAAATCCAACTAAGTCCCTTAACTTTTCAAATTCCTTTTACAAAGAAATATATTCTTAGAAAACTTAACTAGAACCAATTGACACCCACACATATCGTACCATAATTTTCCCCAAGCGGCAGCCACTTATTCTTGCCAGTTCTCCAAACAATACAATAATTTAACATCCTTGTTCTGCACCAGCATTTGATAGTCTAAATTTACTGATAAAGATAAAACTTTCTCAAATTGCATTACAGATTTCCTCCAATCCCTATTCTCCTGCAACTGCAAATTCCAAAAATTTGATACTTTCCCTTTTTTTACTTCCAGAGATTCGAAAAAGGAAGACTGTTGCCCTATTTGTTCCCATTCTTGAACTTAGGAAGGGGAGCACAAACTGACTGAATGTATATTGGGACAATCTTTTGTAAGCAACTGTTGATAAATTCTACTCTTYGTCATGATATTCCTAATTTATTTCAGGAGATGTCATACGGAAGTGAAATACCTTAAGGCAAGAACATGCATGCCAAGCAAACTAATATGGAGAGCCATAAACCACAATAGATGAACAGAGGACCTGATGCAGACCACAAAGGATAAAGAGAGAAAAAAACTTAGGAATAGGGAAGCAAATCACCAAAGTTGGACTGGTTAGTAAGGGTAGTTCATATCCATGTTTTGTACCTCAAAACACAATTGGCTYATTGAATAGAATGACCATTTTAACTTCTTTACAAGAGGCACCAAGGGAGCAAAGGATGAAATACATTCTAATTGTTAGTGGAAAAGTAATCAACTTTTATAGCCCAGTAAATTTCAGACAGCTGGATATTTCCAAATGTTCATCCATAATAGAAGACATCCGAGTAGTTCATCTTCATGTCTTTGTACTTTAACATAGTTGGCACAATGAATAATGTGACCATTTTAACTTCGTCACCAGAAGTACCATATGAGCAAAGGATGATATTTAAATTCTTGTCAAATACTAATCGAATTTTATAGCTACATAGGTTTCAAATAGCTGGATATTTCCAAATATTCATCTCTAAAACAAGACATCTATGAGTAGTAGTGCTAGTAGTATTATTATATTGCATCACATAAGAATGGTACAATGTTATTCCAACCAGATATTGCTTAAGGGCAAGCAATTGAAACCTGGCACAATAAAGTCAGAAACATTGAAAATACAAGTAAACTTACAAAACGGGACAACTGGAGGAATGACTGAATCAGTTCATCAAGACTTCCAGAATCAGAAATATTACGAGCCAGTTCCATCAGAAGCATAATGTCTGCCGTAACCTAAAACCAATAGAAGGACAGATTCTTCATTAACCGGCCACTTCTAGTCCTTTCTCTTTCTTCTTTTCCTTTTCTTTTTCATTTATTTTTTCTTATAGAGCTCGATTTAAAGTGCAACCGCGCTATTATGGATTTGCAATTGATTAAGTTAGAGAAGCATGCGTATGTCGTGTATAATTAGAATTACCTCGTGAGGGGGCAGCTCCTCAGCGGCCGCGATCAGATTATCCGATTGGAAGAAAATATGATGGTTGAGGAGCTGGATGACGATGGCGGGGCGAGGTGGTGATAATGAGGGTTGGGTTTGAATTTCGTCCCTCAGTGTCAAAAACGCTGTTCTCCATGATCTAATTGGTGATGAAGAATCAGCTTTTGCTGGCAGAGCCATGAAAATTGAACTTGCAGCGTCGTCTAACCCCTTTATTTTCACTTAGGCTTGTTCATCGGGCAGGTAGTGCAGTTTACTACTACTACGAAACTCCTTTTCTTWCTTTTTATTTTTATTTTTATTTCTACCAGTACATTTTACTAAATGTGAAGCAGGGTCTATATGCAGCACCCTATGCGCTATATGGTAAACCTCAAGACTTCACGATGTAATTGACTGTGCTAGGGCATGAATTCATTTCCCTCTTTAGTAGACAGTTTTTGAATAGACTTTTTCATTTTTTAAAATGAAAAAATCTCTCATTTATTGAAAAATTATTTTTTTTGGAACAAATCTGATTTCAACTAAACTTTTGCAGCAAATCGCACTATCAAAACATTTCTTGAACAATTTTATCAACTCTTACATCATTACTCAATTGTCTTTAAATAATTATTAGCTTGTCCTTCACCGGTATCATGCTAAAGGTCTCTCTATGCAAAAAACTCCTTGGTGATAACCTCTATTCCATTTCAACGGTTCATCTAATATGACTGCAGAAAACCTCAGATCCCYACATAGGACTAGTATTGCCGTATTTTGATTGATTCACCATTCCTCAACCTCCTCCTTAACCTTGTGCCAGTAATCCTCGTACTTCCTTCAGACTCCTCAATAGCCTCCATGAAACGGCAAACAGCTCTCCTGTCCTTTTTGTTTTCTTTCCTTACAGATCCCATAACTAGTGTTTCTATTCGCTTGCTCGTATTGAATGTCAGGCAGAGAATTTGTTTTTTCTTTTCTTTTTTAAATTTTATTTGCTGAGCAGAAACTTGGTTCGTGTACACTGCTTTTACCTCAAAAGACACATCAGATAGGAATAACGCATGGAAAGGAAAGAAGCCTTTGAAACTCTTATTTATGGCCTAAAGTTCCTTTTCAAGATGACTGTTCTACTGGAAATCGGTGGTGGTGTATTTTCCAGTGTTAAACCTTTCCTGTTTCTTTCATAGGTCCAACTGCTCTGGCTGCTTCTCCTTGAAACATGASGCTTTGGAGTTGGAATCTCTCTGCCACTATGCAGGCTCCTGTTCCTTCTTTCATGATGAAGTACAATTGAGAGTCACTCCAAGTTCTCTATGACAACTTTGTACAATTATTCAAAAAGTGAGATGCAGTAGAAATTGCAATCCAGAAACATGAACTTGAATATCAGAGCTGTGGTCTCTGGGGCCTAACTGGCTCGGATTGTTTTCCTTAGAGATGTCAGTTAATCCAAGGGGCTTATGTAGCAGTGTCGGATTGTTGTAGACCTGGTGTCCTTACTGAAAATCGATTAGACCAAGCGTTTGTAGAATTGGATTTTCAATAATTAACTTTAGAAGTCAGGTTCCAATAATTGTAGAACTGAATTTCATTTGGTTCTGTTCTCCATGACGCAATAATGACAGATTGCTCTTCTTCAGAAATGATCAATTGACCCTCACTATCCAGACAAAAACAAACTAAGCACGGAATGCTACAGAAAATTTTGCTATTCTTCTCCCAATTTCCTAAAAATTCAACTAAAGAAACCAGGAGAAAATAAAGATAAAGCAATGGAACCAAAAGCGCGATTTGGGGGCGGGTTGAAGTAAATTGTCCACTCACATCATAATTTGAGTTTCTTCTATAATCAACTTCTCAAGCCTCCGGTATTATACTATGTGAATTCACCTGATCAATATACCCATAAAAAAGGGAGGAAAAGAAAAAAGAATTAACTAATCAATACTCGAATTAACTATTGTTTAAATTTTAATCGAAATTGAATAAGATTATCCACACTCCAAATACATGTATAGACCAAATAACAAGAAGAGGAGGATGGTAACATATAGCGAATGCAGCAAATCAAGATGGACAAAACGCAAACAATTGGCAATGATACATCCAGAAAGGAGTTGTCATTGATGCGGCAGCGAGTGGGAGAAACAGCATATCTCCATCACTCAATAAACCAGAAAAAAGTAGGTCTGGAATATGTGTAGTTTCATATGCTATCGAACAAAAAGTGAGTTCCAATGAAGTTAGGCTTTGAAAGTGAGAACTGTTCCACCAATTTGTGGTTCATAATTGCTCTTGGACAGTATATATAAAAATTAGTATCTGTTTTACTCCTTTTCTTCATTTATAAGAGAGTTAAATTAATTATTATATTTTTCATTATATTAATATTAGTATCTGTTTTACTCCCTTTTCTTCGTTTATAGGAGTTATTAATTATTGATGTGTCTTCATTATTATTAATTTTCTTATGTAAAGGTTTCTTAAATTAGAAAAAAATTGAAATGGGACGAGTCATTTAATTTGTGAACAAATGTAAGATTACATAATAATATACATTATATTAAGAAAAAAAATAATATCAAGATGAGGATAAAATTACGGATTTTTTTATTTGTGTTTCGATTAAAAAAGTTGATTTTTTTAAAAAGAAAAAATAATGATCATTATTTTCTAAATATTAGTATTTAATATTGTTGTATTCCGTGATTAAAAAATATATTTAATTAAACTCAAAGCATTGTTTACTTGTTTGCATCATGTATTACATTTATAGGTCATCTTTTATTCGTACGAAGATGATGATGAGACAAACGTATTTACATTTTTCTATTGTCTTTTTCTTGT
>MEJB01000002.1:7389426-7590451 GCA_001752375.1 Rhazya stricta | reverse complement strand
GATACTCGTAGAATATATGCAACATGTGCATTGGTCTATGTACTCTTCAATTAAGCACTCTTAGATTTATAAAAGTTTAGAAACAATAATGAAGGTCCTATACTAAAAATCTATATCTACTTAAGAATTAAATAGCTTGAATAATTTAAATAGCAAGAGAGCAGTTAGAAACATATATTAAATAAATTATAAATATATTACATTTTTAAAATTTGTATTAYGCGTATTATATATTTTAGCACAGTGCATTAATTTTTTTCATATAATTTATCGAGTAAAATCTACAGAAATATTGTTTTCTTTCTAAATTTTACAAGTGGAGTAATATGCTTAAGTACTTTGATTAAGAATTATTAATTGAATTCTTAATTAAATTCAGAATCAGACACATCACCCAAGGTTATTTTTGTAAGTAAATTATTGGGCCRTGAAATGTTTGGCGGGCCACGGCAGCTGCATGAATGAGAAAGATCAAGTCGTCCTTGATCGAGAATTTACGCCTCCTACCTCTTTCATAATTATGGATTTTTGAAGAAGAAAATTTCAAAATAACTTTTGAGCAAAAGGTTTGGTCAGATTCGGAGTAGTACATTTTATGCTTTACAATTAAAAGAAAAGTTTCTTTGTTTCCTTCTTCTGAACTCGCAGCCAAAAGTGAAAATTAAGTGTGAATAACAGGAGGGTCTTAAATTAAATTGAAGCATGGATATCAAATATGAGTATCGAAGATTCCCTTATCTGCAAAGCTCATGTGGTGGTTTACTACTGCCATGTTCACTCTTTTGGATATGTATCTGTCACCATATGGTGCTCATAATGAGGACATTTCATTCCCAGATTAGCGTCAATTTGATGATGAAAAGACAAACTCTTCCATCCTCAATTATTTTTGTATTTTTTAAATATAACATTGATTAGTTTTGCATATTTCACAATGAATGAAGCCCAGAATAAGAATAAGAGTAAACAACAAGTAATCATATTCAATCCAAGAATAAAAAATCACATGAAATATAAAAACTAAATCACATGTTTAATCATAAATATAGAATTAAAATTGATGCTTATATTAAGTAATTTAATTTTTTTAATTTAACGTGACTTCTTATCATTAAGTTAAATATAATTAAAATACATCCACMCAAAGCTTCTCACATTTTCTTTGTCGAGTTCAGATATTCATTTAACATATGTTTAACGACTCAATCAGATCAACTGGAAGATTGTCTGATTTTGGAGCAATTGAAAAAGTTAAAGAACAGTTCGCTCTAAATCTTAGTTATATTAATCCTTTATATCAGCTCAATTCGGTTGTCCCGATGTTTGTCTTGTTGCTTTTGTAGSCYTTGAAGGGTACTGAACATTMAGACATGCATCGTGGCCCAAATCCCATATCCCTTCAATAAAGGTYGTAATAATTTATTTATTTATTTTTCATAAAAATATTATAGGCACATTTAATTTGTGTCACATATCGAAGTCCTAAAATGAAATAATTAAAGATTTTTGTCAATTCTGTCAACTGTTCTAATTTTTACAATTATACCTTTCTTTAMAAAGCTCTTAATTTTACTCTTGAGATTTTACATTTTCTTTTTATTTTAATTTTACCATTCTTTTGATAAAATTATCAACTTTGCCATTTGGAAAATACCCTTAAAAAGAATATTTTCCTTTCTCCAAAGTTCAATTTTTAATAATTGTATCATTATCCAGTAGAATTATGATATTGGATTTACTATGAATTAAATAGTTAGATTTAATTTTCCTACATTTAATTCATTATATTTTAATGATATTTTAAATAGTAATTTAATATTATTGASTTTAAGGCTTTATTGRTATTTAAATTATTATATATATTCAYGAGGCTATTTCAGACGATTTTTTACAAATATGAATTCTCTTATCATTTACATTCATATGTCTTTCAAACAAGATAATTGAATGTTTACAAATTTTAATTTCGAGAAATCACGACTAGAGAACAACTCTACTTTTCTATCAATCAAACAAGGCATAATAATGTCCATATTATCCTTGAACTTGAGTATGAAAAGGCAACTTTAACTAGGCACACAAAAAGGATAACCTCGATAYTATTTTGTCASTTGGAGGGCAGAATTGATAGTTAAAAAGAAAAAGGGGCACTATTGCAAAACATGTAACATATAAGGAGCAAGATCGCGAGTTTTTACAAAGCACATGTGTTATTGCAAAAATTGCACTTTTTTGGAGGACAAAATAGCCAGAAACTCAAAAATTAAACAGTGATTACACACGATGCTCAATCATATCAAACATGAGAGAAAACATAAAATTTCTTAAATAATTATAATATGTTTCAAAATGAATTATTTTTATACATAATTTATTTTTTCTTTTTCATTTTATTGTGTAATAGTATATCTTTAACGAACTTTTTATTTACTTAATCTTTTTTCGAAACCGTCATCTAGGGTCATTTTGACAATTACAATTAGAGAATTTATTCATCTAACATTCATTGTTTGAGAACTAATTTAATTTTAAAGTATTGTCAAATTTAATTTAATATAATAATCATAAATTAAAAATAAAAACAATTAAATTAAATTCATCCATCTAACATCACAATAAAATCTAATCCAAATCATATGAATCCCTTCATATTAATTTTAGAAACTCATTTATTGATTCAATTGAAAATAACATAAAGGAAAAATATCAAGTATCTTAAAAAAATTTAAAAAATTTTAGTTAAATTGCAAAAGGTCTGAAATTTCAGTCAACGACCTAAAAATGGACATAATATAGGGGTCAGCAGWATAATTTATTTAAATATAACCACAATTATTTAACTTTCTTAATCCAAATTAAGAATTTTAAAATGAAAAAAATTAGAGGACATGGTTTTCTGGTGATTCATGAGCATATGATAACCACTACTATAAAATGAGTCCAGAAAGCCTCTTAAACGATGTTTCGGAGTACAAACCAACCGAGAGTCCTCCTCTCATCATCGTAAGCTCAAAACATTCCTACCGTATCTTCCTTCTTCAGTCGCTTCTTCGCTCCCTCGACAAACAACGCGGAGAAATATTTTCGTATTAGTACAGATCGAGCGGAGGTGGAAACCCAGTGTGATTAGTAATTGTTGTCGAAACGTGGCGGTGAATTGTATTCTGGTTTAATTTCATCAGAAGATCAGATTTCTTTTATGTTTTTAGCTAAAGTGATTTCAGATGGTGATGATGATTAGAATCCAAATCTTAAGGCCTTTCTGCTAGTTTGGATTTTATATAGCATGTAGATGTACATGTATGTGCTCTCGAAGCTTCTTTGGATTCTGACAAGGCGAAGAACACTGCTCTTTTGTGTGTGGCTGCGGCTGTTTGTTGATGCTYATCTAAGAGAAACATTATTTCGGGATTTGTAGACCTGAAATTCTTTTTTGGTAAGTCTTTTTTCTTTTTTTCTTCTGCTATGTTTACATTGGCTTATGAGAGTCTCATTCGCTTTCGAGATTCAGGTACTAGAATACGTTTAAATATGTACATCATGCACATATCTGTTTATATGTCTTATCAACAATCTCATCAATCTTGTGAATTCTTTTAATATTCGTCGAGAGTGTGCAGACGAGGTTGGAGTTCTATTCTTCTATTCTTTTAGATTGTGAAACGATTGATGTTTGATGAGAGACTGATGAGTGTATATTCAGAGTACGCACAAGAAAGATAAGAGAGGTAACTAAAAAGCATAAAAGGGAGAGAATAACGAGTAAGGTGGCGGTTTTGGTTTCTGGGTTTCTCTTCAGTAGGGTTGGCCATACATATTTTCTCTTCTTTTCTTTTCCAGTTGGCTTAGAGTGTGACTAGATGATATGCACACTAAGTGCTCGACCCATGACAAGAAGTTTTGTGTGCATTTATCAAATGTATATTTATTTTATAATTAATTGATTTGCTACAAGTATATGATAGACTACTATATGTGAATATCATTTTTTGTATAGATTTGCTAGATTGGATCTGAATCATTTGAAAAGCACATCGCTATCTTCTGTGGAATTGGTCAATTATTTTGTCTGCAAAAAGATAGGAAAGTTTGGTATCATGGAACTTAACCCTCAATCACCCAACCCAATAGAGAAAACTAGAATTAGTATTCTTAGATTGTGAAACAGTAGAAATTTAACATGGAATATGGAAGAGGAGATCTATGGGCAATCTGTTTTACGAAATGAAAAATACTTCCAAATGTTTCTTGYTTTTAAGGAAAACTTAATCCTCTAATACTAGATATAGTCTGCTTCTTCTTCACGGGTGATTGAGACTGTTGTTTTTCCTAGTCTAAAAAGTAGATGTACTTGAGAAATCTGAGTGAAAGCATCCACGTACGGCATAGTAGAGCAGTAGAATAAACCRCGAAGCTCTTTCAAAACCTTCCTGTGGTTTGACCGGTCTAATAAATATAGAACACATTTTTGTCACTGTTTGACTAAAATAATGGGAATTTCTTTGCATGTGTGCTTTTGTGATCTTACATCATTCTTTTGTTACTCGTTATTTATTGGTGTTTTAAAATTGGTAAGTTGGTGACATGACATGTCAATCTCAAACTAAGAAGATGCTGTGCAACTATGGATGTGGTGTTGCACATCTGTCTTTCACAAATTTTAAGATAATCTGGCAGTATAAAGAGGGCTGTTAGCACTGCAAAATTATTTCTGCGCGTCCTTCTTTGCATATGATCTTCAGTTAAAATATTTGTTTCACCAACTGTGGTCTAGTTTTTGTTATTAGAAGATGGTATTACTTCTTTGTTCAGCATCTGATACTCGTACATGCATGATATATCAAAAATTTGCATATGCATTCATATTATATTACATAGATATACCCTGCTATTCTTCTATGGGTTTTATCCTTTTCTTTATCTTTTTTTTTTTTTTTTTTTTGGTAGTAAGAGATGGTTGCTTTTGGGAAGAAGCTGAAGGACAGACAAATCCAAGAATGGCAAGGGTATTGCTTTTGTCTTCAATTGTTATCAAGTTTGGACTCATGGCTTTGAGTTACTTTTGGTTTCCTGCAATGGAAAATATGAATGAAATTGTGCCAGATTGATTAGTCACAAGTTCTTTTTGATCCCAATTCTCTTTCATGAAAATCAATCCTTATAGTTAATGTTTGAATTGCCTATAAATTATGATATCATGATGTAATTTGAGTATAAAATTTCTGACAAACTCTACGACTTGTTCTATTGCCATTATATATGGATGTATTCAGTAGATTTGTTCACATGGAATATAGGTGACCTTCTTTTCCTGGAAAGGCTTGATTCTGCTCATAAAAGTGATCATTCTTTTCATAAAATTTATGATGCTATGCATTTCAGGTTACTAGGGAGAAATTTAGCCTCTAGGTTACAATATTGATCGTATGATAACCTCCCCCCTCCCCCTTCCCCCCCATATTTGACGTGATATGTTTTCTTCTCTTTCAGATACTATATCAACTACAAATTAATGAAGAAAAAAGTTAAACAGTATGCTCAACAAATTCAAGAAGGAGCATTAAATCGACGATATGTTCTTAAGGATTTCTCTCGCATGCTGGATAACCAGGTACTTTGACCATTATACAGGAGACATTGGTGACAGATATACATTGTTGTTGCTTTATTTTGAATATCCATGGTAAGATGCACTAGATCGTACGTAGAGTTTTATTGGGATTCATCTGAATTTCTTTATGGAGYGTTAAGCATGGTAGCCTAATATTTAAGATCAGTGCAGTATATTTTTCAGTCTCACCTGGGTTGGGGCTGTTAATTGTTTATAAATGGAAACTTATGTGTCACATCCTAGCAAAGGACCATTCTATGTGTGCTTTTTTAAAGAACTAGTAACTGGAACAGGCATAGCAATCCTTCTAAAACAGTCATTTAAGCCAAAGTTCCAACTTGCGTATCAGTAAATCGTATTCATTGAAATATTTGCAGAAAAACTAATGTGTGTTTGACTTGAATGACAAAGAATTACTTATTTCGGAATTGATTACTGAATTAGTTTCTGTCATTGTTGGTACAGATTGAGAAGATTGTTCTTTTTCTTCTGGAGCAACAGGGGTTACTTGCTAGCAGGATAGCCAAACTTAATGAACAGCAAGATGCTCTCCAAGAGCAGCCTGATATATTCAAAATTTCTGAACTGAGAGAAGCTTATAGAGAAGTAGGAAGAGATCTTTTAAAGCTTCTCTTTTTTGTTGAAATAAATGCCATTGGACTCCGAAAGATCCTCAAGAAGTTCGACAAACGCTTTGGCTATAAGTTCACTGATTATTATGTCAAAACTCGGGCCAATCATCCTTACTCGCAGCTTCAGCAAGTATTCAAGCATGTGGTAATGTGCTTAACTTGAATATTCCTGCCCTGTCCCCCTCACCCACTGACCTGAAAGTAGGATAACAGATTCCTGTTATTTGTTTGTTTATCTCTTTTGTCTTTCAATTAACAAACTTTTTGATTTTCACGGGATTATTCAAACTCTGTTTTAGAGAACTCCTATTCTTTTAGCAGATAATAATAATTATTTTATTATTATTCTTGTTAGTACTGTTATTATTTAATAGTTTTTTTTAAAAAAAAGAGATACTTGGACCTATAACTGTCATAGCTAAGTTATCTTCTGTATGTGTCTGAGCACTATTTTCTTTTTGGTTGCTAACATGTGACAAAACAAGAAGGAAAAGTTTACCCTAAATAGGTTATCTCTAAAAGTGAAGAATATGGACAGGGTCTAGGAGCAGTTGTTGGAGCAGTATCTCGCAATCTTGCCGAGCTTCAGGACCGCCAGGGAAGTTACTTGTCAATTTATGATCAGCCTGCTCTTCCTCTTCAGGTATTTCTAACAACTAATTAAGTTTTTATTTCACTCTATGCTTCCTTCTCCTAGAGGTATTTTCTGCTATAAAGTTCTTCCGTGTTTGCATAATTTGCTTATCTGTTTTATGATTCCCATATGCAGGATCCAGTGGTTGATTCAATAAAATCAGCTGTTGATAGATTATCCCATTCCACAAATTTCCTCAACTTCTTAGCACAACATGCACTTATTATGCATGAAGAGTTGCCTAGTGCTGAGGAACATGTTGATGATGGAAGATACCACTTTATGTCGCTTCTCTTGAATTTGGCAAACACATTTCTCTATATGGTTAATACATATATTATTGTCCCTACAGCTGATGACTATGCAATGAGCCTAGGTGCTGCTCCAACAGTCTGTGGTGTAGTAATTGGAGCTATGGCTGTTGCACAGGTTTTCTCGTCTGTATACTTCAGTGCTTGGTCTAACAAGTCATACTACAGGCCCCTGCTCTTTAGCAGTATAGTTCTTTTTGTGGGAAATGCTATGTATGCACTGGCATATGATTCAAAATCGATAACTATTCTTCTACTCGGTCGAGTATTTTGTGGGTAAGCAACTTGATGGTCTTTTTCTCTTTTTCCCCCCACCCCCCACATTCTGTGTCGATGGATTTACTTTTGTCAGCTTGTCTTAACGTGCTTCTATTTTTCTCTCTCCTTTTTTCTTTTTTTTTTTTTTGGTTGGGGGGCGGGGCGGGTCTGATGAGGCACATAGTTTTGGTGCACTGTACTCCTCAAAGTAGACTTTATCCTTTTTATGAAAAATGCTTGTTTCTCTCTTCTGCTTATAGTTCTTTCTATGCTATTTAATTTGCGCTCGTTTGACTTTTCTGTTGAATGAGAACATCTGGATATGCAATCTTTTGATATTTCATTAACATCCCATTTTAGCATTTAATAAAATAAGAATTGATAATTTATACAAAAAAATTATTTATCTATTTCCTATAAGATAAGTTCATATATATATATATATATATATATTTCTGTTCTAGATGAGGTTTAGTAGTTGCAAAGAACTACCATTTTTATGCTGACTTTGTAAAGGAGTTAAGAACAGGGATTCAAGGTTCAGGATGGTGAAAAATGAGAAAGTTTTCTTTTGCAAGTCAATGTTTCCCTAAGGAGGCTTTTTGGGAGGCCAAACACTACATGGAAAAGAAAAACAAGCAGATATGGATCATATCAGATGCATGTCTTGCAAGAATCTAATTTACTAGGTTAATGGGTACCTTCCTCTTAAAATACAAAAGAAAAATGGAACCTATATTTGATCTCCCTAGTGGGATTCTGCACTCACTTGGATCTTCTTCTATTTTGCTGCCTCTGCGTTGTATATGACACGGCAACTTTTGAAGATTTCATCTTGTCTGTCCATGGATAGTTACTTCTGATGATGTTGCAATATCAAATTGAAATCTCAAGGAGATATGAGGATTGCATAAAAAAWGAACATATGCTAACAAACACATATGGTTTTATCTTGCTTAACCATCTAAAGACACAGTCATTTTTACAGTGATGGTAACATCACATCCTCTTGGACATCCCTGTTTAGAGACTTTGGTTACATAGATGATAATAGCAGTAGATATTTCAGGTAAGTTTCTAATTTTCTCTCCTTGTGAAATTGCAGTTTGGGTTCGGCAAGAGCTGTTAACCGACGATATATCAGTGACTGTGTGCCACTTAAGATCCGCATGCAGGCTTCAGCAGGTTTTGTTAGTGCTAGTGCTCTTGGAATGGCATGTGGTCCTGCACTAGCTGGGTTACTTCAGACTAATTTCAAGATTTACAAGCTAACATTTAATCAAGACACATTACCTGGCTGGGTTATGGCTTTAGCATGGTTGGTCTATCTAGTATGGTTGTGGATCTCATTTAGAGAACCTTCACTTGAGACGGATGAGAATCATGCTGCACAAGAATCTACAGCTGGTATGGTCACTATGCCACATTTCTTGTTCTTTTATTGTTAAACCCAAATATTCTTATTTTCTCCTTTGGTCAATCCTTTTTTCCCTTAAGAAAGTACCTTTAACTTTCTGGACCCTATATTCAGCTGATAAAATGTTTTAGCTGTGAATAGCACAAAACAAATACTTTAGAAGAAATGTTCTTGTTGAAAACTGTGAGACTTCTGCTAAGAGCTTATGTTGATTAATCTTTAAGGGACAGGCAGAATAAACTGAAACCARTCAGTAAATAAGAGTAAATTGGCAGTCAATGTTAGCCCCATGCTGCTCCACTAATTTGTTGAAAAGAATTTGGATATTTTCTCCTGTGGATGGACGGCCTTACGTCTGACCATATCATGAATTGCTTGCAGTTTCTTGCGTTGCTTCTCCATAGTGAAATATTACTTGTTGCTTACTTTAGATTTATAGGTCTATCTGTTAAGGGATTCAAGATTATAGCGCCCCCCCCCCCCCCCCCCAAAACAAATAAACGTATGGAATATCTGATATTTTGGCATGTGTCACATTTTAATTGGCATTTCCTTTTCTTTTTGGATGTTAAATACTTTTTATTGGCTATTGAACACATTACCTTGTAGCAGGGTTTTGTTTCACCATTTAATGAATCTTGCACCGAAGCAGTACTAACTTCTATTTACACTTCCAATTTGCAAATTGTTAAACTTAACTTATTCATCTATTTGATGTTGGCTAATGAGGGTATGATTGGAATTACATATATGTCTTACTAGTTATATGCTGTTATTTCTTTCTTGAAGTATTAGGGCTGAATTTTACTTTTCTCATGGGTACTAGTGGATTATAAAACAAAATGAAGGGTTCTAATGTTTACCTGTGGTGCAAACAAGCTTTGGGCACTGCCTGTCTCTTCCTTTCTTTAATCATATGGGGATTTCTCAATTGCCTATTTCCTCTCGTACGCCACTTCCAAAGATATAATAACAAGGACTCTGATGTGAAATATTGTGGATGACAGCACAAAATGATACACTTGAAAAGGGCCTTGCACAACCATTGCTTTTGACTTCAGACGAGAATCAACAGAATGAGGAGGGTGACCAAGAATATGAYGAGAGTGAAGAAGCCCCTGAGGAATCTCGTCGACCAGCCAACTCTATAGGATCTGCCTATAGACTGCTTACGCCTTCTGTGAAGGTATACCTTTAACTTTGTTTCTGGATCCTAAATTTCCTGTAAGATTCGTGATTTACTATTGATGGACTTGATGAGATTAAGGACTTATATTTGCACCAACATAGTGCTTTTTGGTTGGTTCATCTTCCACTTCCTCTCCCCTCCTTTTACTAGTATTCTCTTCTTCGTTCTTTACAAAATATAAAATTTGTTGCATGCGTCCTGATACGTCTTTGTGATAGCTCACAGTGTATATTGCTTTATTTTCAGGTTCAACTATTRATTTACTTCATGCTGAAGTATGCAATGGAGGTTTTGCTTTCAGAATCTAGTGTTATTACAACATATTACTTTCAATGGTCCACAAGCACTGTTGCTATTTTTCTTGCTTGCCTTGGCCTTACAGTTCTTCCAGTAAATATTGTTGTTGGAACCTACATAAGCAACATGTTCGAGGATAGGTGAATTATCTCTCCAGAGGCATGCTTTATATCTTTGTTTTCTTGAAAAGGAATAAATTTCAATTGCTTAGGGTGGATCTCATTTGCACCAGCTCCTTCTTGGCATGGGAAATGGTGAAAATGAATTGCAAAAAATTTGCCATGTCATTTTAATGGAACTTTCTATTGTAACGAGCACTATCTTTCATTTCTTAAAGGCTTGACTCACTTATGCAGTTTTTAATGCGCCTGCTTATGCTTTGCAGAGTATCTTTGTAGTAACAGAAGGATGCAMTTTTTGTATAATAAGAGTTACTGATAGTTTTTCTTATCAATTCTTTTCAGGCAAATTTTGCTGGCTTCAGAAATAGTGGTTTTCGTGGGAATACTGCTAAGTTTTCATGTGATGAACCCCTATACAGTGCCACAGTATGTTTGCTCAGGGCTAATAATGTTTGTTTCTGCTGAAGTGCTAGAAGGTAAACTCCTCTGTTTTAGCTCATTGTGTTTTGRTRCTATTTTTCTTCATTATTCACCCGTAATTTGGTTTRTGTCACAGGGGTCAATTTGTCACTTCTCTCTCGAGTCATGTCATCGAGGCTTTCTCGTGGGACCTACAATGGTGGACTCCTGTCAACAGAAGCCGGCACGATTGCGCGAGTGATTGCAGACGGAACAATAACACTTGCTGGATACTTGGGGCAGAGTCGGCTTCTGAATGTTACTCTCCTTCCTTCATTGCTCATTTGCCTAATTTCCATTATTGCCACCTGCTGTACCTATAACTCTCTATACTAATTTGATGTTCTCGAGTTTCATGAGACGTTCAACTCTCAAGGCGTCAATACTTCTCCATCTTTCTCTTCGTTTCATCTTYGTTTTGTTTATTGATTTGTTTAGATTTGGTTCTTGCGACTTAGATCTCAGTTTGTGTATTCAAGCTGTAATTTATTTTTTATTGTTTATTTAGGTAAAAATTCATTAATGTTATCTCCCTTAATTTGGATTTGAGTAGATTTTGAATTTGGTGGATCTTTAAACCTCCTCTTGCAAATGTACTGCAGCACATCCCATATTTTCACCCTATCTGAAGGTGGGTGATGTGATCGTTATCTTTACCTCCATAAGTTACTGGAATAACCACTTTAGTTTCACATATTTAGGATCGTGCCAACGCTGTTCGGGGAGTATTGATCCTCCTCCTCTTTTCCTCTTGGCCTTTCAAGTGCTATCGTCGTTATTCGTGATTGTCACCAGACAATGTACAAGATATCTAATCAATTTTCAAGTTCTCAAATGGACCGTTGCGTTATGATTGTTGAATATCCACGACAGATGTGGCTCCCAAAAGCCAGAAGCTCTTTGCAACAAAATGGGGTGCAGTGGCTTCTTTTCACAGTTCCTGTGTCTGGACATTTTGTATGCAGATAAACAGCGTGCTGTTCTGATCAGTGCCGGAGGATAAAAACTTTCATGTGCATAATAAATACGTATAAAATTCAAGAGCTAACTATTGAATTAAAATATTCCTATCTACAGAACGCGGCTCTTACCAGTTTGCATGCTTCTCCTTCCATACTGAAAATCTTCTGCAGCAAGTGTGTGTTTATGTGAATTTCGGCTCCTGCATGCTCTCTGCTTCTCTTTCTTCGGTCCAATGGGTATTTTTTTCAAAAAAAAAAAAAATCAACATGCCAATGGTTTTATACATGTCACAATCAATTAATAAATCAACTTAAAAGAAAAATGCAAATGGTGTCATTGTTGTTACTGTCCAAGTTTCCATGAGAATCACAATTAATTGATAAATCAATTCTTTTGAAAAGTTTATTTTTTTTTATAATAKGTGAATCTGATTTAAAATTTTCTGTTTCATGAAAAACTAATTGAAGCTTATTTAAAGGAAATTATGTCCTACTAATCATTTTCAGCTGTTAATTTATTTAATTTGATCATTGAAATCTCATGTCTTATAGTAGGATACTCTAGTGAGAGCTCGTATGGGAGGTTGTCTGACCCAATTTTTCCTTATTATGTAGAAAACTCTTTTTTCTCTGCACTTCTTTTCCAAAAAAAAAGTAAAAGGGAATGAAACTATAACCATTTCTTTGTAAAAATTATTATAAAATAAAATAAAAAGGAAAAGGAAACCGCCCAACGAATGAGAAGAGAATGGTGACGGAGTAGGATGGAATTGGTTAGTCGTGMCCGTCSAAAGGATCCAGCATAAGCCCATATATGATCTTCATTTGTATGTCAATTTGACTTCCGAAAGTAATTGAGAACTAATTAAAGTTAGCCCACAGTTTCATTATTCGATTTTAGATTAAATGTTCATGTTTGTGCTGAAGATTTAGAGGAGGTGACCGCACTTAGATTATTATATTATTCTTAATAATAATAATAATAGAGAGATGAATGATGCGTTTTTCAAACTAAGGAAGTAATTATCTGTGGAAGTTTGACACACGAGTTATCCCTTATATATRGATCGAGTATGGATTGGAACAAGTTCTGATTATTAGAGCTCCTTAATAAGTCAAAAGAAATTTATGGGTGATTCTGTAGCTCTCTCTGTTGTACTACAATGTGGTCGTTAACAGTTTGGACATTGCATTTAGGGCTTGATTAGACGTAGACAACCTYAAGGAGGGACCAAAAGCCTTCATTTTCGGTCGAGGTACTCTTTTAAGAAACTTTATAGCTATATTGTTGGAAAAATAATATACTAATATGGATGCACCGAARTTTCTAGTTGGCTTATTGTCAATATACTAACATTTTAATTAGGATTTATCGTACTCAGAACTTTTACCCGATTTCTTGAGTTTGCCTCATCAAACCTTTCGGTCTACTCCAATCCATTTCTCTGGCTCTGGCATTAATGCTACAAATTACTCCTCATGTATGATTGTAACTACTCACTTGCCGTAGTGATCAATATATCGCTTGTCTTGACTCTTGGGTTATGCCTTTTTTATTTTACATGAAAATTATGGGGTGTGTCAGGCCACGAATGCAACACCAAGGAACGCTTGCAAGCTGCCATGATAGTTTTTCCCTTAAAAGAACTAGAGTCAAGTATGCAAGTCGATAGCTTCAGATATTTGGCTGATCGTAGGAAATATATATACTACGTTATCAAACCTTTAGGTCTGTTAGCAATTCATCTCTCTGGGCTCTGCAACTGTAAAAAGTAACTCTTCAATATCTGCTATTTCATTCCTTCACTGGTTCATTCTTGAAGGAGTTACAACTAACAATAATAATACAGAGAGTGATACAGTTTCAGTGACCCAAACTGGAGCCACGTTACTTACTAATTTCTTAGGTGCAGCCATTAATGGCAACACAACTGCCCGCCACTCCTTCAGGGTCACCTCCCAGACCCCACCAACCATTTTTTGACTATTAGAAAAGAACAGGAAGAACATGTCGTTGTATTCTTTTGGAGAACGAGATCATAGCTAGCTATAATGCACAGAAAATTTCTTCTGTGTTAAGTTCATGCTTTTCTTCAGCAATATAAACTCATTAAATATTAATGTTAGGGGCCTTTATATTAGGAATATGCAGTTCTTCTAGGTCTTTGTATGAGACAGACCAACTCCCCACATTTCTTGAATGAATTTTGAGTGCTTCAGCTTCGGCATTGCCAACAAATTAGCCTAAATAGGAATCTTTGTACTCCCGAAATTATTGCCGTCATCGTTGGCTTTCTCTTATAAAGGCTGAGGCAGCAGCAGCAACACCCCATATATCAGCACTTGCTACTCTATTCTCCATATACATCATTTGGTCCCTTTGCCTTCCTTGATAAGGTGGAGGCTTCAAGAGCCAGTGGAAAACTATGGGTTTAGAGTGCTGGAGATTGATTTCTGCTTCAATCATCTGCATTTTCTTCTTTCATGGCGTTTCTTTCTCTGAAAGAGGTAGAAACTATTACTATTATCTTCATATATGGTATACTTCTAACATGTTCTACTTGCTGGTTTCTTATTTTTTTGCAAATAATCGGTACAACATTACTATGTGCAGTAATCAGAAACTAATTAGAGTTCTTGAAATGTCAAGCAGACCATTCAAGCTTTGATCATATCAGAATTCGTGGCTTATAATTCCAAACGAAAATGTTTTGCCAAAGAAGTATTCAAGAAAGCTGTTTAATTAAGTGTATTGTTTGTCTACATTCTTCTGGCAATTCCTGATAATTGCCGAAGAATAAATAAGTCGAGATCTTGTATTGCATGTCGACACTTGTGGTTTGAAATTTGTCCAAATAATAGAACATTTTGTCAGTTTAATTGGATAACTGAATTTCCTTCGATGAAATTAATTCGTTAAATAAAAGCTCTACTAGTAGTTTGTTTTGCAAGGCACTGTTCCACGTGAAGCTTTACTGTCGTCCAACTACCGTTTCTGAAAAGAAGGCTATTAATTAATTCATCACCACAAATTCATTCATTAATTTCTTTTTATTTTTAATAATTTCAATTAATCTTTCTCTTCCACAGCTCCAATTTACACATTCATGCGCCAAGCAACCACAGCTCCAGATGTTTCATATTACGACTACATCATCATAGGCGGAGGCACCGCCGGCTGCCCAYTGGCCGCCACACTTTCTCAAAACTACAGTGTCCTCCTCCTAGAACGCGGTGGATCACCCTATGGTAACCCTAACATCACCTACTTACGTACATTTGGTGCAGCGCTCTCCGACCTCTCTCCGTCATCTCCTTCTCAACGGTTCATCTCTGAAGACGGTGTAATCAGTGCCCGAGCCCGTGTTCTTGGTGGAGGAAGTAGCCTAAATGCCGGCTTTTACACGCGTGCCTCCACCAGCTACGTGRCCGATGTAGGATGGGATGGTAGACTGGTGAATCAGTCCTACCAGTGGGTGGAAAAGAAGGTGGCTTTCCAGCCACCGGTGCAACAGTGGCAGTCAGCAGTTAGAGATGGCTTGGTGGAGGTTGGTGTGAAGCCCTATAATGGTTTCACTTATGATCATTTGGAAGGGACAAAGGTTGGTGGAACCATTTTTGACCCTCWGGGTGTCCGCCATACAGCCGCTGATCTTCTTGAATATGCAAATCCCGGTGGGCTTACATTGCTTTTGCATGCTTCAGTTCATAAAATCTTATTCAGAAACAAAGGTAAGTATGTTCCTAGCAAAAAAAGATGCAGCATTCATCGTTGTACCTAATTTCGTAATTTTTAGGAAGACCAAAGTTTGATCCTTAGAAATGCATCATTTTTTTTTCCCCCTAATATATATATATATATATTTATTTATTTATTTATTTTTTTATTTTATTTTTTTTGGTTTTTCCCCATAGTAAATGCATCGTTTGTTAGGTGAAATCAATGAATTTGATTAAAAATTGCAGGAAAATTGAGGCCAGTAGCTCATGGAGTAGTCTTTAGGGATGCTTCAGGAGCCAAGCACCGAGCGTATTTAAGCCGTGGATCCAAGAGTGAGATTATTGTATCGTCTGGTGCACTTGGAAGCCCACAAATATTGATGCTTAGTGGGATAGGCCCGGCCCATCACCTAAGGGCCCACAATATTTCTGTTGTTCTAGACCAGCCCTTGGTTGGCCAAGGCATGGCTGATAACCCCATGAATGCAATCTTTATACCCTCTCCGGTGCCAGTGGAGGTTTCCCTCATTCAAGTCGTCGGCATCACCCATTTCGGTAGCTTTATTGAAGCAGCCAGCGGCGAAAACTTTGCCGGCAGTTCCTCGAGTAAAGACTTCGGGATGTTCTCACCTAAGGTACCATTTTATCCGATAATCTCGCTTTTCTGTAACTTGTAATTTAAGAAAAATTAAAGCTGAGGCCCGAGTTGTTAGTGTAGAAACTACTACAATTTACCTATGTCTGCAGATTGGTCAGCTTTCAACTGTGCCACCAAAACAAAGAACTCCAGAAGCACTAGAAAAAGCTGTTGATGCCATGAGCAAACTTGAAGCAGCAGTTTTCAGAGGGGGATTCATCCTGGAAAAAATCACGGGACCAATCTCAACAGGTCATTTAGAACTTCGAAACCGAAATCCCAACGAAAATCCATCAGTAACATTCAACTACTTCAAAGAAGCAGAGGACTTGCAAAAATGTGTTGATGGGATCAAAGTAATAGAAAGCATAATTGAATCAAAATCTTTCTCTAAATTTAGATACGATAATATCCCATTGCCTGTCCTCCTCAACATGACGGCGAGTACTCCGGTCAACTTGCTGCCAAGACACCCAAATTCGTCCACTTCATTGGAGCAGTTCTGTAAGGATACTGTAATGACCATTTGGCATTACCATGGAGGATGTCAAGTTGGAAGGGTAGTTGATCATGACTACAAAGTACATGGAGTGGATGCTTTACGAGTTATCGATGGTTCGACATTTAGTCACTCTCCTGGAACTAATCCTCAAGCTACTGTTATGATGCTAGGAAGGTAATGCACACGTTTATCAGCATTGATTTTTAAGTTTTTTATTAGGTTCATTCATGATCAGTGAGGCTTTTTTCTTTTGTGGTTCTTGTGATACAGGTATATGGGAGTGAGGATACTCAGTGAGAGACTTGCAACTGAGCAGTCAAAGTGACAAAGTCTGGGTTGCTTTCTTGGAACAATAATCAGAGTTCTATTCTTTCCAGASAGAGTAACTAAATATGTATAATCGTATATTTTTCATTTGAAGTTGCTCTTTGGATCATTTGTCATCCATTTCAATGGATCATTAACGAGGTTCATTTTCAACCATATATATGGCTGTCTGCTTAGAGATTTCTTGAGAGAGAACAGAAACAATAATTTCGGCCTCATTGAACAGCCATCAAAATCAAATACGGATATGTAATAACTCGAACTCTATTGAACATTAAATCACATGACCAGCAACTGTCCCGGGACGAGAACTTATTGCTTCTATATGACTTTGCATCACAACATTTAATGTGGGTAAAAGATTACATCTACCAGAGTTTATATATCTTACACCACTCTGATGAAAATTTCACCCAGTTTCTCCCTTCCTCAGAAATGAGGATCAATTTAACAATGTTTTAGATGGATCAATTGCCTCAAAGTAAAGAACACACAAAAACAAAAGCAAAAGCAAAATCTTGAAATATGGGCGAAATATGATTGAGTATACATGTTGCATTCTACAACTGGTGATGCAAACCGTACAAACTTCCACTCTCATAGACTACGAACGTAAATCCACAAAGTTTCGATACTTTTAACTGGGCAAAATTCCAATTGAAGAAAATTGAAAGAAGAATATGACACAGGATATACCTCAAGGGCCAAGTCCAAATGCCACCTATGAGCCAAAAGTGGCGTGCTTCCTGGGCTGCTTTATATCTATCCTTCTCCTCCATATATATAGAGAAAGAGAAAGCTGCGAAAACATTCAGAAGTCAAGATCATGCTACCTAGAATCTTATACATTTCTCTGAMTGGAGCCTTTTCAGATAAAAGATAACTGAAGCCCTCTGGATGGAATGCGTAAAAAGCAGGCATATCAATGGTATATCCAGAGCATAGAAGCATAATCTAATGGAATATGCTGTTTTCTTCAGCGCCTCATTCGATTGTAACAGCCAAGAAATGTGACCTACAGTGCTTATAAAGCTCTTGAGTCCTCGCAGAACATTTAGGGCAATTCAAGCAAGAGGCAGTTCATTCAAAGAAATGCAGCAAAAGAAATAAGATCGATAGACATTTGCTACAGTAAGCTAGCTAGTTCTAGGGCATCTCTCCTCTTGGCAGTTGATGGGGTATTGATGAATCTTGACCATCTCAGGCAAACATCCAGTGCTCTGCCAAAGGAGAGTTGCCCTACAACTGGTTCAGCTTAACATGAAAACAAGACCTTGCTTGCTCATCATGCAAATCAAGGTATGATCATGATGAGATATTGCATTATTTGATACTGACGTAACGTATATATGTGTTGCTTTGCAGGAATATTAGCTCACCGGTTAAGTGTCGAACAGAAGTATCAAGATTGGAAAGCATGGTTAATAGGAAATAACCAGTCACCACTAGTTTGTATAGAATGCGTATGATASTACCAGAAGCTTGTATTATGTGAATATAACTGGAAATGTTGGATTTCCTGCGATATTAGATATTGTGCATTAACAACTTTTCGATCCCATTCTTAGTTACTCTTGATTTATCGATTTTGTTGTTTTCATGAGCGTCCAAAAAGTACACCAAAAAGAAAGGAGAACGGAAATGCTTTCATAATTATCTGCCCGAGTCTTCCTTGATTTACAACAGAGATACATAGCTTATTTTCTAGTCTAGCAGAAAGGATCCTCATAATTTAAATTTGTTGGTGCACTGGCGAGAAAGGGTATTTACTATATTTTTTTACAGAGGAAATCCTACAATGCTAGAAGAGTATCTGACGACAGAGAAGCACTTAAGTATTAYARTGCGATAAAATGTTYTATCAATTTAAGGATTTTTGGCGTAGCTATAATTAATGTTTTTGTCTTTCTTCAGTAGATGGATTTTATGTGTAAATGTTGGATAGTCCCCGGCTGTATTGCCATATGTCTTTGAGTACTTAGTACTAAAGTCGAAAGGATGATTTTAGAGACAAAATTTGAATTGAGAACTGGAAGATTAGTTTATGACTTTGTAATTTGATTTAGCAATGAGGGTGATCTTSTCTTCTAAGAACTATCTGATCAGCTATAAATATAAATAAACAAAAGACACTACGAGCTCAGATCGCCGAGTTTGTCGAAGTCACCGGATTAAGGTTTTGGTCCGGAAGGGCCTGGGTTCAAATCCCACTCTCAACATTAAAATTTTTAGATTASTTCTGAAATTTGGGGGCCCATTAGGGAAAAAGGCCAATGGAGGGGGCCTGTACAAACAGCAGGGCTCTTGCACTCTTGTGGGGGACACGRGAGAAAACAATGGGCCAAGCAGYTGGGCACTCTTGCCCACTGGGCAAAAACTGAAAACAATGCGTGCGGGCCAACCAATCGGATCTTCAAAATASTTGAAATTTGGAACCACTATCAAAATGAAAATACTCCCAAACATAACGCTTGAAGAAGCGAAGAGGAAAATGACAGTGACTAATTAATGAGAAATTGCCCGCTTGAAAACTTCACGCAATCTTGAATAGATTCATTTTAGTGATGCAAGCGAATTATGTTTAATCCCCACTTGATCATCCTGCTCGGCTTTTGGGCCAATTCAATGACCAGTTGGCCTCGGGGGATACCCAGTCTTAGCTGGGCTCAGCCTGGTTCACGGGTCACCTTGTTTTAATAATTTAAAGATATATATGGTTTTTTTTTGCATCAATAGGTAACGATTGATTATTTTCTAATTATCACTCCGATTATTTGTTGGATAATTGATTTTTAGTAATAAAAAGAAAAGCACCTTGGAGAGAAGTGAGGCTTGAGAGGACGTGGTGCCTAAATTGCAGTAATGAACTTCCACGAGTGTCTTTAACAATCGCCCCTTGAACTTCAAAATCTTTCCCTTGGACCTCAATTATTGGTATGAATGTGAACCAAATCTATGCGTTGGTTGGAGAATAATTTAGAACACTTAGGAACTTATTGCAAGGCCAGGAGTTGGCCAGAAAAGGTTTCTTCTGATGGTACAGTTGAGCAATTGTCGGGTCAAAAACGCGTACATATATGCAAATCTTGAAAACGAAACTCGTCTGAAAACTTTGGAAACTACCACCGTGAACTAGACCTCTTTTGTTATCTGTTTAGGGTAAAGACACTTATAGGCTTCGATGGGGAACCATTCTTTCCAAACTCATGAGCCAGCTGCATGTAGTGCCGGCCACTACTAAAGCTCAATCACTTTTGCTCTGTTCTGCTTGTCTTTTGCTTCTTCTGCAATAGCATAACAACGATACTTCTATATAGATGTAGCTTTCATGTCTTCAAGAACCATTGCAGCCACTTGATTCACCTGGTAGTATATGGCAATAGTCTTGAGACTATAATTCTTTGGACGAAACCGCAATCATAGGACATGAATTAGATGCTGGAGAATGAACGACGGTGATAGTAGCAGTTAATTTTTTGGAAAAATGATATTTTTAAGTCATCGGTGTGAAACTTTCATACTTTGCTCAGATTTCCTTGAGGGTACCGTTAGGGAGAGGTTATGCATTAAATGAAAATCSGCCCATATCATTTTCAGACTTAATAAAGGATTGAAATGAGTTGTTCCCGAGACTTTTGAGTAATAAACTTTGGGGTAAAGTTTATATTTAGATGTAGACGATGCACAATATGGTCCTCATCTTGGGTTGACGCCAATGAGAAACACCCTATTGACCGTCTATCAGAATTRAAGGGAGGGAAACACACAGGACTAACTCCATATTCAACAATATCCGGAAAGGGTTACTAGAAAAGCATTGTAATTTATGAAAGAAAGAGTCAATTATATCCTTATGTGAAACCTGCTAATGAATTTAATGATCAGTGAACCCTTGGATAGCATGCCAGAGAAGGAAACATTTGAAACTTACAACTTTTACCAAAAGGACTTCTTGCAGAGCTGATGGAATATAGAGATAAACAAGGGAAAGAAGATATATAGAGAATATCAAGTTGAAGAAAGCTAGACCTGATATGCAAGTGCCTTGTGTCAGAGAGGCCTCAAAAGCCTGTTCACTTTGTTGCCAAAATCCATTTCTTGGCCACCCTGAGAGCAGAAACCGTCCTATGAAAACTACCACGGATCCCAACAATCCGCAACAGGAATTTGTTGCTGCTGTAGCTTCTTCTATCCAACCAAATACCCAATTTACAAACCATGAGTCTCTCCCTTCATTGGCAGAATCACTTTCTTGCCTTAACAAAGCTTGYCCACAACACATAAAAACTAGCCWGGCTGACCAAATCAGGTCTCAAGAATACTATCATTTGTCCCTCTCAAACCGTGTTTGTCTCGATTACATTGGCAACGGCCTGTTCTCCTATTCCCAACAACAAATTCTTCCCTCTAGAGCTTCAATTGCCTCAACTTCGTCGCCTCCTCCAATACAGGCCTATTCTACTGATTCAGATGTACCATTCTTTGATATTTCCTACAGGTCTGTAAATCTAGGTTTCCAGTTACTTTATGGTGGCCAAGGATCAGAATTTGAATCATCAATGAGAAGAAGAATCATGAGATACTTGAATCTCTCTGAAGAAGATTACTCCATGGTTTTCACTGCCAACCAGGCATCTGCTTTTAAGCTTTTGGCAGACTCGTACCCCTTTGAGTCCAATCAAAATCTTCTCACAGTCTATGATCACAAGAATGAAGCAGTGGAAGCCATGATCGAAAGCTCGAAGAAGAAAGGTACCCAAACAATGTCAGCTAAATTTTGCTGGCCTAGTTTGAGAATAAATTCCAGAAAGCTGAGGAAAATGGTCTYGAACAAGGGAAACAAGAAAAAAGGGGGATTGTTTGTCTTCCCTTTACAGTCTAGGATGACTGGARYAAGATATTCTTATCTATGGATGAACATGGCACAGGAAAATGGTTGGAATGTATTGCTTGATGCAGATGCTTTGGGAGCAAAACCAATGGATACCGTGGGCCTCTCTATTTTCAAACCTGATTTTCTCATTTGTTCATTTTAYAAAGTTTTCGGGGAAAAWCCTTCTGGTTTTAGCTCTCTTTTTGTGAAGAAATCAAGCATCTCAGTGTTAATTAAATCCTTCGCAAGCAYTGGAATTGTGAGTCTTGAACCGACATCAGGTATGTCTAGACAATTAACTTTTGCTGAAATAGAAATTGAAGATGAAAAATTGACAAYGCTATTAAAGRAAGACGTTCCAACCTCATCCTCTAGGTTGATAAGTCTTGGAGAGTTGATGATGAAAGAAAATTCTGAAATACGGGAAGCCAAAAACTCTGGCAAAATGCACAAGGAACTATCTTTTTCTGAATTGGCCGATTTGAATAGAACAGTTGAGTCAAAACAACCGGGAAATGAAAAAGCCAGTGGTAATCAGAGCTCAGAGGTGGAATGCAGAGGTTTGGATCATGCTGATGCGATAGGCCTGATACTGACCAGCACTAGAGCTAAATACCTGGTGAACTGGCTAGTCAATGCATTGCTGWGYCTCCAACATCCACATTCTGAAAATGGAGTTCCCTTGATCAGAATCTATGGACCAAAAGTGAGGTTTGACCGAGGATCGGCTGTGGCGTTTAATGTATTTGATTGGAAAGGAGACAAGATTGAACCCTTTCTTGTTCTGAAGCTAGCTGATCGAAACAACATTTCTCTTACATGTGGATTTCTGCAGCACCTTTGGTTCTCAGACACTTATAAAGATGTGAAGGAGAAAATATTGAAGAGAGATAGAGAAGGTGGTGGTAAACCTAAAAGAGCAAAAGGGGAGCATAAGAAGAGAGGCAGAGACGACGTTGGCATCTCAGTGGTCACAGTTTCAATAGCATTGTTGAACAACTTTGAGGATTTGTATAGGCTCTGGGCTTTTATTTCCAGGTTTCTTGATGCAGATTTTGTGGAAAAAGAACGATGGAGATATATAGCTCTTAATCAAACTACTGTTGAGGTCTAAATTAAACTATTTTYCATTCCTTTTCTGTATGTAGTAGTTGAGACTGAGCGAAGTATTCATTGATATTTGATATAATACATATCGAGTAGTTCTGGCTATTCTTTCAACCAAGGCGACAGATTCCGGACTCGTAAGGCTGAATGATTAATGGACTCCTAATTTCTCCTGGCCTAATTGACGAGGCGAATAATGGATTTTGGCCCACTAAATTCTGGTGCAGAATAAAATTGGATCGTCCCACACATGGAAAGAAAACCTAATGGTATTGATAGGCCCATGGGACGTATCAATTTTTGTCAAAGGTGGATATGATCCAGAATTCTGAGGCCCTCTTCTCTTCTTTCACCCAACCACCAAAAGAAAAAGAGAGCAGCTCGGCGTACTGCATGGGTTAGTGTTTCTTTTTCATTTGTCYTTTTTTGTGGGGTAAAATTGGTCCCCYGTCGAGCTTCYRCACTCTGAATATTTTTTACCAAGTAGAAACTATTTCATCGAAAGTCACAAGCTTTACCTACCGGCCTCCTGTGCCCACCATTGTAGATGAAGAAATTGATGAACGTTTGCCTAAAGCAAATAGGAGACTTAATTACCTCAACTCGGTGAAAGTATATTGGTCTTTRCTATCATCTTGTGGCTAAGGGTTGATGGACACAAGGAAGTGAAAACAAAATGAAACGACTATAAAAGGCATTAAACCATTCAAATCACGATTAAAAGTTTATAAATTAAATAAAAACAAAAGAGAAAGTAGAAAGAYACCACTTTTTTCCTTTTCCCTGGGCCTGGGTCGTTTGGGAAAAATGTGGCATCAAGTGGTACTAAAAGTCCAATGACATAGATTACACCAATTTGCTTTTGATAAAACTGACCTTTTCCTTTTTTTACTTTTTTTTTTTTTTGGGTCTTTTGGCCGGAGGTGTAGTTGGGCAGCTAATCACATTCCATTAGCTACCACATTTTTATTACTTGAGATGCTATATACATATTTGTTATTTTATTTTTAAATATTATATATTACAGGTGAATATGTCGATTAAATTGGAAATTTCTTGTTCAATTTTTTTATCAATTACATTATTATATTTTTCATAAATAAATACAAATATAAGAGTTATAGATTGAAGTTTGCTTAAGTATTATTTTAAAAAAGAAAAAAAAGAAAAAGCAGAAAGAGTTTGCTTCAGCTTCAGTATACTCAAGTTTCTCTCCAAGAAAAACAACAAATCGCAAATTCAAGTAATGGGCCTCATAAAGGCGTTGATGTTGTCAGATGTGACCATTTTTATTTATTTTAGAGGGACACACCCTATAATAGAGGAAAAGCAAATGAGAGCACACACTTAGTGAATTTTGACCTAAGACCTCTCACAGTYATAAGTTTTTATGAMAATGAACTACCGTCTTTAGTYGAGTATCACAAYTTTCTTRAGCTTCAAAGCATAAGAAAGAAATAAAAAGAAAAAGAGAAAAAGTCAAACGTGSCTTTTTCCAGGAAATAAAATATGAACAAGTTAAATATTGCAAGTTGCTACAAAATCAAAATGATTTATTTCCTTTTATTTTTACCTGTTAGTTTTCATGCTAAGCCTCCTCAAAGAGGAAAGAAAAACAAAATGGTTTGCATCCAAAGCACGAAAGTAATTAAGGTTGATCAAAATTTAAGAGTTATTTAAAGAATTTCGTAAAAATGAAGAGAAAGGGACTTAGAGAGGAAAAAAAAAAAAAAAGGGGAGAAATCCCTATCACAAGTATTTTATTGAGTCGCCATGTCAAGCAAGCTAGCCGCCGTAGTTTACTTGGAAAATAGCACTATGTTTCGGCAGCTTATTAGGTTTGAAACCTTAAATTAAAAATGGAGTTTCGTATGCACTTTATTTTCTCAGTTACCAAGTTGACTTGGAAGATTCTTTCAGAAAAATATGAGTTGGAAGATTACCATCCAAACGGCCCAAGTTTTGATATTTAAAAGATTCTTGCACTCGTCTTAACGATCTTTAGAAAAATTCTTGCGAATATTATTTTGGATATTCATCTTCAAAATGTTCTCAGTGCAACTTTTGATTTGGCATTTACGTTAAATTGTTTCTGAACAAAATAGGAAAATAGCCCAATAAAATGAGTGCTCAATTTGTAATTTAATAAGTTTAAATTTAATTCGGGGGATAGTMTTAAAAAAAAGCTGCCTTTGGTGATYCCCAAATATMAAAAAGGTATCTCACTGGTATTTTATCTTATTTTCAACTTGAATAAATTAAAACCGTTTTGTTTGGCGACAAATTAATTCGCCTACGGCCACCTGCCACACAAGTAACTCATCTTAACGTGGAACCAATAAAACAGCTATTAAATATTGGTCCTCTGTGACAACTCAGGTCTAATTCCAATTGGTGACAGATRTTTCTGCTACTATGGTCTCGTTKGCGTGCATAGTTCAACTTAAAGATTTAATTCCCTGAATAATTATGTGTATGAATTGTCTAAAGGTGAAGAATTGATTTTCAGTTAGACTAAATAAGACTATGTAGGTAGACCTCCACCKCACTTCGTTTTGAGGCACAAAATTCTTGACTATCCAGTTACCTTCTTCGGACCTCTACCGGGACTACTCTTTTTTCTCTGCATAACTTGTTCTATTCAATCCTATACTCTATTTTGACTCAATTTGTATATGTAATTAAAATTTATTTATATAATAAATATTTAAAGAATAACTTCTATCATCTGTACTTACGATCTTAATCTATTGTGAAAAGTAACAAAAAATAATTATCTTTCATAAATTGTTGTCTCATCTGAAAAGGAAAATAAAAAATGAAGAAAGATTCACTAGTATTGTATATAATTTATCTTTATAAATTATCATATTTAAATTTATAGCATACGTATTATATGTAGCGTATCTCGAAAAGAATATATATATGAGATTTAGGAAGACGGAATCCTGAATCATGTTAACCACGAAGTGGTGGGTACTTTGACTAGTTACATAAATTTATTCGAAGCAGCCGATTTTGTGGTCTACCGAGGAGTATTTCAATTTTCTCCTTTTTTTTTTCTATTTAAATGAAGAAATGTAATTACATTTATGTGCTGTCAGGTTCCACAATAAATAATATGAAGGACTATATGTTAAAGGTAAAGTTCATTTGTCCCTGCCCTCAGATTTAGATCTCAGTCCGATTCAAAAGTGCACATGCATATGTTATTGCTCGGAGGGTCAATTTTCCCTTTTCATACCTGAAAATTGTTGAAACAAATGCACATTCCTGTTCTATAAAGTATAATTAAATATAACGTTATAAATAAGAATTAAATATAAAATTTCGCTTAAATCCGCTTATTAACTCTTTCAAAACATGACTTCCTTAGAAATTGATTATATTTACTGAATGCTTCCCATTTATTTACCTCATAGTTTCAAAAATGCCTATTCAGAAAAACCCGCTCGCCCTAGAAATGAACGATAAAATGCATAGATTGTAACAAAATTTCATCCCAACCACTAATGGAGACTGGAAAAGGAATTATAAGTAGCCGATACAGGTGTCGTGTTGTCGAGAAGCACCAATATTGTCACGAGGTCTGTTGACGATAGCAATACGCATTGAGGCCAGAATCAGCTAGCTAAGCCATCAGGTAATAAAAATTAAATAAAATAGAAAATACCAAGTCAGACCAGAAGCATCRTAGGTGGAATTAAAGTGAAATTCTATTTTCTTATTTAATTTAGTAAACACTTTTTGATACTCATCTTTAACTTCGCATAATGGCAAGTTGTGTAATAAAGCAACAATATGCTGGGAAATCGGGCACACCAAGTAAATTCATTTAAACACCAGAACCCTTCTTTTGTTTTTAGTTCAACTTTAGAATACATTTTCTCTTAATTACCACCTCACCGTAAAGTTCCCTCCATCTGTATTGGATTAATTTTCATTTAATAACTTCCAACTACTTGCACGGAATCAAATTCTTGATAGTGCGTTTGTTTTCTCTAGTTAATAAGAAAATCTCAAAATGCATACACGTGGATGAATTATCTTTTTTATTTAATAATAAATATAAATAATTTTAATTTATCATTTATATAAATACGTGATTCTAATATTGTGTATATTTATTAATTGCACTAAAAAAATAAGTTGTATAAAATCATAGATTTCAAGAGGAATTCGCAGAGCAGGAATATATTTATCAAATAGGTTGAATTAATTGAGTTAATCTGAAAATAGAAAGGATAAGTATAAAAAATGCAGTTATTTATAGATTCTGAGTTTGCATTTATCTTCTAGGTAAATGAATTGAGGCAGTCCTAAAATAGGAGAGTAAAAAAGTACAAGGGGGTGGTTGGGTTTAGGATTCCACGAGTAAAGTCAGAAACATGAATCACGAAGCCTGCGCTTGCCAAATCCCTCGCACTATATATTTCCAACGGGTACTTGTGAGTTTCCCATCTCAGTTCAGCTCTCGGCCCCCGCCACCCCCCTAAACGCAACTGATTTCTGTCCTCTCTCTGCTGCCGAGTTTGCAGGATTCCATCTTTCTCTCTATCTTGATTCTCCAAGAGAGAGAGAGAGAGAGAGAAAGAGAGCACGAAAACCAGAAAGTGGGAGACCCTTTTCTCATTGTCACTCCGTTGATCCGTTGCCTGAATCATCTTCAGCGTCTTTGGAAAGCTTTAACTCTTTGCAAATGGCGGCCCAACAGAAAAATGTCGGAATTCTTGCAATGGAAATCTACTTCCCGCCCACTTGCATCCAGCAGGTAAAAACCAACATACATTTTTTGTCTGTAATTTTCTATAATAGTGCTTGAGTCACCGCACCGAGCTGGGGACAACCAATTGCAGGCGACGTGCCCGAGGCTCCTGTTTGAGGACCTAATGGAATTTTACACTTTTTTAGATACGTTATGTGATTATGCTATCAAAGGGATGTGCTTCATTATTGTTATTCATTTTCCAAATGATGTCATTTGATTGATGCGTGCGTTCCCGTTTTATCCCTCCCAAAATTCAGCGTAATTTGTAAAGTATGAAGAATGGCGTGGGGTATAATTCTGTACGCACGAATAATATATTTCCGAAAGCTTTTTGTTTCTTTTCAAAAAATATAGCTTAGTGATTTGCTTATGCAAATTCATTTCAATTGGGTTTCTAATTGAAGTTTTGTTTTCTCTGTGCTGTATCGTTTTGGGGGAGGAAGGACTACTCTTTTTTTTTTTTTCCTTTTTTTTTGGAATTTTGTAAATTTGATCGGATGTCGTTAATGTTTAGAGCTTATTATAGATCTAAAGACAATGTTTGGAGCAGTTATTCTGTATTTTAGAAATATACTTGCTTATAATCTAACTTTGAAGTGTGTCTCTTTCTTAAAAGTATTTAMTGTGGATTTTTGTAAATTTAACAGTCTTAGATGTTTCATATGTGCTGCAGGAAGTTCTGGAGGTCCATGATGGAGCGAGTAAAGGGAAATACACAATTGGGCTTGGGCAAGATTGCATGGGATTTTGCACTGAGGTGGAAGATGTCATCTCCATGAGGTATTAACTTCATMTATAATGATTACTATAGCTTGTGTACAGTTAAAAGATGTCACGTTAATAACAAAGTTCACATTTTGATTGGCTGCTAATTTTGATGGATTTGCAATGTGATTGGAGGCCTTGGCCTTCTAGTTTTCTCTTTCTCTTGCTTTGTTCATTTTGCTCACAAACACACACATAAACGTTCATCTGGGGTGCTGTTAAAAAGAATTTCATCACCGAGATTTGGTTGTATGCATCTTTTCTGAACCGTTTCATCTTCAGTCTGACAGCAGTCACATCACTTCTGAAGAAGTATGAGGTTGATCCAAAGCAAATTGGTCGTCTGGAAGTTGGCAGTGAAACTGTTTTAGACAAGAGTAAATCCATAAAGACATTCTTGATGCAAATCTTTGAGGTATGAATCACATTTATTTTATTGGTATGCATGACTTGTTAACAAATTGAAGTAGTTTTGTGTTGCTCAAGGTTGGTTATGATGTGTTTGAACCAAATTGTGAAGAGGGTATTATCATTTAACAAATAAAAGTGTCTAAAGCAGGAAAGTAATCAAATGTAGTTATCACAAATATGTGCATTAAAGAGTTGATTTTGTGAGAGGCATGCACCAGCATTAGTTATGGTATTTCCAGTTCACTTAGTTCCGATCTCAGGATATTATCTCAGTATTTGTCCCACCTGCAAAATAACCACGTTGCTCTGTTTTCATGCCACAAAATGAAGTGTTTGTTTATCTCGTCATTATCTCCTAATTTCCAAATTCACCTTTTTATTCCGTTGAATATCAATTTTATGGTRCATCACTTTGCTGTTTAGATAGATTGSAGCTTAATTGGATTATGCAGCTTTGCWAGTCAGATTAGCTGTGTAAGTCATTCGTCTAGAGTTCATACTTATCCTTTGCTATCTGAAACAATCAGGAATATGGAAACACTGACGTTGAAGGTGTCGACTCAACCAATGCATGCTATGGAGGTACGGCAGCTTTGTTTAACTGTGTAAATTGGGTGGAGAGTAGTTCCTGGGATGGACGCTATGGACTTGTTGTGTGCACAGACAGTGCGGTAATTATCCTTTAATTAAACATGCAATTTTTCTACAATATGTACAATAAGCCTTTGTCTTCCATCCTCAAGTGTCTCTAAGATAAGTTTTATTTTAATGATTGCAATTATCATCAGCTTCTGATGTTTTGCAACTTTCTACATGTATGACATGTCAATCCATGTATGCTTCAGTCATGCCATGTTTATTCTCTTTCAAGTCTAGTGTTTTACCAATAATTCGGTGCAACCATATATGTTCAGCATTTCTGCTATCTAAGGGGAACTCGTGGAACAGGTTTATGCTGAGGGTCCAGCTCGGCCAACTGGAGGAGCAGCGGCTATTGCTATGCTTATTGGGCCTGATGCTCCTATTGCATTTGAAAGCAAACTAAGGGGTAGTCATATGGCTCATGCTTATGATTTTTACAAGCCTAACCTTGCCAGTGAATACCCAGTAAGTCTCCTCTTTAGCATTTCCATGAGCCTGTCTTGCATATTTTGGGTAGAGGATCACATTACAGTTTAGGAAAGGGCTCAAGACAGTGAGGCTAGGCAAGAAAAATGAGTTTGTTTATCAAGAAGGTTTTGCTCTGAAATAATGCCTATATTTAAGATGTATATTTTTGAAGTTAATTAGCACTATATAATWGAAAGCTCTAAGCTCAAGCATTTGAAGATGTYGTYCTCTATTTTTCACTCTTACCTAGCTCTTGTACTTATTTGATTGTTGTTTGTAGGTAGTGGATGGCAAGCTTTCACAAACTTGTTACCTTATGGCACTTGATTCATGCTACAAGAGTTTCTGTCACAAGTAATCTGCACATTGAATCAATGTCTTTACTTCTCTGGAAAGTGGGAGGAATTTTCCTGTTTCTAATTGCCTTAAATGTCTTCTGCACTGTAGATATGAGAAATTCGAGGGAAAGCAGTTTTCAATTACCGATGCTAGCTATTTTGTWTTTCATTCTCCATACAACAAGGTACTTTTCCTTGTTGCATTAATAATCTTAATTGAATTTGAATTATGTACTATTACAAGCTATGAATAGTGAAGTTGAAAATTGTTTAATTGATGGATATGCATGAAATACTTCACAGCTTGTACAGAAGAGTTTTGCTAGATTGTGCTTCAACGACTTCTTGAGGAATGCCAGGTATATACTACACATCAAGAGAAATATTCACAACTATCCAAAGGGCTTCATAAAATGATCATGCCTCTTCTCAATTTGCAGTTCCACTGATGAGGCAGCTAAAGAAAAGCTGGCACCTTTTTCATCGTTAACTGGGGATGAAAGCTACCAAAGCCGTGACCTTGAAAAGGTTAAAACTCATTTGTGTGTTTCGCTTCTTTCTGTCCTGCTTTGGAGGGTTTATGCTTAAAATTTCAAATAAAATTTCCATGTATTAGTTTAACAATCAATACCTTCTTCCTATGTCCCCATTCTGATTTATTATGAGAATAAAAACACCTTAATGCCATTTTCCGCGTGCAGGCATCCCAGCAAGTTGCAAAGCCATTATATGATGAGAAGGTGCAGCCAACTACTTTAATTCCAAAGCAAGTTGGCAACATGTACACCGCCTCGCTTTATGCTGCATTTGCATCTCTAATTCACAATAAGCATAAAACCCTGGTAAAGCTTGAGATTCTTGTGATGGTATTAAACTTGTTCCCTTTCTGGTTATTGATGTTTTCTCATTATGTTTTCTGTTCTCTTATGTTCGGCCAGTCTGGACAGAGGGTGATACTGTTCTCCTATGGAAGTGGCTTAACTGCTACCATGTTCTCTCTSCGTCTTTGTGAGGGCCAACGTCCTTTCAGCTTGTCAAACATTGCAAGTGTAATGAATGTCTCAGAGAAGTTGAAGACAAGGCATGAGGTACAATTCTCTTTTTGGGCTGCCATTTACTAAAAAGATCTTTCTTTGGGTCTTTATTTCTGGTTGAATAAATTGTGAAACATCTATTATCACAGTTCCCTCCTGAAAAATTCGTCGAAACCATGCATCTGATGGAGCAAAGATATGGAGCTAAGGACTTTGTTACAAGCAAGGACTGTAGCCTTCTAGCTCCGGGCACTTACTATCTCACAGAAGTTGATTCCATGTACCGCAGATTCTACGCCAAGAAGGCTAGTGAAAATGGATCATTGGCAAATGGCCACTAAGGATAGTTTGTGGTTCGAGCAGAAATTGAAGCTATGAAGTTGGATCTGGTGTTTACTTGTGTTCCGCTGTGGAAGAATAACTGTGTTTTCATAAGCTGTAAAATGTAAAACATAGCATCATCTTTAGAAGGCAAGAATATTCTGGAGGAATTCAATTCATCATTTCTCGCTCTTTTGCCTTGGAAAATATTTTCATTTTTAGTAAATTCATTGAGCCAATACTTTCAATGGTTCTSCAGTGGCTATAAATATATGGTGATACTAATCTTTTAGCTAGTTCAATATAACCAAAGTCATGATTTTATGTATGAGAAATCCCCTCGATAGTTGATGCTGAGTGATATGGTGACAGGGCCCACTTWMCGCTTGACAATATTGAAGCACTTTKACTCCCAAAGATAAGGGAACCGACWCATATTGTAGACCCTAYGGCTTGGTGGGTCAGAGTCCAGATATTCAGGTCTTTGTCAATGTACGATCCACATCAGTCATATGTTTGCAGGATATGAGCCCAGTGGACCATCTCCATAAAAAGGTGGGCTCTTGGTCAGAAAGGCCTCTCCTTGATATCTATACCTGAACCTGTGCCCCTTGAATATTAAAACTCGAGTGAGCTCCTATCTTTGTGGCTGAGAATATATATAACGTTATTGAGTCTTTCCTATTTGAAATTTAGGTCTATTGGTAGAAATTATTACCATTGATTTTCTTATAATGATTACTTAAAGTATTCTGTTAGTGAAGATTACACAGTTCACAATTCACTCATGGTACCAAGTCAATCRAGGCTCGAAGCCGTAGAAGGCTGCCAAGTAACATCAACCTGACGGACAAAACCCATTCCGACGATGGGTGTACTATTATCTAAAATATCTGCCAAAGAAGTTCGGGCTGCCTCGTCCCCCTCAAAACTGACTTTGACATTGGTGCCAAAAATTTGATAGGAAAATTATAACTCAAGGATTTAGATGTAAAGATGAAACCTATGGGGTTACAAATCAACTATGTTTTTATTTGGTCGAGGTTATTCTTAATAAACAACTCATCAATTACTGTCGAGGAACACAGTTATGTTATAACATCAAAAACAGGCCATTATCCGTAACTGTTTTTGCTAAGGTTAAGAATTAAAATGTACTAAGAAAGAAAAACCGGCGATGATTCCAAATACARAAGCGGCAGATCAAGCATCGGTTCTGCCAAAGGAGCAAGAAAACTGCGGAGTTAACGATTATCCTATATGTACACTGCACTTACCTGTGCAACTTAACCAGAGCCATAATGGCAAAGGAAGGAATTTTCTCTCTTCTCTATCTTTTCTCAGTCTCTGCTCTTCTGTTAAAATGCCATTGTCACGACAGAAAGGTATCCAACATAGATTTATGCAGGTTCCCTCTTTTTTTCTTCGTCTTTCTGACGTAGGAAATATGTTTTGCAGGTTTATATTGTGTACATGGGAGAAAAGCCTCAAGGGGACGTATCACAAGCTTCAGTACACCATTCAATGCTAACAAATGTGCTTGGAAGGTCACTAATGCAACTGCATGCTCATTTCATTACAGACCATTATGTATATATCTACTAATTATTATCTGAAATGGAGCATTTCTGATCATACCTGAACAAGGAAACAAAGACGGTCCGGTGTAATAGATATTGTGGAGTTTCTTTACATGCGAGCAGATTATTAGAAATTGTCACTTCTCATCATGGCTACTAATATGAAAAAGATCAGAGATACTTGACATTCTCTTAGGTGTATCTGGGGGTTGCATCGGGTTATACGACTACACCGTCTGAAAAAGTGTGACTGAGAGATTAAGTCCTATCTCTCGTTTAATATTCGTGTTAGTGAAAATTATTATATAGTTCCTATTTTAAGATTAAGTTATGGGGATACATACACGATAATATAGCTCACGACGAACTCGCATTGGATTTCAGTTCTTCCCTTGTGAAAGAGGTACTAGTTTACCGTTACGAGAGAAGTTTAAATGGATTTGCTGCAAAATTGACAAAGGAAGAAGCTGCGAGGGTTTCAAGTAAGATTAATTATTTTGAAGTTCCTAATATACGCTTTGCGTTGTTTTGATCCAAAAGCAAAACTTTTAACTGTAAAAGTATATTGCTTTAGGAATGGAAGGAGTAGTTTCAGTGTTTCCAAATCATATTCTGAAGCTGCACACTACTAGATCCTGGGACTTCATGCAATTCACCAAAGACACACTTAGTCCTGCTCAGGAAGGAGATGTCATTGTCGGACTTCTCGACACTGGTACTAATAAGTTTCATGCATGATTCTTGTAAGATATATTTTATTCTTTTCACTCTTGTAAAAACTAGTCTTGGTTTCGTTTCCAGGGATCTGGCCAGAGCACGAAAGCTTCAATGACTCAGGATTTGGACCTCCACCTGCTAAATGGAAGGGAGCATGTACTGGTGCAAATTTCACCTGCAACAAGTAAGGACATTTCTTACATATATTATCGTTAAACAATAACCATCCAAATTCAAATTCTACTACGGACAATTTCAAGAAAAAGAGACATCCCAATTGCAGTATGATCACTGATCTGGCTTTGTCTTTCTTGCTATCATTATTTCCACGGGAAGTCACGAAATTTTTATCCAGGAAGCTAATTGGAGCACGGTACTACAACAGCGAGAAGATTTTTGACAAAACTGACTTTATATCACCAAGAGATGCTGAAGGACATGGTAGYCATACTTCCTCCACTGCTGCCGGTGTAGAGGTCCCGGACGCGAGCTACTTTGGTCTAGCAAAGGGTGTCGCAAGAGGTGGAGTTCGAAATGCAAGAATTGCAATGTATAAAGTCTGCTGGTACAATGGATGCTTTTCAGCAGATGTCCTGAAAGCTTTTGATGATGCAATAGCTGATGGAGTTGATGTTATATCGGTCTCATTAGGAGCTGATTGGCTAATTGAGTATTTTATGGATCCTGTTGCCATTGGATCTTTCCATGCTATGAAACATGGCATATTAACCTCGAATTCGGCTGGAAACTCAGGCCCTAATCCAGCTTCGGTCTCAAATTATGCACCGTGGTCGCTAACAGTTGCTGCTAGCAGCATTGATCGCAGATTTATCACTCAAGTGGTGCTCGGAAATGGACAAGTTTTCAATGTAGKTTTTAACTTTACATCAATAACTGTTGCTGGGATTTGGAACATGATTCTCTCGCTGTAACTTATCTTCTTGCAATTTGAAGGGAATCTCTGTCAATAACTTCGACCTTAATGGGACATCATATCCATTAATCTGGGGAGGGGATACAGCCAACTACACCATTGGTATGAGTCCTGAACTGGCAAGCTATTGCGCAGGTCCTTTGGATTCCAACAAAGTTGCAGGAAAGATCGTCTTCTGCGAAATACTCACCAGTGGTGGTGAAGTTTTGCTTGCTAATGGTGTGGGTACTATCGTCGCTGATTCTTCAATAACTGATGTTGCTTTCACTTTCCCGTTACCACTAACACAGATCAGCTCTGAAGATGGCAAAAACATTCTCCAGTACATCAAAACTACAGAGTATTCTTCGATACATTCTTGCTGTTTACTTTTACACAAAAGGATCTATTTTTGCAATTTGTTATCACTAATATGACAAATTCCTGTGACACAAAAATAAGCCCGCATCTATAAAAATCAATGTACACGACAGTGCATACAAATTCGTGACTTTTTTAATGGCTGAAATTTTGCAGGAATCCAACTGCAAGTATCTTGGTGAGTGAAGAATTTAAGGACGTTATGGCTCCTATGGTGGTATCCTTTTCTTCTAGAGGACCAAACCCCTTGACTCCAGACATTCTCAAGGTAAAGTATTCGATGCTTTCAGTTTTCAACTATGCCGCTTCCAGTTTTCACTTCTATGTCTAATATTCTTTACATATGTTCTCTGCCAATTTCATCGTCCTACAGCCTGATATCACGGCCCCTGGGGTGGACATTCTCGCTGCCTGGTCTTCTGTTGCACCACCCTCGGTCTATCCAGATGATCAGAGGCATCTCATGTACAACATAATATCAGGAACATCCATGTCTTGCCCTCATGTAAGTGGCGCAGCTGCTTATGTCAAGGCTGCCCACCCTGATTGGTCTCCCGCAGCTATTAAATCCGCCCTCATGACTTCAGGTACTAAAAATGTATTTCACAACAGCTCTACCAATTTGTATAAATTATTTCCCTATAATCTCATACTAGAAATTGTTTCCTTGTGCAATCAGCTTTTGCATTGGATCCACAAAAGCATGAAGATCTAGAGTTCTCCTATGGTTCTGGTCACATCAACCCAGCTGCTGCTGTGAATCCTGGACTGGTTTATGATGCTTCTGAGGAAGACTATATCAACTTCCTTTGCAAGCAAGGTTACAACACCACCACTCTCAGACTTGTCAATGGGGATAATAGCACCTGCAAGAGTACAAAGCCTGGACGAGCTTGGGACCTCAACTACCCTTCATTCTCCTTGTRTATTTTAGATGGCCAGCCAATTGATGCCTTCTTCACCAGAACAGTGACCAATGTGGGTCCTACGGCCAACTCAACCTACAATTCCTATGTATACTTTGCAGCACCTGAGATTAGTATTGAAGTCAATCCCAAAACCCTGACATTCTCTAGTATAGGGGAGAAACAATCATTCACCGTAAAGGTGACCGGCCCAAAGATATCGCAGCAGCCGATCATGTCAGGTGCTATTATATGGGAAAATGCAATGCAGTTGGTCAGGTCACCTATAGTGATCTATAACTACCTCCCTGGTGCACCTTACGTTCTTTTCAAGGACGAATCCACCAACTTCATAAACCAGAAGAAGCCGACTTCTAGAGGTTCTTCTATGTATCAGAAAACACGAGTTATCGGACGTCACTAAGCCCAAGTAGTTTTTGAAATACACAGAATAATCATTTTTGAGTCCTTGTATTAGCATGCCKATCGGGCAATAATGACCACAGAGATAAGGCTTCTAGCTGTTTACAGCTTTTGTACGCACTCTCAGAGTCTTGCTTGGAGAACTTTATTTCAGCAGTAATGACCGCAGCATTATGGTCAATATTTTGCTGAATTTTCTGTTCTTCCAATTTCRGCCTAAAGAACAAGCTTGCTTGTGTTAACGYGCCCCATTTTTTGTTTTAATTACAGTGAGCAAGCTTTTGCATTTTCTTTTTCCTTTATCATCAACAGGAGAAAATAATCCACAAATTGCATTCTGGACAAATTCAATCCTTAAATAACTTTCTGAACTCATTTATTCATTAATCAGTTCAATACAAATACAACATTCAGTCCACAAAAGGGCAAGTGTGAGATATGACAAATTGAGTGACAGCAAATGGCTAAAATGAAATAATATCACTAAACAAAACAAAATCCAAACCTCTAGTTTCAAGCTACAGGGGTCTTCCGATTTGGCTTGAACACATATTCCAAGAGAGATTCCTTAATCGGCAACATTTCAGGGAATTCCTGCTTCAGTTTTGAGGCATCAAGCTCGTTGTTGCTCCTTGGAGCAACTATCACCTTTGCCTGCTCCTCAAGATTGAAATTCTTCCATGTAAAGGTTGGATCAATATAATCTTTATACATCTCGAGGATCTCATTGTGGCTGACAACTCCAGGATTAGTGAAGTTCCATATGCCAGTGAGGTTTCTTTTTGCCATCTCAATGGAAATGGGAAGGAGTTCATCCAAGATTGTCATTGAATTTGGTATATTTACTACCTTTTCATAACGAGTGATCTTGGTAATGAAATTACGAGGATTAGAAAGATCAGAAGAGATAGGCATCCGGACACGCAATGTGCACACATTCTCATAGTTATGAAGCAAATCCTCAACCTGWCAAAACGAGCAATATAGAATTATCGCCAGAACTAAATTAATGTGGTTTTTACGTGTATGACACAATATTGAAGCGTAGAAGAAAGACATCAGAGAAAAGCATGTTGAGACTGGAGGGGACACCAAATGCTTTGTACTTCCTCTCTAAGAAGGAATCTCAAGGACTTTTGACATTGCACAGGGAGTTCCACATTGCACATATGAACACTAAATAAGTAAACTTCATCTCTCACATTAAGAAATAAGAATTTATTCTATATATAAAATTTTAAAAGCAGAGCAAGTCAGAGCACCCAACTATTAGGAAGAGAACAAGTTGCGAAGATGAGGTTATGAACCAATCTCCTAATTTGCTATAGCCAGACTGCTCCATTGTATACTTTAACTAAATATGGCATTCACCATCCACCTATAGCTTATGTTTGCAGTAAACGTTGTACCAAACATGCCACCGCAGTCTACATTACTGAAGTTAGTAAACAACGTCATTATGAATCTTCAACAAAAGTGACGAATACATCATGATAATGAATCTGGCCTGCTATCGAAGTTCTCTAGGGGCTAGAAAGATGCAAATCCTGAGGTCTATATAGTTCTCTGAGATGAGCAATGTGAAGCTACAACTGTGTGATCAGCTGCAATAAGAGAAATATATTTCACCGTACCGAGGGGAAATGAGATAATGATAAGGCATCAAGTACCGATCAGAAATTATATATGAATCATTTGCACATTATTAAAGAAGTTTTCCAAGTTTAATCACGCCAAACATCAGCTATATTTAATTAAAAAAAAAAAATGCAGCCATTGACACAATGAAAGATACTTGATCTGATACTAAAGATCTCAACTTTAAGGTCTCAGATCCAGTATACTACATGCAAAACCGACACATAAGTATAAATTTCAAGAAAATACCATATACGAAATGCCGTATGAGCATATGAATCATTAAATCCCATCGAATCCAAGTTAGCAACTTAAACTGATGAACACATTACTACTGCATGTACTTCACGATATGCATACAAAAAGGACATCCGTAGAAGACAAATTTTTACACAAGCTCAAGTAAAAGAAGACCCACCATAGCCTTGGTCTTGGAATAGAAGGATCCGATGAAATTGGGTTTATCCTCCTCCTTGAAGCCTATTCCAGACCCGAGAGGATGGTCTGCATCATACTCAAAAATACAGCCGGTGGCATAATTAATCAAAATCAGGCCTTTCTCTCTGCAGACATCAGCCAACGTCAGCGTGCCGATAACGTTGGTGCGGATGGTCTCAACCTTGTGGGATTCACACCAGTCGACGTTAGGCCGACCAGTGACACCGGCAGCATTGAAAACATGGGTCGGGTTGACATTCGCGACATCAGATTCTAAAGAGCCCCTGTTCTCGAGCCGACCTGAGCCATATACATACTCGATTCCTTGGGATTCACAGAGCTTTCCAAGCAAGCCACCTATCCAGCCGGTTCGACCATAGATCAGAAACTTGAGTGGCTTGGTTTCAGCTGAGCCGTTTGCTGGGAATCCCATAATAGCAGAAGTAAAGGCCTTCGCTTGAGAGGGAGGAGGAGGAAGAGAAGGAAGATGAGAGTGAACAGTGTGGTATGTACTCGTACCTGCTTCTTATAAAGGGAAAAATGATTTCTTTTAAAAAAACAAATATAGAGTTTTGTTTGTATATAATGAGAAATTACTCCGAAGTCCTAAATCCTACTACTATGTTGCATTTTAGCATCTTAATTATATTGTATGGTGATTAATCATCGATTCTTATACATGTTTGTAATTTAATTTTTTGATTCTGACCAAATGAAACAAATTGTATGTTCAAATTTTCGATGACAAAATGCTCTTGAAAAATATATAAGTGTTCAAGAGGTTGTTTGAGATGAACTATAATCAAAGGAAAAGGTATAAAATTGCACATAATTCAAGGACTTGTACTGCAATTTCCCTTCTTAACCTTGCTTTGATTTGAGATAAAAAAATTAATTATAAGTGAATTGAAATTCTAACTCAGTAGAGACATGTAAATTACATGTATTTCTGTATAAACAAAAAAAAAGAAATAATTTTTTAAAAAATATGATAATTTTCTCTCTTTCAACCTTTTCAGATTTTCCGAATCAAGAAAAAGTATTTCCATTTTTATTTGATTCTTCATCGAGGTTAGAAAAAGAAAAATGTTCTATCGACATAGCATTTTATTTTATTTAGTAAAAGAAAAACATAATTTAATATCTAATGCTCCATACATGGAGGAAAGGCGGTGGCTGTCGCTKCCTCTGGCTTTGGACAAGGATGGGCCGGTRATCAGTGTCCAAACGATGRGAAGGTAAGACGGATCTAATGTGATATTCCTATTCTACAAAATTACTTTCACATCCCTTTCAGTTTTCAACTAAAAACGTGGAAAGAATTACTCTTTTCTTAAATTTATCATCTAAATGCTCGTTCTTGATTAAAACTCGAAAAGAGTAAAKAATGGAATAGTTCGGATTTCATAACTTACAATTACCTTCCTTTAAGAATACTACATAAATTATATGAAATGAATATCTCATAATTCTCATGACTACCTACTCGAATACTAAAACAACTAATTAAAAGGCTGGATCAGAGGTCATTCCAATCCCAGGAGAGCTCTATTATTCAACTCAAAAGACACATCTCTAACATGCATATTGGATCTTGTGTCATTCTCTTGAAATTAATAAATTCACAACATTATTCAACTCAAAAGGCCTACATAAACCTCCACGCTTGTGAGATCCATTCCCTTCATGTGAGTAATCGGATTATTTAACAAGTGTTATTATTCAAAAAATATTTTTTTCTATATTCAAAATGAAAATCTAAACATAAAAATTATAAAAAGAAATAATACAACGACCGTAATTTGATACTTATGGAAAAAGGAAAATTCATGATATTAACAAACGAAAACTCTATATATATGGTATGAATATAACAAATTATTACATACTTATAAATTTAATTTAATGTTGGATAACGTATTTGCTAACTTGACACATTTAAAACAAGGATGCGGTCCAATATGCATGAACCTTCTTCTAGCTCTCTTGCCATCAATTTCCAATCTTTCATGCCCTTCAATTCTTTGAATCGGTATAAGATTGGATTTGGGTACCCACTACTGAAATGTTGACAAATCAACTTATTACTGTTTTAACCTGAATAAAAATTTAACGTAAACTTTATAAGATAATTTTAAATACGATGATTATTTCATACAAGATGCAATAAAATATATATATTTTTTGCACGATGCAATTAATTTCAAAATCCTCCTAGTCTCGAATCAATACAAAATCATCCAAATGCCACTCAAAGGTCGCCTAAGAGTACTTGRACTGAATCGTCCACTTCAAGAACCTAATCCAGATCCGYTGGTATAGGCAAGGAACCTGGTTTCATGCAAGGCTTCCAATAATATTGCCATCGTAGCCAGGCTGACCATTACATTTTAAAAGAGGAAAAGGAGACCTTTGTACGTCAACTTACAAGTACCTTCTGGCTGAAAATATTGCAACATAAGCAAGTGTTTGATTTCATATTCTGTCATAAATGGCCTCTTGAAATTAGAGTACAATTTTTAGAGATCCAATCCATCAAAATCTAAACTATCTGCTAACACTTCGAAGTTTGAACTGTAAGTTACCCAATTTTTTCACATCTACAATCTTCATAGGCTGCCACAAGCCCATGGTAAACCTCATCCAAGGGGAAGAAAATAAGCAAAAGAAAGAAGAGCTTAATGTGTAACAATGGGTGAGAACCAAGATCCGAGAGATAATTGTACAGTGATGAATTTAGACCCTGAGTGCCGATCTACTAATGCTGTTAAACTAAAAAATGCTATGGTTAAATGGTGAGATTTTCTTGAATGGCAACGAAGGTTCCCACAATATTGCCGCCCATGTCTGGAAAGGTTTGACAGCCAGGAAGTKKCTTCACTTTTCCTGTTCGATCTACTGCAACTGGATACTTTAGAAGATGACCTTTCATATCAGTTATTTCATCGGCTGCAAATTGAGACCAGTTCCTCTCACCGAGTGCTCTTACGCGTCTTACACATTCAAGGCTTTCTGGTCGTTCAAAAGATTGCTCCAGAAAACCAATGTGCTCAGCCCACAGGGACATTCGGTATCCATAGATCTGCATGGTGCACAGAGTATACTTTAAATATGATTTCAGTTTCTAGTGAAGTTTCAAATAAACCAAGCCCTGAAGTTATTAAATTCTGCTAGTACAACTGGAATGACTGCAATATTAGAAGCAATTACAGTAAATTTTTCGACCAAGTTTCCATGACATAAACTCGARGGAAAATGACCAATGATACTCTTAGATATAGATTCTCGAGACTCCATAATGAGAACTTGATTCTTTACCTGTCCACGAGGCCTGATTTGTTTCCTTCCCCAAGTATACTGAGGTTGATAAGCACCCWTTGCAATTTCAGTGTCTCTAGTGCCCTCTAGTGAACGCTGATTGATGTTTGCGGATCCCAGGATCACATACTCATCATCCACTATCATTCCTTTTGAGTGGACATAAATCATAAACCGTCGGCTTCTCTGAGTGCGTGCCTAATTTATGAGATACAATACGTTAGAAGTAAATATCGAAGAATGGAAGTAGTTGGAAAACAACTTAGCAAGCAGAAACAAGTACTAGGACAGAGGAAGATGTACTTGAGGAGTGTTTGCAGAACTTGGATGGCCTGCATTTCCTTCAGCCTCACGATTGCCAAGACAAAAGAAATTCAAAAAGTCCTGAGGTTCGTATGCCTCCTCAAGCCCTACCTCTACTAAAGCTTTGTAAATAGTTTCATACATCATTTGCATTGTATTATGCTGCAGAAAGAAAAAAAAAACATCAGTAGTTACTTTAGATGCAGCAATAGATGCAAAATCAGTAACTGATATTGGCATCTATGGAGCAGGTCTTGCTCCAAAACAAGGTAACTCTTATTTGTTCTTCATAAGAATTGYTGGTGCCCTTTGTACTTAGGCTTCACCCTTCTAATATTTGGATACAAAAAACTAAATCTAAAAATTGCAATAGGTATATACCTGCCAAAATAAAATCCTCTGAGTGGGAGTACTGGTAGGAACACCTTCTGGCCACATTGGCAGAACAATATATGCTGAAAATCTCTCATTTAATCTGATTTTATTTGCAATTTTGAGAGCAATTTCCATTGGAATCAAATTATTTGCACCTGTGGATAGAAAATAATTCTTGTGGTTTCAGTTAAATATGCTCGAATTATGACCCGAAAGTAGATGGTTCTAAAAGAATTCTCTCCCTGCATATATCTGAAACTAGGTAGAGTAACATGACTGGGAGCTTGGGGTGACGAAATAGATCTCCAACACTTGAACACATATTTTTATATGACATAAATACTAAAAGTTGGGACAATCTCTAAATGGTTTATGTAATTCTACWATTTACACTGATTAGTTCCCTAACCTAATGAGCRTAACCTATTGTTTTCCTCAAAATACAAAAGTTGACTGCTTACCTAGATCTTTAAAATTGTTCCAGTTGTATGATGATCCAAGRAAATACTGGTTCTCTATATAAATGAAATGTTGGGCAGCACGAATTGCTTTTACATATGCAGTGTGTATGCTCATATCTATGAGCACATTCTTCCCACACAACAGGTTCTGTCATCATTTAGAGAAAAATAATCAGTTTTTCTTTTTCCCCAACGATGAAAGCATATTGCAATGAATGTGGAATGAATAAAAGCAAAATTTGCCTGACCTTTGATGGGGCATCCTTTGGATCTTTTGGGAAACCTTTAACAGAACTGGAATCAATTGAGCGAAAAATCTGCAGATCATGTAAAGGAGCTTAGGAAAAATTGTCCTTCAAACAACTCAGATGGAGCTGCAGGTTAGTTATACCTGCACATGCCAGTCCTCTGGGTCATCTTGATGTAGAGAGGAGGCCTCTTCTATTCTTAAGATATCAGGAATCCTTTCAAGCTTGAGCAATGAATCATCATGTGAAGCTTTCATTTTTTGAAGTCCATGACGCTTTGCAGCCCTTAACCAACGCTCTTCAAAGTTGGTTAGGATGTCATATGCAGCTGGACCATCAACTTGACTATGCAAATCATGCCATGGTTCCCTTGGACAACCAGAATTGGGACCCTGTACAGGAAGASAGCAAGAATAGATGACAAAATGCGATTTCTCTTCTCTTCACGTAAAGCTAGATCCACAGGTTGGTGAAATGTTCTATGATGCATTGTGATTGAGAACTTACACTTCATATTTTATTAATATCACACATGAAATCCTGAGAACTGTTTAAAGCTGTCTTCTCAATTAAAATCTTGTAGAAAAATATAATATTCTTGCTGATGAAAAATATCACTSTTGTGACAGGATTAGTTTTTTGGTAAGAGCATTCCTGCTTTTGAGTGCCAATTCCAACAAAAYGTCTCATCTTTATCTGGAGAAGCAGCAATGGCATGTTTCTTTGTATGTCAAAATATTTAATAGGTCACCTATAGTCTTTAATGCAATTACTCACTATAGTTACCTAATTGGTACTAAACGGGAAGGCCTATCTTGAAAGGAAAGAGCAAAAAATTTGAATCAAAGCRAATAGGTTCAAGGATTACTGTGAAATTAGGATTATGGAAGTCATCTTTGTGCAGCGTCTCCAAAGTTCGAAAAAGAGGGTGCTCTGGAGTGTCATATCTTCCTGTGGTTAAGTCCAGACCTCCAATGAAAGTTATGATCTTTCTCCTGCCATTACCCGCATCAGCATCTACAATAACAGTTTTCTGATGATGAGTGTAGATAGTCCCAACTTCCTGGTCAGAAAAACCAAATTGAGCAGCTCAAATGCAGAACACCAATTGAAAGAAGGAAGAGTAAATGAGACAGAAAGAGTATATCAAAAACTGCACATTGACCCGAAGTTGGAGAGGTAGTATTAGGAAAATCAAGACACAAAGTCGGAACCACAAAATATGTTGAAAATGAAGAAATTTGATATGGAATGTTCTGACACTTTTTTTCCTGAAAGTAACTTCAGATCTTTGCATATTCACAAAAGTTGTGAAATTAGATAGCTTTTATGACCATATAAAAGGTGCAGCATGGGTGAAAGGTCCTTTCATCTGCGTCATGCCACATTCCACTGTTCTCTAAATGACCTTAGGTGAAAGTACAATCTTCAGCAACCGAAATTTACACCGAAGACATAGTCCTTGTCATACCTGCTTCTTAGCCCAGCTATGCCCTTTTCCACCAGCTCGAGGACAAAGTAATACTTGAACTGAAGAATGCTTGAAAAATCGTCTAGTTTCTTCATCACCTGTACCCATGACACCGTCCTACAAGCCATGGAAATGTGTCAGGACWTCTAAACTATAAAATCTTGTGCACAAGCAGAATAGCATGACAGAAAACCTAGAGCTGCTAAATCTATCCCATCTTTTAGTTTCAAGTTGATTATTCTTTGGAAGGATGTTGTAATGTAATGAGAATATATTAGGAAGTAACAGAATCCTAAAATCTTCAAAACTACAAATGAAAAACAATTTCCCATCAACACCCAAGCAAAGACCTCATCTTTCATACAGAAAAACAAAGTTAGAAAAACGCACAACTTTCTTAACTGCTCAATCAAATTCAAGACCAGATTTCTGTGAAGAAACATTGGAATCCAATCTACTATCCCAAGTTCAAGTGACTAGCACAGCTAAAAAGGGCTCTTGAAGTTTCGAAAAGCATCACAACTATGAGCCTTCACATTTGCACAATACACTTGATCAACATCACTGATGAGTCCCTATCATTAAAAGTAAATGTTGCAAGCTTATTTGGAAGTCCATTTTTTCAATTTATKGAGATAAATTATCCGAATGAGCATTTATAATGACATATTTTGATTGTTCATTATGGAATGTCAAAAATTGTTCAGGATTGCCCAGTAGATGCAACAGTAAGGCATGTATATAATTAATACAAACAAGAAAAACAAATTATGGCATGTCTCCTCAGGTACTGTAAATGAATTCAGCAAAAAGACAGGAAAGAGAAGAAATGTGATCCTCACAGTTCTATAACCCAAAATGCTCCTAGAAGTGGGATCATCCCAGRCCAGWAGCAGAACTCGGACACCTTCCTGCGACTTGGTTTTAAGAAGATCTCCCAAAATGTTCTCCTTTGCATTGCCATTATCTCGAACAAGTGAAAGTAAATGGTAGACAGACCACCCAGTGATGTAAACCAGACGGCGAGACTGACCTATCGCATTGAAAATGTCATGCCAGCAGCGACCATGTTGATATTGCAGTCCATTATCAAGCAATAAATTTGGAAGGGATCCTTCATGAACATGAGCATCTTGATAGAGAGTAATTTTTCCTCCTTTCCTAAGGGGAAAATAAGTACCAGGTACACCCTGATAGTCTGGACCGGATCCCACTCCACCATGATAAAGAGGCACTTTTTCCATTGGGATGTATTGAATTGATAAAGTCAATACAGCTCCAGGCTTACATTGGTTTCCACTCGCATTCAGAATTGGAAATGTACCCTCAACTCTGTTTCCGGAGAATATCTGCTCCACTGGAATCCCAACTGCCCCGATAATTTGGGAGCCAACAACATCATGGTCTTTAACAACAAAATGCACTTCCGCACCATAATGTGCAATAGGAACATAAAAATGTTGCATCCAGACTGGGTTCTCACTGTTATGAATAACAAAAGTTCTACCAATCACTGCATTAGACGTAGAGATTGTGATATAGGGGTCACTTGTATTCTTAACAGACATGCCTTCAGCTTTGCTACCAAATCTTCCGAATATGTCAGTCAATTTCCTGTGAAACATATCCAAATTSGGGAGGTTCTTGGCTTCTTTCACCCAAATATCCAAATTCCCATGCAACAATAAGACCCTTAGTGATCCCTGAGAGGTCTTGAATGGTACAACCTGTACCCCCTGGCCATGCTGCGAGCCTTCTTCAGACATCGAATTAGAATAAACCAGATGGGCCATGTTAGCTCTCTTTCACTCCTCAAAAATAGAATTCTTGAAAAGCTGCCTACTTTCGGTAACTTCTGACTCCAAATACCGAACAAGTAGAGTACAGCTTACAATTCGAAGGTGAAGAAGACGTTAAAAAGATGAGATTTTGACAAATACCTAAGTCACAAATGCACGAGGAGGACCTGACTGTCTGGTGATTACAAAAGATGTTGTGATCAACAAAATGAATGTGACTTTGATTTTGGCTCCAATGGCTGAAAATAACCAATAACTCGATCCAAATAGTAAAACGGGGCTTACTTTATTATAGTGTCACCAGATGAAGAAATTGCTGATCACCAGAAACAGAATGCACCCAAGAACATCTACAGAATGGATCAATTCAAAAAGAATTCCCAGTATGAAGCCCCAATAGACACAATGGAAACAACGCAGGCGCAAAGATGTTTCTTTCTTTGTTTTTTTATCTCGTATCCGAAACAAATCCTCACAAAGTATCTGATTTTTCAGATAGATTGCGAGGATATATACAGGAAAAGAAGTCAAGTCGGAACGCGGGTTTGGTTGATAGGWGAAAAAAATGTAAGAGTCCGCAGGCTTGAAAGCGGATCAAGAAAACTGATGAAGATGGCGTGGAATAAGAAGAAGGTTTCAGTATTAGAGTATCATCCTTTGATAAATAAAGAATGAAGCAAGTGGACCATCTCCAATAGAAATATTACTTCAAAAAACATCTATCCAAAACTTTGATGTGAATCACAATAAGTTAATTAATTCTTTGCCGTTGTTATTGAAGTTCAAAACTGTCTTAGTTCTTACCAAGTCAGCTATAATGTATCGTATGCCGAAAATTTGTAGCGATTTTAATTTACAGCGAAAACGAGGAAAAGAAAGGTCCAAGAAGATTTTCTAAGGCGCGTCATCGACCAAACAGAGAGACCGTAGGACAAGGAGGACTCAGAGGCTGCTTCCGAAGTGGCAAAGTCCATTGTTTTGTTCCCCGTCTTCTTCTTTCTGCTTTTTTTCTTACTATATAAGAAAGTGCTAAACGCGAGCCAAGTCGTCCGTCTTCGAACCTTCATTGTAACATCAATCGTCCCTGCCGTCGGTAACCGAGTCATAGTGACATTAGTAAATCCTATTAAAGGACACTGACGCGAGAGCGATCCTCAATATTGTAATATATAATATACTATTTCTTGTAAATCTTACCTCGAGTGCTCTCGATCTTTTCCTACTCATCTATGACATATTAAAGAAAGCAGATAGCCTTTCCCGTTTCTGTAACTGAACTACACGAAACTCGGACTGGCAAAAGATGGTGAAGGACACCCAACCGCCTGTAGCATCTTTATATACAAACAACTTAATGGGGCCTCAACCTGCGAATGGATTTGAAGGCAAAATGTCGTATCGAAATTTTAGAGGGTAACGATTCGATTCGAATAGGATTTAATAAAAAATGCATCTTGATCTAAAACACTTCTATAAATTCAAAATTTATGTTCATTTGCAAACGATAAGATTCATTTTAGTGACTAAAGGCTCCAATTAGTCTAACTCCAAGATCAAGAAAAAAAAAAAAAATTTCCCATCATAAAAATTCATTTGTTTACACTGCTGGTAACAATTCTTCCCCACCTTAATGAACTTCATGTGGCGATCTTATCTATTCATCTCAAAGATTGAGTATATGATGMCTCATGGGAGATATGACGAAGGAAAGCTCCATTCTTTAATTCAGTCCATACGCGGATTGTTAACGACTTCAAGCTCAGTGAAAGTTTTTTCTAGCTACTACTTCATCATGGGAGAGACCTTCAATTGGGCTGGGTAAACCTGAGTTTCTTCTTGAATTTAATTATTATCTGGGCTGGCCCAACCAAAGCCGAGCCAGTTGAGTGAACCAAACTACCGGACGATCGAGTTTTATTTGGGCTAAGTTCGTGCTGTATTGAGCTCCAGTAAAAGAGGGGTATCTCTTCATTCGGGCCAAACTCGGTTTATCAAAGCTCACCTGACCTGAATACCTGATTCRTTGATATGCCCACAGAAATCGAATCCCAGCAAGAAACACAAATTAAATCGATGGTGGTAGCCATAAGAGGAGGAGGAAAAGGGCTAAACTGCAAGAATACAAGGAGCTGGTTTCTCTGTGAGGAACTGTGAAGTCCATGGAATGCTGCTTGAGTGCATGAGGATTAAAAGTTCATTATTCATATTCAGTTAATATTATTTTTCCAAAGACACAAAGTTTTTGCTATATTGATTAACAAAAAGGAAGTCAGAAACAGATCCATTAGAGAGTCCAGAAGTAATCTGTTAGAAAAGTAAACATGTGCGTGTTGCCATGCTAATTAACCCCATATAATACATCCTGACCCTGATCAGTAATCATGTATGCCTTATCTAACAAATCAGTTTCTCAGTAGTATTACAGATTGTTATCCAGAGACTTCTGCCATATGGAAGTGATCATCTACTATCAACAACGACTCAAAATGCATCCACCCAACTATGGTCTATCTCTTGCGCTTGGACTTGAGAGATGTCACTGACTGTGAGTTGCTGTGCCAGTTGCGTTTCCTTTGGTTGATGAACCAATTGTTTATTTGTTTCAGCTGCAGCCCTGTCTCTTCTACCAGTTTTGCTTTGTCATCCTCCTGCAAGTGAAGAACAGCGTTTGCATGTCTATTTTGGATAGTTAAACAAGATTTAGCACTGACAATTTGGAGACTCCGAAAATGAATTTGGTGAATGTATGTGCCTGCAGGAGCACTCATTCTTGTATCTTGATGCTCCAAATTTTCTTAGTTTCTCTTCAATCTAAACGCTCTTTCGTCACGTGTCATGATACTTCATCTGAATTTCTTCAAATTTCTGTTAACCTAGTAGCCTGTCCCTTTCGAACTACTACAAGAGAACAAACTAGTAGCTACCAAATACGGGAACCCACTCTTCACTCTACCCCTACAGCTTAATTGAACAAAAAGTCCCAGAGGGAATTATTGTCTTCCCATCAGAGGCTCAGACCACACGTACAATTGAAAGCAACATCAAACTCTGGACCATTTCATTTTTGCTTTTAGATAGCTATCTTCCATTATACTTCTGGACCCGGAAGGAGAGACAGCTGCTACCATTTCTACGAGATGCCCAAGAAACACTTCCAATATAATATGTAAATTTCATGAAGTTAAGGTTTTCAAGATTCAAAAGATATCAAGTTCGGAATCTGAATTAAGAGTCTGAACTGTTGCTGACTCAACTCCTAGATTCCATAAGCAGAAATGCACTCATTGTACAGCATCTGGTTCAAACGCAAATTGATTGAAAATTCAAGGTATCTATACAGCAATATTTCTGTCGGGTTCTGCATGAACTTTTGGAAAGCTCAAGTTTTCTTTCTTCCCTGCCTTCGGTACGACATGCTGGTCACTTCACTTGACCATTAGATTTAGGCCTACTCGAAAATATATGCTAGACCTTAGAGTTCCTCATTAGAACAATGAATCTGACTAAGGAGCAGAGGCAGAAAAAGGAAAGTAAATATGTGGAGAGGTTATTTTGATTAATTCTCYACTATTAACTTGGAAGCTCCTGTTCTCTTATGTGAAAGAGGAAAAGCAACCAGATATCGGACCAGACATGTAAGGGTTGGATAATTTTATCTTTTCTACACATTGATGGTCTAGGTCAYAAAGCAATTGATCATTCCCAATCATGAGGTTCTCAAGATATAGAGATCAATAGTAATCAAATTGAAATGGGACTTACAGTAGGATAAGGCCACTTAGAGTGTTGCTGCCACCAGTTCTTCAGCACTGAAGTTGTGTCCCCTGGTAACTTCCCAGCCCTCCTTTTCCTTAATATTTCCTCCCTAACGTCCTCGATTCTTGATCTGAATCCCTGCAAAAGCGCAGAAATGATAGTTCAAGCCAAGTTAGCAGAAAGATAACACACTCGTTACTCATGGATTTTACCTGTTTCAGCTCAAGTTTCAGTTCTTGTCGAACTCGTTCCATGAGTGACCTTTCAGATTCTGTAGGAAGAAGTGGACCAAATCCCATCAAGTCATGGCCATCACCTCCTGATTGATCTAAAGAGAAGTCTATCTGCAGCTCATCCTCATCATCCGACATGGTGGCACCAGTTCCTTCACCAAGAGTTATTCCTAAGCAAGAAAAATTGAAGAATTAATACTTATCCATGCAAAAGTTTCTGTTCTAGTTAAGAAATTAAGACAACGCTCAAATTTACAAAAGGCAAAGTATTTTCCCTCTAAACTTTCAACTGAATCAAGTCGCGTCACTATTTTCTTCAGAACCCAAACTCGAGAAAATGACGATCTTAAATCTTTATCCCCATTGATCCCAATCATAGACAGGTCATGTTTTTTAGAAAGATATTTAATTCTCAAGCATCTATTGGCTTCTCTCATCCAGGTCCCCACTGAAGTTTTCATATGAGTTTTGAAGAATCCTCCTCGTATTCATTTATCTTGGTTCCAATTCCTCCATTGACAACTTAAAACAAATCCACATGTAATATGCCCTAGAGTTCTAAAGAATCTGCTAGATTGACAAGTCATTATCAATTTATCATAGTAGTGGCATCAGTGTTGATTGTGTTATACAACTAGAAAACTGATTCCAATGTTAATTTCTTTCTTTTTTATTTCAAGAAGTACTCTTTCAGTACCCCTCAGTATGGTGAAAATTAATATATTTCACCTMCACACTATCAGCTGGAGTTTTTCTACATCAGTTGTTAAAAGTTGCTTAATTAATATGAAGTCATTAAATGTAGTCTTTCTACATATAACTAAAATACACTTTAGGGAAATCAGCATGATTTCCATGGATCTACAATTATGACTAAAATACACTTTAGGCTTTCCATGCATATATATGCATAGAGTACCTTGAACAAGAAAATCAGCATATAGTTAATCACATCCTTGAACAAGAAAATCAGTATATAGCCAATCACATGGTGCCCTGGTACAATCAAAATCAGTCAGTGGTGTGGTTAATGGGCACAAATTCTTTGTTTGTAGGTTATCATACGACAATCGTTATATACTTTCTGAAAATTTTGCTATCAAATAATCTCATATATGATCGTTTTATGGATTGTTGTTTATACATATATGACTGAAAATGGAACACTGAGAATTTGTAATCTTTAAATGTATCCTTCAAGCTGCAACTTCTTTTTCCCCTTCTCTTCCTTTGTCAGTTGAGAACATATATTTAGGTGGTTTCTAAGGTTCACAAAATGAAATGCTTTACTGTCATTTAAGCATCAAGAAAGGGACCAGTGGTCAAGCATGTTTTATCAATCGAACAAGAAACTAATCACTCTTGTTGGTTGTTAAATCAGCTCGAAAGGGATCAAACGCTTATGCCAGCCCTCCAAGAAATAGCCATTCTATCACGCATATTCCTCCTACTCCAAGGAATTTTATGATAATCTAATTCATAGGAGTTGGACTATCCATTTGGCTTGCTTTATATATCTTGCATTGCTCACTTGCTAAAAACGTTGAGAAACTTGAGATTATTTGCTAACGTACCATCTATTCAAWAACCTAAAAATATTCTGCTTATCTCTGTATTTTCTTTTTATGTTGTCGGTTTCTTTTTTGTTTATGCTTCCTCATCAACAAAGGAAAAGAAAAGACATGTACACATGTGGTGTCTATATATGTCGTGAGAAACAAAGAAATTAGGCCATTTTAAGGTTGGTGGTGAAGCATTCTTTGGCTTGCGCAGGTTGCCACATCAACCACTTATTCAAATTAGTTCGCATACATTCCTTGCCTGCAAAGTGAGAATTTGCTCTCCAAGAATTAAGCTAGTCTTCTGGTAAAGCCTAGRTGTAATCTTAAGTGCTGGGGAGATCATCAGTYTATTATTTATTGCCACCAAAGACTAAAATCTCAGTTTGAAATTGTGGAAGAAACTGCTTCCAGTGGTAAACTTTGTGAATCTTGTGATGTGAAAAGAGAGATTCTTGTTCTATGCAAAGCTAGGAAATGCTAAAAGATAAAAGAAAGGTAATTTAGTCTATAGTTGTTGCATATAGGAAGGGTTAAATCAATCAGCAACTACAATAATCGGCCAGAAACCAACACTGTTCCTTGTATATGCAGCTTCCTATCGGTTGGTGGTGCTATTGGTTGTTGTTGCCAACGCGATGACAATCTACTAAACCTTCCTAATTATCTATAAACAAAAGATTTCATGGAAGACTGGGGTCCACTACCACCTACCTGTTGTTGTACGGTTTGATAAACTCACTGCCAAGAACCCCAAATTGCTTCTTATCCTTCTATCTACCAAACGCATCAAAGCATCAACAAAAGCTCAAGAAATTTCCATTCCTTGGAAGTTGCATTTGGAAGGTCTGCCTCAAGATTTTAATTTTCATTATGACTTTGCAAGGACAAAATCAACCAAGAGAAGAAAATAAATTTATATATATGCAACTCACTGTTGAAGTACRAATGCGCAGATTAGAAATCCAYATATGCATAAAAAGATGATATTCAGAAGGGTCTGTCTAGTTCACTTACCCGTCAAAGCTTGTAAGTTCTGCTCAATTTCTCGACAAGCCATAACTGCTTCAACAGCGTGGATTCTGACATGTTGCTGAAGCTGTTCTTTGAAGGAACATAAAACTAACAAGTACTGTCCCTGTTGCATTTAAGTAGAAACCCACAACACTAATATTCACCTCTTTAGGAGTTAAATACACAAAAAAAAAAAAAAATGAAACTGAAAAAGAAAAAAGTGGAAATTTATGAAGCAGAAGAAGCATATGTCGAAATACAAAGAAGAAAACCCTGAAAAAATGGAGCTTTAGTAAGATTCTAAGAACAAGAAAAGGAAAACCTACCAAGAAGTTGTCAAGCTCTTGCCKTTCGTGGGGTGACAAAGGATGAGCATTAAGTTGCTGTTGCTGCGAAGCATAAGAGCGCATGAGATGGTGGGACTGTGAGAGCTGAGCATCAATAACGGGTAACTGATAGATTGGGGTAGCTACACGGAGACATGCTACGTGGGCTGAAAGAAGCTGCTCATAGAGAGGATGAGTGGCAATCTCAGCCTTAAGGTGTCGGTGTTGGTCCCCGGGAATTGCCACAGAAACATCATCCAAGCCACCAATTCCTACTCCCGCTGAAGCCATCATCCCAAGACCTTGGTCTTGCATTTCCTTTTACCAAATGTTTTCACTTTATTAATTTAAATTTTTGCAACAAATTTTTTCAAAGACTACTGCTAGTACTACAAGTTTGCAGTAAGAAAGAGCATCATCATCATATCATCTAAACACACAAAGGCCTTATGAAGAAAGCAAAAGAAAAAAGTGAGAGTCAGGTTTAGGACCACAAAGACTCTCCCTGACCTGTACTTGAGAAAAGAGACCCTAATAATGCGATATGATAAATATTCACTGGAAGATTTCAGAGATGCAGGAAGAAGAGCAAGAGATACATATACCTATACAGAGATAGAAAAGAAGTAAGTGAAAAAGAAAGGGTTAAAAATACAGCAGACAGTTTTCTTGTTATTGCGTTAGACAGACCCCTAATATTGGGATCTGAGACACAAAACTTTCTGCACCTATCTGTAGAGTTGCAGATTTTAACATATGCAGAGAAAAAGAAAGATGCTAATTTGCAGGTTGAACCCAGAAGAGAGGAGAGATGAAAGAGAAAGAAAAAATTTGAAGAACTTCTGATTGCTTTTGTTTCTGTTTTGAGTTCTTCGAAAAAGAGTTTAGACACAGAGAGAGAGAGAGGGAGAGCTCACGGAGCTGTGGAATCAATACTATATAAGGGTGGGAAGAAGAGAGAGATGAGGTAAAGAGATCAWCGATAAAGCTGTCTATGCCCCGACACTTGAAAGTCTTTTGTTTTGGTTTTATATTTGTCAATTTATTTTTTTTCCTCCCTTGGACCATAAGTCAAAATATGATAACTCAATTGATTATAAAACTTTTCRTATTAAATTATAATTTTAATTCGATTCATGACTCTTTTTTCTTTTCAATTAATTATTTTTTAAATAAAAYTTAAATTTTATGAACGTAYATCAATTCAATCTCACACTAATAAARATTGCTTCYTTTCTTTTTGTATTCTTTGAAATTTAGACGAGTGATAAAAGATTTGAGATAAATAGTATCGTTAGTTTACGAATTCGAATTCTCCCTTCAAGAGATTGGGATGCAATTTATATCTCTTGTGAAGTTTATAAGATTCATTGATTAAGGGACTCCATTAGATTGCTCATTAACAAGATATGTAAAAGAAGGGGGCTTAGCCTCATTAAAAGGACTTCATTTTCAATTCTTGAATGGTGGCCAACTTCCAYCGGAAATGTAATTGTCAATCTTTTAAARAACTCCAAAATTAGTTTTGATAATATCTTATCATTCCAAATGCAAGTAGTATCCTTCTGTTCTCCACCTTGATTATATATATGCATCATTTTTAAATTCTTTATTTCCTTTTCCTTTTTGTTGTGCATGTGAAAATTGGGAGAAATATTTATGGGAAAAATGGTTTTCAATTAATKTTGAAAATGATACATACACATGACGTGTCATTTTCATATATATTTATTATTTGGATAAAGACTTCATTACATTTGTAGAAGATATAACTCGCACGCACCGCACACGAGCGGAGATGGGCTCTATGGTGAGAGCGGATTTTATATTTTAAGCATTTTTAATAGAAATTTAAGTTTTTTTAATCAAACATCTCGAATTTTATATTATATTTTTAAAAGAAAAAAGGTTATTTCACTAAGGGCTTGAGAGTTGAGACTCAACTAGTCATGCATGTCTTTATCATCGAAGGTATATGATAAAATTATATAAAACTTATTATTCAGAAAGACTTGATCGTTAAAAGAATTTTATCGATAAAAATTGTGACATTCCTAATTTGACAATTTTATTGACCATCAATCTTATAGTTAAAGACGCACTTTAATATGATTATTTGATGTATCACATTATCTTAGAATCTAAATTAATTAACAACGTGAACTGTTAGGAACCTAATATTCCACTTGCCTTCCTTCTCAAGGGAATAAAGGACGACCAACTCTTATTATTTGGTACTGATGCCCCTCTTCATCCAACTTATTAATGATCAATCTAATTCCCCTTTTCTATTTTTTATTGAATCAAAAAATTTTAACTAATTTCAATTATCCAAAAAAATTAAGAAAACTTATATAAAATTAGAGATTAAGCATCGTTTTAATTTTAATATCTTACTTAAGAAAATAATCAGAGAGTTAAACTGTCATTGGGCTTCCTTCACTGTGTCATGCTTGGATCGGGTGATGGACTAGAAAGTGAAATGACTCTCTACCAATAGTAAGTTGAGTACTGTAAATGTATTCTTTAATTTTAAAAAATAAAAATTCAAATTCCATGTTTACCAAACATAAATAGTATATATAAATAGTCTCTAGTCTCATTTCAAATAATAATAATAATAATAAATATTCTTCAAAATATTAATACTTGTTTATTCATATAGTAAGTAACTTGATACATATTAAATAATGTCTCCAATTTAAGATTTTATCTCTTTTATTAGCTCCCATCCCCGAATACTCAATAAAAACTTCGAATTATGAAATGATTTATAATTAAATATTTTACTTATAATCAAGAGAAGCMCCTTATTAGGCCTTAACTAAAACAATTGTATTGATACCTATGTAAGTTGTAGGTTGGTGCTCATAATGTTCATACAAGTATTGTAGGGACCACTTTAGAATAATTAACTATGTGGGCCCGTCGATTAAATTCTTTTTTTAAAGTATTTGTTCCTTTCATTTAAAAAAAAAAAAGAAAAGGAAGAAAAAGAAGTGTTGGGTTCCTTCTGTTTTACGTGGCAATGCTGCATTGCATACAAAGAAGAATAGTAGCTCTTTTGAGGGATGATATTCAGTGCAACTAAAAAGGATTTGAGCTTTATTGGATTCATCAGATAATCATTGGTGAGGTGATAGCTTATGCTCAATTTCTCCAAAAAAAACTCATTTAATTTAATCTCAATTTTCTTCTTTATTTTTTCTTTACAGATTAGAGATTAAGGGCTCGTTTCATATGCGATATGACTTGAATTAGATAGGCGTCAATTTTTTTTTATTTTGAGGGTAATATTTTTTATGAGGGATTAAATAATTGTATTGGAAATTTTCATGAATAAGGATGGAGTAACGTTAAATATTTATTTATATTCTTACTCTTGTCGAACTTAAATTATACTTATAAGGAGATTAATATGATCACTTGCWATCGATAGATTTTTTTTTATCAATATAGTTGTTCAACATTTGACTTTATTTTCGACCCTTATATTATGGTCATAATGCATTCTCAAATAACATCATATAGAATATAACTTGAGAAATCGTTATCTCTCATTCCTATAAACTTAAAAATTTATGATATTTCGTATACGGTAATATAGATAATATAATTCTAGCACGTGTTTTCTCTGAATTTTTACCTTATTTTATTTCCCTTAAAGTTGCTAATTAGTATCCAATGTCATCAACATCCCAAGATTGATTAAGAGCATGGTTCTCTTATTCATGTTCAAGTAGGTAGCCAATAATTTCTCCCTTTTCCAGAAAAGATGCCTCAAATAAAAGAAGAAAATAAATAAATGATCTTTCCATTTCTAGTTAAGATATRCACCAGATGCCATTATTGCCTTGTGCTTTCCACGTAGTAGAGTATTCTAAAATAGGAAACCTAACAACCCTATTAGCATATTTTGATTCATCATTTCCTTAGGTTTCAGTGCGCCTACAGTCCATCTTAATTTACTTCTTTTGCATATTGACTGAATACAAACAAGGCTAATATATCTAAATACAACTCGAAATATAATAATTCAATTAATTACAAATTTCGAATTTGAATTATCTATTAATTAGACATCTCTCTCTCCGTTATCGCTTTTCTAATAATAGTATCAATTTTGGAATGGAACATCATTTGTTGAGTTGGACGTTGGAGCTACAATCACTTTGAGGTCCATTAAATAATATATTGACATAAATTTGAACTTATACAATAAATTAGATTATGAATGGCTTCTCTATTTTAAATTTGAGTGAAATGAATCCATAAAGGAGATATTTATTTATTTTATTTACAATACTCACATTTGAAACCTTGCTTAGGAAGTACTATGATTATGTGTATTTTTTTTGGTTAATATTTTATATTTATCTCAAAACTATTGTTCTTTAATTAATTTCTTGGCTCGAATAATTGTAGACCAATTCAGAAAAGGACAAGAAAATTGGACTAAAAGCTTGGTATAAAGATGAGAATTATATGGCACCCCTTGTTTGTGTAACGATAAGATTATATTTTTGAATATTGTGGATGGGATTAGTTTCTTTTGCTGTCGCCGTTATGCTGAGGTTCGAATTTCAAAATGATGCCATGCGTGACATGAGCTTTCGTTTTTTAACTATATTCACATGATAAAGGAGTATGTAAATATCTCAAATCACTTTGGGTTTTGGCACTATATTTGTGATATTAAATAAAGTGAAATGAATCATATATGTTATAATAAATTTAGAATAAAATAATAAATTGATCAGTATTAATGAACTATTCTTCTAAGTTTAAAATCAATAACTTTTAATTTTTTACTATATAAAAAAACATAAGAAAAAAATTAAATATAACTAATTTTGAATTTAAAAGAATAATCTCTAAATCACGAAACTTGATTCCCTTAATCAGGACCTCGAGTTCAACATAAAGTATGAAAAAAACCTGTTAAGAGTTTCTCCCTAACAAAAAATCTGATCGAGGAAAGAGTTAAATTAGTCATGACCGATTCAAGCCTTCAAAAAGATTATGAAAATTTAGTATGAAAAATATACTTAAGTTAGAAGTAAGTCGAGGAGAGTGCTGGATATGAAGGTGATGGTGGGGTAAAAGAAACAGCTGTGGGATTGTCATGGTGCTCGAAGTCCAAAGATTAAATGGAGAAGAGGATAGGGCGGTCCCCAGAATAGACAGAGGTACAGTCCAATGAGAAAAGAAGAAGTATTACAGAGTTGTCGCTTTCACCTTCCCCACCCACGCCTGTCTTCTCCGCTTTTTCTTTCCTCGTTACTTTTCTTTCTTTTTTGCTTTCTTCTCTCTTTCAATTGCACGCAAGTCAATATCCCTTCTAATCAACGTTAAACACATCCAATCAAACAAGATTCCATTCTTCACACGATTTTGACAAAAGGGTTACATTAACCTGCTCATTGCGACTCAATGACTCATATTTCACACACATTCAACACTTCAAGGGACAAGACCAATTTAACTCTGTGGTTAAAGGTCGTCTTCCCTGCTATTCAACTATTAATCGAAAAAGACCAAGAGTAAATAATCCATCCAATATCAATCCCAAGTCTGTCTTGGCTGCTTSTAACCACAGAATACAAATGGAGTCGAAGAATACAGAGGTGCTGTTGACCCTAAAATGATATTTCAGGAACCTTACCAATAAATAAATGCACAATATAAATAACACCTGCAGGGTTCAGATGCTAGAAATGGCAGAACAATGTATAACATGCTCGAGTCCTAAAGCATATCCATATTAAATTGTACAAGGATTGATGTTCTAAACTTTAATGCAATAATATGGGTCGCATATTTTTCTCAAAAGCAAATACCATGACATCCTTCATCATCTATAATAATGGCCCATGAATTCACTTAAGTATACAAAATGATGCAGAGTGAGAACCCATAAAGCATAAATTACATAAAGGTTGTCCCTCGATCTATTTCTGCCAACAATTTYCATTAGTAACTTTGCTAAAGCCAGAGAAAACAACAAAAGCTAAAAAYTATTGTCATGTTGAAGGGTCCTCAATGTGAAATATACCATATTTACATAGATAAAGGAAGATATAATTTGGACCTGAGAAAATACATGGTATTCAGACTCTCAGGAGCAAGAGATGGTTAATATTCACATTACAGATTTTTGCATCCCAGGCATGTAAATTTCACATCAGAGCACACTTATCTTTTGATGATTTTGGTTCCTGTTTGGAAGTGTAAGATGCCTGTCTACCACCATTCCTTGGTACCTGCAAAATGCCATTGTTCAGTAGAATTCTCTTTCTGCCATTCTTTGAATGCATTCAAAATCTAACAAATAACATCAAGCAGAGCGGAAAAGAATATGATGCTCTATAAAATCAACTAAGAGTCTAAACAAGTGGAACAAAAAGTAAATATCAAATCTATAGGAAAGCATTTGCATGACCATTATTTCTCATAACGTTTGAAGGGAGAAGGAACACCAATAGTATGGGACTAATATAGCATAAGCATAAGGGCTAATGACTTGTAGGAATTAGAATTAGTCAGTAATAGCCACAACAGAACAGGTTGAATTAAGTTAATCTTCCTTTCGAGTTTTTCCATGATAAACAGCGTCAAATAGCATTACTTAAGTCATCCTTCATATACTAGAATAATTTTCTTATGCCTATTTATGAAGACATGCAAAAGATCAGACCACTAAATGAAACATGGTAGAAGAGAAATCAGCGATAAAAATTGCAACTTTTCTTGCCCCTCACAGGAACATCAAYCAAATACAAAATTCTTGCTAGGTACTATAAAAAATGATCATTTCCTATAAGTTCAATAGGAACATTTATTGGAGGCTGCATCATGACTTGTTATCATTGATTAAAATGTCAGAGCCATAAAACCAAATTCACAGGGAAAGCCTTCCATTCTGTCACTTTTATGTCATAAACCAAATGAAATTAATTGTCTTCAAATGACGCAACATGTAATCCCTAGGGCATAACGAGAAAACAARGTCACATCCCCCCTTGAAACAATACGTCCTTTTTTTGGCATTAGTACAAAGAAAATCATTAAATACAATGTCTGAAATGTTTGATTAATATTTGAAGCAAAGGACTCACAGTATCACCCCTTTCCAAAAGTAAATTCTGTTTAAACTAGAACAAGAAATTACTCTGTCAACCAACAAAATTTCACACATTAATGACACATCACGAATCCACATGATTCTGTTGGATGTAACTTTTGGTTTGAAATCATGACAATCATAAAATTCTGTACTACCTTCCTTTGGTAACTAATAATTTTCTTATCATGTCACGACCGCAAGACTTTCTGTCAATCCAAATAGTTTATCAGTTGGTTATTTCTGTGAATCCAAACAGTTTATCAGTTGGTTATTTTGCAGCAAAGGGGCTTGCAACATGAAGGTTCTAACTCCCCTTTTCTTCTTATGGAGGTATTCTCGTCTTTTTCATGCAAACATGATTGATAGCTTGTCTGAGTCTCATCGTGAATGTAAACCATTAGGGTTATACCCGTGGTACTTGAATTCCTCTATGGTTTAGAGCCAAACCTTGGAGAAGGTGCACATCTCTAGCTGGTGATAGTGATGCTGACACAGACAGATTATGCAGTATAATTGGGTAAGCGCCTGTTCCATGCCTGTAAGGTACATCGGATGGCCAATAATTACTACCAGGCTATCCCTAGCTGACCGTCAAACATTATTTGACAAGGTCAGAAAAAGAATACATTCCTCGGTTAGTCCAATGCTGTCTGTCTTATGGTAGTGGAACTAATCAGAACTGTGTTCTTGAGCATTCAAATCTACTGGCCAAGTATTTTTGTCCTTCCTAAAAAGGATAATAAGGTTATGAAGCATATGCTGGCTGCTTTCTGCTGGACAGGACCAGCACTGGAGAATTAGTTGCTAAAGTTAGCTAAATTGTTCTTTACAAGATGAAAGTGGAAGGCAGGCTGGGGTTCCAAAGGTGGGGAAAAACCAYTTACTACCAAAGAAACATGTGAGAGCTATTGGGCAGTTCCCATATCCCAAGATGTTCCTGGGTATGGAGGAAGCTACKCTATCCAAGAGAGGAAGCCTGACAGAACATTAAATGACCACCCATAAGAGCACTAATACATTTGTTGTTCTTTGATAATCAGCATACTGTTGGTCCGAAATATAGAACATATCCATCTGGCATCAGGAAGTAATATCAATGTCTGCTACACGATTACTGTCGGCAATGGCCAAAGTAGAAGAACAAATAGCTGTGGAAGATCTTAGCAGTATAATGTAGATTTTCAACCTAAACTACCTGGGAAAGACATAGTTACAGGGCAGTAATTAAATCAGGTGTCACTTCTTAATGCTTTAAATGCTTTCAGGCCATAGTTCCCTTAAGTTTTATTGCTGAAACGTATCCTTTAARAAGAAAATCCCACATTACAAGTTCAYGTTTTAGCCCGCTTGTATAAATAGACCTACCTTCAACAGATTACAGAAGTGGAGTACTTTTTCAGTTACAACATGTATTCTATGTCAAGAGCAAGAAGAATCTTTGTCTTCCCTATTCTTCTCTTGTTCATTTCCTCAGCAGATAGTGAAGCAACTCTTCATTTCCTTGCTTACTCAAACTTGCCGATTCGCCTGTGATGTGATGTGTTACTATGAATGGAACAGTCTTAGAAGAACTACTCCTAAAGGTTGGCCATTTTGGAGTCTTTGTCTTCGCTTGACTACTATGTCTAAGAAAAGAAATAGCAGGGTTTTCCAATAAACAACATTTTAGGTCTCTATGGTTTTAACTTGAATTGGGAAATTAGATAAATTGTAACTCTCCAGATACTTTGTGGTTAGTATGAGATTCCCAAGTCTTGTTCAGAGGGATTGCCCCCTTTTATGTTTTTTGCATTTTCAACATCTCTTCTTAAGCAAAAGTCATATTTTACTTCTAAAAATTCTCAGCATTCAAATATCGCTAAATTCGTTTGAAACCTTGCTATGAAGCTATATAGATGAGAAAATAAGTTCGCATCACAACTGTGAAGAAGCATCAACCAACAGAGTTTCAAGTATAGCGCCCATTGATTACATTCCCATGCAACCAAGGAAGGGACAAATCTTGGAATCCTTCTAAACCAAACCCTTCTTAAATTGTAACACCAACACATTTCAAGAATTGGATTCAACAACTTTCACTAGCAAGTAAGAAATACTGCCAAATTAATTGCATCCTAAAGTACGAAATGCTACAGAAATTTATTAAAGCCTACCTGAGGACCAGTAACAAGCCTTGAACTGCCACTCACGGTTGGTTGTTGCAAATTACTTTGACGCTGCGATGGTTGTTGCTCAAACTCCTGTTGTTGAAGGGCAATTGCTAAGTGCCAATCAGAACTGTAAAAAGATAAAAATAAAAATAAATATCACTATGAGAAGAATTTATTTACCTTAAACGATGTCTACTAACAATGAAAATAGTTAACAAGGCATTCTCCAGCAAACTGATTGACATCAGGATTTCAGATAATACAAGCTCCAAARCAAGATATTGCTAAGATACATCTCCAAACTGTTCCAAGAAATTTAATTGCTTACTTGATATTCGGATCCATGTGAGAGGAGTGGTCAATGTTTGCTAGATAGTCCTGGAGAACAAAATCAAGATTGAGTTCATAAACAAACAAAGACACACCAGAGATGATTGCATGAAGCCACAAAACTGGAATAAAAACAATTTAACAGGGGAAAAAAACAAAATAACTACATACAGCAGTACTTGCAAGAGCATTTTGTTCATCCCATGTGTTGCTACCCTGATTTTCCACCTTGAATTCCTTGAAATTACCAGTCATATAAACTGTATCCCCATTCACCTATATACACGTAAGGACGTAAGTTCAGCATGCAAATAACTCTAAGCAATTTTAAAAATTCCCAAGTAATCTAAAAGCTGAAAGACCATAAAGCAATGCCTTTTCACAAGTTCCAGAATCACAGCAATATACAGGAAAATGCCGCATTCTCAATCTTTACCTCATTCAGCTTTTCCCACACCAAATCAGGCTGATTTATGTAACCTTGGTCAGTAGCCAAAATGTACAATTCACCTTCAAACTGCAGAGAGATTTACATCAGATACAAATGCAAATGATTTCAAGCATAGAACAATCCTTCATCAACTGTACGCACATCAATTTTCAGCAAGAAGAAAATCTGACATCAGGCTGAGGCTATAATTGCTTGTAAAAACGGAAAGTAAGGCAACATAAACAAACCTTAAACATGGTATTGAAGTGATTATTTCTGAAGAACACACATAATTCACGTTCTTTCAGACCATCTTGCAAGCAAAATAGACTGCAGAAAACATAGAGATAGAATCTAAGGACCAACCATAGCAAAAGAAAGCAGGTCACTTCTTTCAACGAAAGACAATGACAAAAGCAACATACCCATAAATGGTTAATTGACTAGCACTGTTCTTCAGAAAATTGCGAACCAGCTCCCCTAGTGAAAATTAATAAGAGATCATGAAAAAGATTTAAGATAACAAAGATAGGCATGTAAAGGGGGCATTCRAGCTGGAAAGGAGAAAATTTGAATACATCAGGTGGGGAGGAAAAGGAAAACAGAAAGACACCACACAACCATTAAATTGTACAAAATATCTCCTCACCTTCTTTTGGRGAAATCTCATCCTTTTTAGAATTACAGGCTTCTATACATCCTTTGTCTCCTTGCTCAGCRAGAACCACCTCACCTTCATAAATGGGTTCTCCATTTTGATTGACTGTTACTCCTGATTCCAAAATACTCTCCTCTCCTTCATAAATGGGTTCATTACCATCAATACTTGTCAGACTTTCAGATTCATCTATGGTAGGTCTTCTTTCCTTTGATGAATCAGAATCAGGAGCAGGTGTCAATGGACTGCGGGAGTCTAAAGTTTCATAACCATTTTGCTTACTTTCTGAATCTTGCATATCAGAAGAGGAAGCAAATTGATTCTGATTGTTTTTATCCTCTCTGGATACACCCACATGACTTTCAGCCGCAGGGAAAAGATATTGAGAAGACTCATGTGATACATTTCCAGTATGGACCAGAGACTCCAARCTTCTTTCATCAGCATTTTTATGCCTGTCAAGGTCTTTGGATTCTTCAGYAGTTGATTTGACAGAAAGYGTCACCCGCTCCATCTTTGAGGACGAAAGAATGGCTTCCTGAAACACAATTTCAGAACTTTTTGGGGCAATGTTGTGATTGATCAATGTCTCACAATTATCAGATGTTGATTCTTCCTGCGGGCAAGAGTTCCGATTTTCATCAAAACCATTTCCTTCTAATTTTTCCACTATGGTAGCCGGTTCAGAACTTTTCTGACATGCACTCCCTTTAGAACTTACAGTAGAAGTCGCTAAGTCAATAAATGCATCATTTGCAGGTGAAGATGGCACTTCAGATTCAGACATTTTCAAGACTCTCAGTAGCTCTGCTTCTTCTTCAAAGTCTCCTTTTCTTACTTTCTGGTGATCAGAAAGAGATACAGGAGAATCTTCAAACGATCTACCTCTTGAAAGGCATGGAGATGGTACTCCTAGAGTGGCAGTTGTCGCAGCCGCAAAATCAACACAATCATCCTCAGGATCTTTCTTACATTCAGTATCAGAATTTTGGCTTTCAAGGGCAACAAGCTCCTCCACAAGAGTATTATATGATTTTGAACCAATTGCATCGGCAGTATCAGAATCCTGGTAGATTTGCACAAAGAATTGTTTAACCATTCTAACTTGCATCAAAACCATAATGAGATCATTTCAGCACGGATCTACCCATATTCTTTACATTATAAATAATAATAACAACAAAGGTTTAAAATAATTATTTTATTTGAAAAAAGCACATTCTGAATGATCCTTATGTGGGAAAAGATAAATGATTTGAAAAGCTGACACAGGTTAACAAGTGAAAAATCTATCGATACTAAGAATAGATTTGTCTAAGCAACAAAAACTCTGCAAATATCTACCTTAGACATGAATATTTTTGTTTCAAAAATGGAAGCAAAAAGGATAACCTAAAAACAAGAAGCATTAACTGTTTTAGCCTAACTCTAAATATTTGAAAGTCTGGGCTAAAATAACCGTGAACAGTAGAGTAGTTATCAACCGAGAMAGGTTTCCCTGACATTTATCTTTATTAGGCAGCAACTTTTTACATTTATTTCCTTCACTAAGGTTGAGAGTGCATTTCAAAATTAAACAAAGTTACAGCCCAGACCAAAGGTGGAAAAGTCCTCAGGGGTTTATGCACAAGGTATAAAGGAAGGCACACTTCGTAGAAACTAATTCTGTGCACAAGAACAATTCGCTGTACCAAGGACAATACTTCACACATTAATCTTCATGAGATTGGCACAACTGGCATACATCTCCATCAGAGTGAGAGCAAGGAACCTGCATGACTTTGCTTGAGTTCTAGGTTTTAATGGGTAAAGAATTGGGTTTTAGCTGTCGCTAACCTATGCAGGTGGGTGTGTAATTGGTTCGTTAAGATATTAATCCTTTAGGTAATCTCTAGATGGTAGTTATCTCAGTAAAAGTTTCAGAAGGGAATTCGTAAACATCAGGGATCTGATTGCACCATGCAACAGGGAGTTGTTTTTTTAACTAAGAAGCACAACATTTAGACTGAAAGCCAATTATTATATACGTCGTTTTCCAGCTAGAATGCAGGGTTATGAAACATCTTTGTTGATCTGATTTCGATCAGGTTACAGGATTTCCTTCCTAATGCKTTTAAATCTRATGTAAGTAACTTTCCATTTTCTTAAAATTCCACCATATACTCTAAAAAGTTAGTACARTGAATAAGTCAGCCACTCTGATTGGAGGATATAAATTTTGCATTGTCCGACAGTCAAACTTAAATGAACCCCCTTTGAAACTAAAATAACTCATACCTGAGGGTCAACTATCCAACCATGGTAGAGGGGAATGTCAAGCAGATCAAATATTGCACACTCTGGAGTGAATTCAAAATCATCAATCCTGCAATATCATTTCGTGGACGATCAGAAAGTTCACTTCAAATCATCCTAAATAAAAGTTGAACTTCACAGGAGAACATGTTTTACCTCCTGAATTTTATATTTACATCAATGCCAGTTGTAAGCCTAGGAAGCAAGTCAATTGCATCAGCAATGTTCTGCTGCTGATTTTCAACATATCCTGCATCTTTGTTCTGTCCCAAATTTGAAAGTTAAAGTAATCAGAACCACAGAGGAGTAAACAATCATAACACATCTTTGTTCTGTCCCAAACTTGTTATTGATAAACATAAAGTAAAAGATTGAAAGGTAAACAATGATAACACAGTTGACTTTTTCTTCAGTCGATGTTTCTCTACCTGAATAGCTAATGTATGATAAAGTAAAAAAGAAGATTCTTGAGATCAGGAAGGGATTACATTGACATTACTATTTGAGTCAATTAATCGCTCAGCAACAAGTGAAAGCAACTTCTCTTGCGAAACCTCTGGAATATCTGGACTCAAATTCAACTGGTTCTTCAATAAAAGAAGATTACCTACCATAGAAGCCACGAGCTATATCAGCAAAAGAATGAAGCAAAGTATAGCACTACAGGAAATATTAATTACCATTATCTCTAAGAGATAATATAAAGCAAAACTCATTACGCAACACTACATAAATAGGATATGAGTCCAAGAATCTTATATAGTCGCTTCAAGCTTAGTTGAAATCCAACTAATTAAGATAAAGAATCAATTCTACCAACAAATTAAGATAAAGGATCAATTATATGTGCAATATAACGGATAATAATCTCTATTTCATCAACCAAGAGATAAAATTACCTCTATTAACCACTAAAATAAGTTATTACGCTATTGTGCGGATATTCAAGAAAGAGTTGCCGAATCTTCTGCCGAAAAAGCATTACATCATTTGAGGATCAATTTCTTTGCTCGTAACAGCAAAGACCTAGTCTCAAAATCTAGACAATAGTATGCAATTGGAAATCGAGGAAAACACAATAATTACTGTTGCAATTCATAACCACTAGAATACTGCAATCAAAATGTAAGCTTGATCTTTTGTACAGGTGTAAAACCCTAGGGCGAAGCAAGTGGGGTAGAGAAATACCAAAAAAAATATATATAAAAGCAGAGCAAACATACAGATGGCAAGCAGAGGACAGGGGCCATTATCGTTCTGGAGAATAATTGGAGTGGTGCGGCCTAAGAATTGAATTACTTTGGTCTTGTGCACCAATTCTTTGTCCGGCTTTCTATCTTCCGACGGCGAAACAGCTGAAGTTCCGGTTGTTGATGAAGCACCTTCTGATGATTCCATTTCTGATCCACAACCGGAAATTCACTTTCTCCRATTGCAAATCCACTGAATTGTTTCCAATTGCAAATTTGTATCTGTGTATATTATGTATTATTCTATGTACGTGCCTRAGGAGGTAGAGAGATAAACTAGATGGGAGGAGAAAATCTAAAGAGGGAGAAAGTGCGGGCACACGAGGGAGGAAAAGTGTTTCGGGGAAAGGGACCGGCGAGATATATATTGGAGGAGAAACCAGGAATTTTGCTGAAGAGCGACGACGACACCGAAGCGTTAATAGTCTTCCTCTCCGGTTATTGAGAGCATTATCGTTTCTATCCGTCTTTTATGCTTACTATATTGGTCATGGGTTGGGCTTTTTCTTTTTTGGGTTTTTTTGTGCTTACTCCATTGGTAATTGGATTTTCTTTTTTCCAAGAAAAACAAAAAGGTATAGAATTGTTGAAATAGTCCTCGACTGTTCTCATCCTCATTTGTCTTCCTAATTTTTGTTTTACTTGTTCTGGCCACGGCCACAATCACGAGGACCTCTTTTCTATTATTGAATTTATTTTTTTTATAATTGAAATTTTAATAGTACAACATTATCTTTAAAATTATTAATTGAAAGCCTGTTAATAATCACTATCTTTTCTTCAGAACTCTTTCTTTGAACCTTCTTTTAAATTTAAAAATAATCAAGAACTAAGTAAAATAATAATTGCTTTAATCACATATTATAAGCAAGAAAAATTAAGTTGTTTAATTTGAAAAGCCATCTTTATTAAATATAAATATTAATGTAACAATCACATTTTTTGTGTGAAAGTAAAAGATATAAACAGTCAATTTAAATAAGGTAAATTCCAGCAACATTTACAAGCATCTCGTCTTTCTTACTCTAGTTCGCTGAAGCTGTGATGGTTTATTTTTTTTATAAAATTASTATATTAGWTRTACAYATTTATTTGCTATCGRATGTCAACACGTCAAATTAGTTTACATGCTTTGTGARATTATTATTGTGTCGAGATACATGACCCTACCTTYTTTCTCAACCCGCACATTGAACACTCTTGTCTAGCCAAGCAGTGAACATGAATGATAACAAACGCCGGTAAATAAATCGAATTTGCTTTTGAAAATTTGACTTATAGGTTTAGTAGCTTCAACAAAATACTTTTTTAGAAAGATTTCAATCTTTCTAAAAATCTACTAGTGTTTCGTACATTAAAAATAAAATCATTACATATCAAACCATATATTTATAGTAATTCAATAACAATTTCACTTTATAAATATTTTATTAATTAATATACATATTCACCGCGAAATTGGAAAAAGAAAGGAAAATTCACATATAGCAAAATTCAAAACGTATGAGATTGATGAATAAAAGTAAACTTGTGGTTTTGCAAAGAAAATCATAAATCATCTAATATARAATAAAAAAGGAAATTTTGATAGAGAAAATATAAATGATGTCATAAAATCAATCTTTTAGTATTTTGGAGGGCCCAGAACAAACTCCACTTCATGGAATTAACTAATCCTACTCAAAAAAAAAAAAAAAAAAACCAACTAATCCAATATACGATTTAATAATGAGAGTAGTTGGAATTGCTCTGAGCAAACAGTATGCTTCTTTGCATATTGCACTTACTGGGCCAATAGTGCTATTTGGTTTAAGGCAGCCTTTGGATGGCATGGCACCCATATTCAAAGGTTGAATATTTGGTGAAAAGAATAATCCAGAATGTTCTTAATAAAAAAACGAGCTGTTTGGTTAGGCTTAAGTGATATATATAATATACAACAATCTGAAGAGAATTTGCAGCAACTTTAGAATAATGGRGATGGGGAAATCTCCCAATAGAAAAGATCCAACTGAAGAGCTTTTTTTTAATATTAAYGTTCAGATATTTTTAATTTAATTTATCCAATTAAAAAAGTACGTATAAAATATATAAGAAAACATCCACAATTTATCGAAATGACTCGMATGGCTTATCTTACTCCCGCATTCCTTTTACTTTGCTTTCACYTAGCGGGCTCGTGGGGCTCCGGTAACAGATGAAAGAGTTGGAAGGCCGTTTAAATATCATGGATTATGATTGATTCTTTTTTTGTTTTTTTTTTGGGACCGGCCAATATCAGCCAGATCCAACAATTATCTAGTCTTCCCGCCAAAAGCTCCTTGTCTTCTTTGCTCTTTTATCTTTTTTGGCGCCATTTTGCTGCTGCTGCTGGGAGTAGTTGCTCCGTTTCGACAGAATCGTGCGTTTTTTACTCTATTTTTCTGCATCTCTCTGCTTCGGAACATAAAATTTTGACGGCTAGGGTGGATTTGGCTAAATAGTATTTCCTGGAGTGTTGGGGTTCGTGAGAAGGAATTGTTGTCGACGAGAAGATGTCCCGGGAAGAAGTTGAGAATGGAAGAGATGACATGTTGATTGATGCATCCGAAGCGGAGCAGCATAAGCAAAAGAACACTGCTCTTGATGCATTCAACGCGGATTACCTGAAAGTTTATTATGGTAATTTTACTTGTATACCTAGAAGATGTCATTTTTCTACTTTGGATTAGGTCTTCTTGATAATATAACTTCATTTGATTTGCTGTTGAAATTCATGCTGGCTTTTGATCTCAAAGTGAGATTTTATGGAATAGCTTAATTTACGCTTAGAGTTTAACTTTTCAAGCTGGTACATTTACATCCAATGGCAGTGTCTTTCCTATGATCTTTATATACATATTTGTTCTAGGGTCTTTCATAAGAAATGCAATTCTTTTGGCTGATAATTGAGGTTGATTCCTTATAAATGGCAGGAAAGCTTTTTCCTCATGCTGATATCTTCAAATGGATGTCGTATGGCAACGGTATTAGAGTTTCTTGAGCCAATTATTTCGGCTTTATTATTTCCTTCTACTTTGTTTTCTCTTCTCTTTTCCCTAACGTTGTATTCCCTGTATTTTGGGTTAATTGGCTCATTTTGTATTATCTACAGATGGAAAGCATCCTGGGTGTGAGCATTCGTATTTTGGGCGCAGAGAATTCTCTTTTACATTGGACAATGACATATATCTGAGATTTCAGTCTTTCAACACTGCATCTGAACTGGAAAATTCTATTAGAGAAAAGTGTCCCTTCAAAATCGATATCGGGCCCGTTTACAGTGTCGATGTAAGATTTTGTATTTGATTATCATTTTCCCCTTACCTTTTCTGTTGGGTTTATTCATTGCACTTGTGTAGTTTCGTGTGTACCTCTCGTCATATACTAAAAGGGTACATATACTGATGGTTGGGCACTTTGTTGCTCCTCTATTGCACTATGGAGTTGCTTGATTGATCCCATTTTACAGATAGATGAGTAAATAGAAGATTCCCCCCATGGGGATCATCTATATGGCATCTCTGTGTATCTTTGCTTAATGCTGTCTCTTAAGTTTCAATATCAAGGTACAAAAACTGGATATTACAGACTCGTTTATTGTTTCATTAGTTAATGGAACTGATAGAATTGATAGAACTTTTAGAGTTTTCAGTGACTTCTGCTGGAATCTGAATATTTTCTTAGAACTCTAACCTTTGTTTTGATRGGGTGAAAATTATGATGGAAAGGGAAGTTAAATTGAGGTAAAGAAAATTGTTTCCTTTGTGTTTGACTGAAACAATTGATTATATAGGGTGCGGATGAAATTTTGGAAGACTAAGATTCAAGAAGTTTAATGGACCTACTTTTCATTCCACCAAAAACAAATGTTGGAACAAATAACTGATTTTCCTACACTTCCCTTCATTCTCTTCTATTCTAACATCTAAAAGTGTGAAGCAATGAGAGTTCTAGGTGGTGTTGCTTCGGGCTTTAGCTGACAATTCTTGGTTGTCTGCACATGAATGAGCCATCATTGAATTTACTTCATTGTTTTCTTGCAGCCTGCAAAAAGGCATGCCTATGCACAAGCAGGTGATAATGTATTTACTCCAGTTGAAAGAGAACTTATTTTTGATATAGTGAGTTGCTCAAATTCTGAAGAAACACTTCAAAATTCAAGTTTAAAGCCATTCTGGGCATTGTTTAACATTTCTGGTTTTGCAATAGGACATCTCAGACTACGATGATGTTAGATATTGTTGCTCAGGGGCTGATATTTGCTTGGATTGCTGGCCATTGATGACAGTCGCCGTTAAAGTGATTGATACTGCCCTTAGAGGTGTGCAATATGCATGGAAGAGAGTTTTATCTGCTCATCTTTTTGGAAATCAAAGAGAAATGCATAAGCATTGATGATTTATGAACCATACTTTCCAAATGTCATTTACTGCAGTAATATGTTGCTTTTATTTCCATCACAAGAAGTAGTCTTCTGCTTAGTCATTGTGCCATCTTTAGCATGTTGATGTCCCTTTACCTTCAGATATAGGAACTGCTTTTGTCAAGCCCTTATCCACCTTTGAAATCCCCATCTTTTACCCTGCCTTTTTCTCCCCCGTTTTCTTATACCGATTTCCTTTCCATTTAGATCAGTTGTAATTTTTCCGGTTATCTTATTGTTGTTCTATGACAACTCGCACAGAAGAAATATCTGGAATATGTTTTATTTAGATTGGAGTTAATCTCGATATTGCTTATACTTCCAGAGTTTTGAAATATGAACTTGGCGCAAAGTGAATATATTGGCCCAAAGTAGATTTCGGGAACTAAATATATAAATTATGAGGGATGTTTATACTTTCTATGAATTTTGTTTTGCAGACGATTTTGGATTCAATCATATTCTCTGGGTATACAGTGGTCGACGTGGTGTGCACTGTTGGGTATGCGATGGAAAAGCAAGACGGTAATACTAATATTAGATAATTGGTCAATGTTTATACTTGGTTTGCTGCTCACCCATGAAGTCCTTTCTTCTGCTGCAAATTTATAGGCTGAATAATGAACAAAGGGCAGCTATTGCAGATTACTTTTGTGTCTACAAGGTAATTTTTAACTGTTCCTGTATGCAATTTGATATAGTTTTCATCTCTAGCTGCTCAAGCTGTAACAAAGAGTACCTAGTTATCTTCAGGGCAACGAGAATAGTCAAAAAAAGGTTTCTCTAGTCGGTCCGGCACTTCATCCCTTCCTTGCGTAAGTACTTCATTCATATTATTAATCATTTACATACTATTTACTTCCATTTTGTTATTTTACTATGAATTAATAGCGGTCACCATCATTTCCTCASTTTGATGTGTGACAGTCTCATTCTGGCAATGCAGGAGATCGTATACAGAAGTTCTGAAAAAGTTCTTCGAGGAAAAACTGCTTTCAAGTCAAAATCTTTTCTCAGATGCAAATAAATATGAGAAGATTTTGGAAATGATTCCTGAAGAATGTATGAAAATTTGGGATTATATAAGTGTATTACTCTTTCTTTTGAATTGTGATTGTGGTAGTGTAATTCTTTTCTTTTAGTGCTCTGGAACTTTTGGTAAAATGTCATGGATTTTTCTGCAGCTATTACTTCTGAACTCCGGGGAAAATGGACAGATGGCAGGCGTCCAAAAGATGTTAATGTTGAGCGCTGGGAACAACTGAAGCATCTGCTGCAATCTGGGAAACAAAAGGTAAAGACTTCTGTGAGACTTATTCTTTAGCACATCAAGGGCTCTCTAGTCTCTGTAGCAAGTTGTACTGCAAACAGGAAATTGATGAAACTGGTTTTTTTGCAAGTTATGATTCTTTTCCTTTTTCAGCTTCCATTGCAATGAAGAGCCTCTTTTTTTCTTGAGAATATGTGAACTTATATATTATCTTCAAGACGGATTGCAGCCATGGGATTCATGGCTAACAAGGACCTTTAATTGAACTTGAACTGATAGAAGTGTATTATCTCAGGGCCAGGGGCTTCGGCGATGTGTGGAAGAGATAGTATTCTCTTTTACCTATCCAAGGCTTGATATGGAGGTCTCTGCCCTCTTCTATTGCTTAATCTTCTGGAAGTCMAGTTTGGCTACTAATCACCCTAATCAAACTATTGACTGATTTATTTGTTTCTTCATTTATTTTACATGAATCACTTGCTAAAAGTATCTCGCCCTACGTATCAGGTTTCGAGACACATGAACCATCTGCTGAAAGCTCCATTTTGCATACACCCAAAAACAGGTCTGAATCTTGAATTTGGACCATGCAAGTTATTTAGCTTCATTACTGTCTCACAAATGTTCAATTTTAACTAGYAAGCACTCAAAATTCGTCTTCACTTGAGTTTGGATTTGTTTTACCCTCTGCAGGCCGCGTTTGTGTTCCTATTGACCCAAATCACTGTGAGGAATTTGACCCAACTGCTGTACCTACACTTTCAAAGGTAAATGTCAATTCTGAAAACTTTATCTACCAGTAGCAGCTGCTTAGGGCTKCAATTCCAGGTCATCAGTTCCTTTTAAAGTTTTACCTGGATGGTAACTAAGATTTACCGACCATGGTTGATACAGACTTTATTAGGAGTATCTAGCAGATTAACTAGAGTTCTGGGTGAAAAATATTTAGTATGTTTYAACTTGATTTTGAACCCAAAATTCTGTCAGTTCTTTCTTTATCTCATTCATTGTGGTTGAGGAAAAAGATTCTGGATGTTTGGTTTGCTATGTAATTTGAAAATAGTGGTTTTGGTAGGTTTCTTTCACAGTCCCTAGTTCAGTTTGCAATCTAAAATTTTCAATTCATTTGGGAGGTTGGCAGGGTAACTTTGTTCATAGTACATGGCATGCCATTGGAAGAATATATAGGGAATCTGATGGAAATGATAACTCCTGGCAAACTTGCTCCTGCTGAATCTCACTTGTGTATGATGTGCCTATCATATGTCTATTTGTGCTGCACTAAACCAGCAGTTTTCCGTGAATTATGTGTTTGTCCCCCAAAAAAAAAATGTGAATATCTTCTTTGTTTCTGCAGCTTCTGGAAGAACTTAATATGGAAGGTTCGAGAATGGAAATGGACAATGGTATGTCTAGGGAAATAGAGTATGACCGGTGCTTTGGGGGTGTCAATATTTCATATTATCAAGTCTATCATGCATTGGAAGAAATGTCCTCTTGCAATGCTTAATTGCTAAACCATCTAGGATAATTGTATGCCTTGACAAAACTGCATGCATTTAAGCTGATGGTCTATTGTGTCATTAACCCCAGCTCCCCCTCCCCCCAACCCATGCTCACTTGGTGGTCTTTCTTCATGTTTTGGGGGATCTCTAATTGTGCAAGAAATGATAAACTTACAATTCTTATAGGATCTGAACATTTGTTATTCTGGTGAACTTTGTCAGATAAGTTTTGTTGGTGTCATATTATGACTACTTATGTAGTTGCTTGATAATTTTCTATTAGCAGAATGGGATAATACCTCACTTGGAGAGTCACTGAGATATTTTCGCTTGTCTTTCTTACAACCACTGCTGAAATCATGCAAGGTATTTCTTGACCTATTCAGGATATTTTCCTGTACTCAATCCATGTTTTCAAAATTTTATTCTTTTTTCCCATTTTTGCACGGGTTGACATATCATAAGTAAAGAGTTGGATTATATGTTAACTTTTGAACTACAATTCCTGGAGTTGTTGGTTTGGCAGTTCCTACAGGGTGTTATATCATGGGGATGGAACTTTCTTGGGATAAATATTTCCAGTTGCATCTTCTTACGGAGCAAAATGTGTAAGAGTAAGGGAAAAGGGAGGCTTTCTTCCCATCATTTCCCCTTGAATTGGGCCCAATTACTAAGAAAGAAGAAGGAAGAGAACAGGCAAATGATTGAGGTCACCATATAGATATGCCTGTAATGGAATAGTTGGAATGAAGAAAATCACCTTTAGATATAAGTCTCCTTCTATTAGAGACAATGCCATAGGTCTTTTATGTATATACTCTACATTCCCTTCCACAATTTTTGGTAGCCTGGGGCTTATTATGGGCGGGATATTAAAGAGGTTCTGGCACCCTAATAGTTCTAGGATTGCTCTAGCTCTAGGTCAAGGTCCTATAGTGCCTTTTTCTCATTCAACAATTGCCTTAACCCTATATTAGTTGTCTGTGTGATCAACGGAACAAGAATCAGTTAAAATAAGTTTTTCCTTTTTGTGTATTTATTGTCAATGAAAAAAAAAAAAGTTTGCAGAAACAATGAATAATCGGCATGTTTTTTAAACTGAGCAGGAGGAGATAGAGAGTTCCTACAGTGCCAAGATTCAGCAGTCAAAGAACTCATTGAGCTGGTAGAGAACGTATCTCATGATGTTGTAGGTAATATAATCGTTGACGCTCAGTTTTTGTTTCTCTACTATAATGATATGAAATTGGCATTGGGTCATTTTGTTAAGCGTTTTGATACTTATGCTCCACTTTTTGGTTTGGAAGAGTTTTCTGTGCTCCCCCCCCCCCCCCCCCCCCAAAAAAAAAAAAAAAAAAAAAACCTTACTAGTCTCTAAAATGTCAAATTCCCTGTGTAAAAGCCACAACAGTAGATTGTTGTCCCTGGCCGGGTTCAAAAGAGGAAAAACTGCTAATTTAGTTCACGAAGATACTCTTTATTTAGCCTCTGGATCTTAATAATGACTCTGTTTTATTATCTTCTTGCCTCCATATCTCAAGAACAAAAGATCGAGCCTACTCCATTGCCTGGCCACCCTCACAAATCTGTCACGGAGGGTGCTTTTCGTGTTTGCTTCTATAGCAAACATTTCCAAATCAATGTCATAATTTACAAAAGGGGTGGTGGAGTCGGCCTGTGTTGTYATTCTAACACAGTTGAAATGCTAACCTTGCTTCCAGCCATAAATGTACTAATATATTCGCGACATGGGTTTGGACCACAAACAATTAATCCCCTGCAATCTATCATAAGTAGCAAGGTGGCCAACGCGGAGCAGGGTGGGCGCATTGTTTTCTGAGTTCTCTTTCACTATTATATCACCAGAAGATTATCCTCTAAAAGATCAGAAGAATGAAATTGAACTGAGAAGATGATTACTTGCAGTAAGAGATTGGTCATAGTCTTTAACTATTAATCAAGGAAGAAAAGGAAAAAAAAAGTTTAGCATCTACTAATTCCACCATGAGTTCCACTGAGACCCAACCAAAATCACAATTCCCAGAAGAGACTAAGGTGAATAAGAACATGGCTAATAAGATTACAACTTAATCATAATTAGATAGCTCATCATCAAAATCAACCATTTACACTAACTAAGAGACAAGATTAGAGCCTCTAAATTTCTTGAATTACAAATGACTGCATGAKAGAGAAAGAGATCCCTCTAAATTTAACTAATTAGCTAGCACCTCCCAGATTAACTCTGGATCAAACGAGGGCATACGAGCTAGGGAGCAATCCTCAAACTCCAAACCCGTCCTGCCAACTGAGAATTCGCCTGAAACAGAGTCAGCTGAATTCTTAGGCTTCCATAATCCATCTTCAGAAACACTTGGTGAAACCATATCGGGACTCCAACTATCGTTACCAACTGAGGAGGGTGAAGATGAATCAAGCTTCATTACCTTCTCACTCTCTTCAACATTGCATGATTTAGAACTAGTACTTTTCTTAGCATTCTTTTGGGCTTTCTCTCTTTTGACCTTTTGGCAAATTGCTTGAATTTTAGCATCCACAGCATTCTTCAGAGCATTCATCTTTGCACCATCTCCCAATCCTAACTTGCTTGGATCGCGAAGATTAGGAAAATTCAAGCGGGCATATTCTCCACGAAGCTTATATGCTGCTCTATCATATGCATAAGCTGCAGCCTCAGCTGTGTCATAAGTTCCAAGCCAAACTCTCATTCTGTTCTGAGGAAGTCTTATCTCTGCCACCCACTTTCCCCAATGCCTCTGCCTTACTCCCCTATATAGCTTTTTCTTACATGGATTTRCAAAACTTCGGGTATACATAGAGCTTTGAAGAGGGTTGGACATGCAAGTTCTTGAAATTGGAGTATTGACTCTGTTTTCTTCACTGAATTTTTGGAGCAAATCTCTTTGTCTGAGATAAACCGAAGAGCCTAATGGCTCGAAAACAGAGTCCATCATGAAGTTTGACTGTTGGCAGTAAGAAAAGATCGAATCTAAGGTGTTGGTACTACCACCATATAAAATGAGCTCGGATAAGGAAGACGAAATGCTAGAACCATCTCCAAATACCACCGGTATGCTGCTTTGCTGGATTCTGGCCATTTTCCTATGTGAATTTTCAATTGATTCTAGACAAACAGAAAAGAAGAAACAGGAGAGCAAAGGGTACTGAAAAAACTGTCCCTCTTCACTCCGTACAAGGATTTGCAGAGCTTAGCAAAGAAAACTACTGAAGAAAAGCAAGAAAACTTTTAACTCTATTAGACTGCTAAAATTTCTRCTGATGATCCACAGCAAATATTAGGATCAACTTGAGATTTGTGAGTTTAAGAAAAAGAAGAAAGCTGCATCAGAAAGAAATWAATCTATGAATCGAAATGGAAATGTGAGAGCAGTTAGGTAGGAGGAATCGAGTCTGAGAAATGCGAAGAGGGTCTGTTTGTATTTTGGTCTTACCATTAGTGTATTTATAGCTATCCAAGGATTTTTTTTTTTTTTCCCCTTGAAGGACTTGGTTCTATGTTCAGAAGTTCACATTTATGGTTTCAACTTTACTCCCATCTACTGAAAAAGAAGAGTGCCACTCGTTTAAATGTACTCCCCAGAAAGGTAGATAATAATCAATTCACTGAGAAAAGTTAAGGTCTAAATTTCAAAGGATCCAGCTCATTATATCAATGTTTAAGGCAGTCACAGGTCATGTAATTCATCAAATATCCCATACTCTTTGTACTTCTAAATTTAGACCATTTCTTTAGGGAAAAAAAAAAAAAGACCCCTTCTAACTTGAAATTATATAACTCACTAAAATCTTCTAATTCCAAGGGCGAAGCTAAAGAAGACCAGGAGCCGCATCGCTCCCAAAATTTTCTTGAAATCTTATATAGTAGTCATATTTTTTTAATTTTATATAAGACTTTTAGCTAAAGATATTGTTTAACTCCCTTAAAATCAAGTTTTTAATTTCATCTCTAGTACACTCCTTGTAATGTGCTTTCATAGTAGAGTATGTTAAAAGATTGAAATTTTTATATTGAATTGTATTTAGGCATTGTTTCTTAATTCTTTACTTTTCTCACCCATTTTAAGCCGGGGAGAGGGCAAAAAGGCGGTAAATGACCGAGGGTATATATTGGGAGCGAGTGGATTCGACTGTCCAATGTCAAAGCTTATTGAAATAGAGCAGAAGTTTTGGTGGTGAATTATGGTGGGTTGTGCAGTTCACATTTGAGATACGAGATAAGGAGGATGACACGTGTGGACCACAAAAGAGGGGTTTTGTACGTATTATGAAAAGCCACTTTATGGATTTATTACTTGTGGAGTCAGCTTATTCTGGTAAAAAAGTCCACAATATGGGCATTTAATTCATACTTGCCACGCGTCACCTTTTGCTTTTATTTGCCATTCTCTTTCCCATTTTCTTCTTTCTTTTTGCAGGAGAATTTTGCTTCTATCCCTTTTGATAGAAGTCCAGCTCGTCTCCACTATTTGGCTCAAAAACACTTTCCTAATCTTAAATGGTTACCCAAATGGAGCCTTTAAGGCGTAGAATTTAGCAAGTGAAAGTAAGATAATACGATTGATTTATTTAAAAGAATTATTAATCACGTTTTCTTTTCGACAAAAGCTAAATTTTAYGATTGCAATAAAATTATATTTTCAAATACAAATGATGATCACAAAGTGGCTTATAAGTGGCATAAGACCAATTCTTCCTCGAGAGGGTTGTTCATCAAATCAAAAAGTTAAATATCATATCCGTTATGGAAATAGGACCCAATAATTAAAGTAATTCATTAAAGACATAAAGGTGGTCTTTGAAAGATGAGGAAGAAGATGGAGATGGTGATGCCCCTTTAGAAGACATGGCTCGTGATGGCCTCTTAACTTCATCTTCATCTTCAACAAGAAATGAAAACCCCAAGAAGGGTTTTTGGTATCTTTGCACTGCATGTGATCCAAACCTAACTCTCCCTAAAGTCAAATCCAAAAATYAACAATCGTACCCTTTGCATGCCTCATCATGCATCCTTTGATCTCTTCTTTCTCCTCTCTACTTTTTCCTTTCTTTGGGCTGACATTCCAAGAGTACCCTCATTCCAATCTTTTGTTAAATGAAGTAATTTGAAGCTTCTATTAACAAGCTTGAAAAATGAATCCCCTCCACCAAATGAAATGGAGGTGGTAATAACTAAAAATGCTTACTRCAACTGCAATTGAAGGTTTATATTTTTATTTATAAATATTCTGATTAAATCTATATATCTAATGACGAGATGAATAATTTAGTATTGTACATCATRACTCTCTTGTCTCGTGTGGCTCCGTCATTATTTGTATTAAATGAGGATCCCATTGATTAAATTCTTCTACCCAAAGGACATCCAAGTTTTTCTTACATGTTGCACAGGGGATGTGACTATACCCTATAAGTATGTTGTTTTCTGAACCACGGAAGTTGATGAAGAGTAGTAAACACATTACTTTCCCCTCGGATCGAGGTCATTGACTAAGAGCAAAGCAACTTGATCATCAGTAAGGATCTATATACAAGGAATGATTCCACAATATAACTCTAATCCAAGGAGGTAAATGGTACCAAAAAAAAAAAAAAAAACAAAGGGGTTATGAACATGTGTTATGCTGTGATATGAGAGAATTGAGCCAAACTCTTTAAATAATTTTTTCAATTTCAATATTGAAATAGTTTTACTTTTACTTTTACTTTTATAAGTCTTTCTAGACTCGAATTCTAAATTAGTAAGAGATGGAATTGTAAAAGAAAAAGAAAACGAAAATTATTGTACTCTCTCGTATGGCCTCCAAAAAGTTGTATTTTGGCAGTATGCGTGGTGTATTGGACTCGGTCCAAAACAATAGGCAACAGCAGTGGGTTGACGCCGACAAGAATTGTGGTCCCACTTTCAAACCGACACGACACCACTGATCAGATCGCTATTAACTGCAGAACGACGTGTCATTTCATAAATTTATCTTCAGAAGGCAAAAGTGGATACACATTTCTCGTGATTTTCTTTTCTTTTTGCAGAGAAATATGTCATAAGCCTACGTGTKATCTCATTCCCCCTTGGCTGGCTCTTCTCACTCGTCAATTCTGATGTCATTGTGATCTCATTAATATGGAAAGTTAAATGTTTTTTAGTTGCCTCCCCTGCTTGCCCTTGGAGAAAATAAAAGGGCTCTTTCTTAAAATAGAAAAAGGAATTGATGCAATGCATCTTTTCCTCTCACTTAGGCATCCCCTATTCACATTTTGAGAGATTTATGTGAGTTTGATTTGAATAGCCTTTGTAACATTTAGTTTTTACTCAAAAAAATATTTAATTTAGAGCTCTTTTAATATAAATAGAAATTTATATCGAAACATTAGTTTAATTTAGCAATCCATTTATCGAATATTCTAATATGTTAAATTGCAATAGAACAAATTTCATATAGCACAATGTACTACTAGATGGGTTGTAGCTGATGAATTGAAATTGCATTGCAGGCAGAATAAGCTCTGGTGATAATCAAGTTTCTTCAATGGAGATAAGCCCATGTGCCCGCTTTGAAGTTAATTTTGGCAGCATACCATAATAGTCCATAGAGAGCGATAAGATGTGAGCCGGACAATATATCAATGATTGTGCAAGAAGATTATGGAACAAATTTATTTATTATAAACAAAAAAGAAAGAAAAGAGGTGAGATGAGAATTATTTCTATTAGCAATTTCATTATCAAGAAATAKAGGTCCCCCCTTATCATGATCTTGATGTTCTTTTCTTTTGATAGATGCATCTTTTTTGCTTATAAATTCTGGACCTACTATTGTTATGGCCTTGTCTAAAGTCTCCTTTTCGGCTGTTCATTTTTTCTTGAGGCCCCAATAACCCTTGTTTCACTTTCCTTTTTGCCGGTTCGGATCATCTTCAAATCTTCACTTATTTCAGATCTATTAGCAAAAATTTTAATAATCAAATTTGATTGGTATGAATAGTTTGATATTCTTATCCTTTAAAAAATGTTAAGGGATTCGTTTCTACTGTCRTATGGCAAAACTAGTTTCGCCAATACTATACCTTTGTAAAGAATCAATCGAGTATAAACAAGAAATTAATTTGAGCGTTRTTTATACTGAAATAAGCCAAATGCAAGCACTTTGTGTATATAGGGTGGCAGATCTATAGCAACTAGCAAGAAGTCTATTAGATGACCTTATAATCGAAATTTCTTCATTTTAATCATAAATCTAAATTTCAAATTTCACAATATCTTTCCTTCTATCCCATAACTAATTAGTCATAGGAAAGTAATATGAAGATGTTTTAAGTTACTTGTACCAGGAAACCTTTCTTGGTACTAATTGATCCATTCTGGATATAAATGATAGATCCTTAATGGAATTGAGGAACTTCTGGATCTAAGTACACGAACTTTTTGATTTCAGTATAGAAAAGGGATCGAAAATTTCAACTCACCTTTTAGGTCGGCTCATCTTGACAGCAAAATTTGGACAGGAGTAGAAGAAATTTTGAGACCTTTGTCTGAAGAGGGTCACCATTATATTTTCGCATCATTGAGCTGTCCTAGTCCATATGGAATATTTCTAAAAAGGTATTATTTGGAAGGTCGGTTTGAAAAATTTATTGCTTTTGATGACTTTTATTTCCAGTCCTTTTGAATACTTGTCCTTCACAGATTATGCAAATTGTATAAGCTCTTCTACCTCTATGATTGAGAGAGGTTTCGTTAGTGGCCTTAACAGATTATGCCTCTTGGTGAACCCTACGACTAGGGTAACTTGACTTCTTCTTTACCACTGTGTTGTACCTATACATGGCAGCTGGACCGAAGAAGCTGCAGGAGTCATTCAGCAACAACGAACTACTCTGCAGGTCATGCATGAACGATCTTGGTTTACATCTAATTCGTCTAAAAAATTATACTTCGTAGTCAGAATGATTAAGTCGGTTTCGTTTAAGTCTGAAAACAATCCAAACTCACTGGTTGGTAACAAGATAAAACATTTTAAATTCCTAATTACTAGTTGTCATTGCAATATTCTAGATCTTATCTAATTACCTTTTTAGATGAGTTCGGATTGGCTATGCTGCSGTCTACTGAGCCCGACCCGAAGCATATGCTTATGATATTATAGAATATTAAACATATTTGGGTTTAATGGGCCAACTTCGGGTGAATGTAGATTTTGTAGCTGATAATATGGGCTTATAAGCACTGAGCAACTARTTCGTGCTTCACTGGTCATTTAGGATACACWCAAAATATAGGGATGCCAATAATAAAGCTCAAATATGAAAGGGGCCTTTGGTGTCCTAGGCAGAAGACCATTGATTAAGTTAGAGACTAAGGGCCAACCACTATCCTATGCTGGATTTATCAAACCAAAGCAGAATGTGCTGTTCTAAAGGCCCAAAGACTATGGGCTCTAATATATTAATGGAATGATAAGTGAATCCACTTGGCATCACTCTTATGGGCTGGACTGAGAAAAAGTATGGGTTTTCACCAATTCAAATTGGGCTGCGTCCACTTAAGCTAGTTTAAATCGTTTAAAATGTTTGGTCCACAACAGAGTAGTAACAAAAACGGTTTCAGGCCGGCGTCTACCGGCAAGCAGAGTCCAAACTTCGACGTCTCTTCAAACTGCAAGTCCCTCGCCCCCGCCACCTCGAATCAACCACCGCACTCCGGTGGGGGTTTTCACTTTTTCTTTCTCCAACCAGACGTGCCCAAATCACATTACGAACAGATACTTAGACAAAATCATAGCGATACTTTATTCATGTAGCAATCATTCTGTTTCTTTCTTYCTTTTTTGTTTTGCTTTGGTTAAGAAGTGCTTCGGCGAATTTGGGTAGAGACTGGACGGCTTTTCATGGTATGAAAACTTCAAACCCGCAGGCGCACTTTTATTTCTCTTGTTTCTACATCGGATCCTACAGCGAATTTGTTCCACTCTTTACTTGGTTTCACTCGAATACCACCCTTTTCCGGGATTTCATTAAGAGAACTGTATAAAAGAGTTTCTGTTCACTCAGTTTATTTGTCTAGCTACATGTTATGTGATTCTGTTCACTTATTCTGAAGATTCATTGTTTTCATGTAGAGCGAAGCAAGTGGTTGCCCATGACAAGATGGAGAAAGGTTATACTCTTTTGACGACTCTTCTTCTCGTCTTAATTCTTGTCACCTCTGCTGATTTAGAGGTAATATTTCTATTAAAGATATGATTTTAAAGTGAAATTTAAGTGATTTTGTTGTAGTAGTGTAGATTCTTATTGGGCATAGATTTCTTGTGAATATTAGGTCACTGGAACTTCAAAAACTACTGCTAAAAATGTGGAAATATCAAACAAAAGTAATAGTGGAAATGAAAAGGTAGTAGATCCAGAAACTAAGGGGAGAGATCAAGTCGATGGTGGATCAAAGGGGAAGGTTGGGATTAGTACTAATGAGCCGGATAAGAATGATGGGACTGAACAATTGGAGGTGAAAGATAGCGGTGACAATCAAAAGAAACCAAAGGATTCAGGTTCCCGTGATATTGGCGAGAAGAAAGACAAGGTAGGAGAGGGTTCTGATTCAGAATCTAAAAAGGGGACGTTGGCACCAGTAAGGAAGGACGGTTTACGGGGTGAAGAATGTGATTCTTCATCTAATAGTTGCACAATTGAGGAGAAAGCATTGGTTGCCTGTTTGAGAGTTCCAGGAAACGGTAGTCTTTTCCATTATCTAATCTGATCATTCTGGTATTTTATTGTTTTGTACATGGTTTTATGTCCATTTTAGCTTGTATTTCTTAATTTCTTGTTGATCATTCATACATTGAAAATTTAACATATACTGTTTTCTCCTTTGTATAGGAAATTTCTTAATTTCTTGTACATAATGTTTTTGAACTAGAAGATTTTCTGCATATGTCAATTTAAGTTCTCATAGGCAGTCTGCTCACTGGGTCCCTGGTGCTTTCACTCGTCACATTCATTCCTAATTTATACTGCAATCTGTATTAGTACTTTAAAACCTAGCTGTAGCTTGTAGTTTAGCAGTATGGGTTCTGTTTGTTCCTCGTGACTTGATTGCCCAAAAATATATCTGATTGATGTCAAGGTTAGTAAATCTTCAGCTAAGGGTGACAAAAGAGAATCCCAAATGAAGCTTCTCAATTATGCATTAAAATTTGATCTAATATTGTCTTGTTTACCATCCTTCAGAATCGCCAGATCTTTCACTTCTGATTCAAAACAAAGGAAAAGAAAATGTCAGTGTATCTATTTCTGCTCCATCATTTGTTCATCTGGAGAAAAAGCAGATTCAACTACAGGAGAAAAAGAATAACAAGGTAGAGTATACAATACACTTAACTCTTGTGCAAAGTCTTTGTGAATGATCTTTTGCTTCTTAAACTGGTCCTGGATTTTCTTATTTAAATTTGAAAGAACATTCTATTTCAAATGCCTTATTATGATATTTTTAGAGAAAAGACTGAAAGTCTTGCAATGATAAGGGAGCTCTTCATCTACCCGAAGGAACCTAGAATTTAATCCTTCATTTCTTCTTTCTAGCTCATCTAACTTTTGAATGACTCCTTGTGGATGTCTCAGGCTCAAGAACCTTACATTGCATTGCATCAATGGATCACGTTTTATTCAAGATAATGACAATGGTTGGAGAATTTCTTAGAAATAAAGCATAAAATAGAAAAAGAAACTCTTCCTTCTGAAAATCTTTAAGGTATACATTACCATCTCCATTGTGGGTTGCTGATGGCTCCACTAGCCAGAAGGTTTTTATAGGCTTGATTCTATGGCCTCACTTGAGGAATCTAACTTCTTATTCAGTTGTTCCATATTGTTTTCCTATGATATATTCTTTCCAGAAATTTTCTACTCTATTTAGATGTAGCAATTGTTTGGTTTGCACAACCGAATCTATAAATCTTGAATGACACAGGTTAAGGTTTCAATTGGAAATGGGGGAGTTGATTATACCATTATCCTAACAGCGGGTAATGGTAACTGCACTCTAGATTTCAAGGATCTAATTGGACAGGGTTCCTCAAAAGACACTGGTCCTTTCTCCCAGTTTGCATACACCAACTTCATTAAAAGCACACCCTCCTTTTGGTTCGTACTTTTTGCCATCCTCCTGATAATATCATCAGTCTGGATGTTCATTAGTTCCCGGCATAAGCATTTTTTGGGAAATAGCTCAAGGTATGAAAAGCTAGACATGGAGCTGCCAGTTTCAAATGATGTGAAGAGAGAGGCTGACTCAAACGATGGATGGGACAATAGTTGGGATGACAACTGGGATGATGAGGAGGCACCCTCAATGCCTGTAACTCCAAGCCTCTCATCCAAAAGCATCGCTTCAAGAAGAACAAACAAGGAAGGTTGGAAGGACTAAATGCAGATTTAAATTCGATATGACTTAGTGTATTCCTGATTTTACAGTTTTAACAGAAGACGGTTTATTTTTAAATGTAAGAAAAGATAGGAAAGAAAGAATGATGGCTGCAAAAGAGGAGGGGACGGGGAAACGACTATTTACCACATTGTTGTCCATTTTTGTCAGCGGCTATTTTTTCCTTACACGCCAACTACAGTATATCTAGCTTGTATGCTAGTTAGTTGATTCCCGATGACGGAAGTGCTAATGTTTTTGAACTCTTGACCTCCACCGATGTCATGAAGTGATTGCATCAAATGGTGTGCATCTTCTTTGTGTAAGCCCTCCCTGGTCTGCTTTGTGGATTTGTTCATACGCATGTTCTTTCAAACCTCTTTGTAACTAAGCAGCTTGTTGTGGGAAGGCAGTCATGCATCAAGTGGATACCTTTCACCAGGCACTTTGGTTTCGGTTACTTACATTTCCTTTACCATAACCTGTCTCGATTTGAAGCATTTTTAAAAGCAAATAAATAACGAGATTGGTTACATGTGGTATACTTCATCTGGATTCGAGTATACCCGCTCCGTTGACAAGCCTACTGATCGCAAGAAAAAGGGTGGTGCCGTTGTGGTGGGCGGATATGTTTATGCTGTGTGAAGCATGGGGGTGGCGAAACCAAAGGGCCGGCCGACCTCTTAAGGAATTTGAAGCTAAATATTCACAATAGGGCCCGTTTGGTGGGGAGCAGAGCAGATTTAGATGGCCTAGGCCCAGCTCATCGCTTTGATATGAGGTTTTGAAATTCATACGGAAAGATTGAAAAACACTCGTGCACTTGTTAACAATAGCTATAAATTAAGTAAGAAAAGACGGACAAGCAGGGTAACGCAATCAGTAAATAACACTTCTGTCTTTCCCGAAGGTCAGGGGTATGAGTCATCTAGGGTAAATGCTCGAACACTGAAGAGACTTTGTCCTTGAAATTTGCATATTTTATGATTTGGTCATGGAAGTTTGAATTGTAAAATCGTATTCGGATTCTGCCACGAGAAACTTGTGGTTTAATTTTATATTATCTCAGAACATATGGTATCAGATTTCTCTTAATGTTTGTTTTCCAAATGCAGGTTTAAACAAACTAGGTTCAACTACTTTCCATCCCCCTTCTTCTTCCTCTAATTAGTGAAAAAACCACAGATTGAACTGTCTTGTTAGACAAGAAAAGAAGAATTGATCAAGAAAGTCATAAAAAGACTGCTGCAAGAGCAATGCAGAGCATGGAAAACCGCCAAATGTAAGGGAAAAAGGTAGAAGAAGAAGAAGAAGAAGCCTAAATACATGAATACATGTACATCCCTTCCTCACATGGATAGTTCTAGGAGTGAGGGTTAGGACATGTGAGGGGTACGGTAACTTGTAACCTAAACTGGAGGCAAACTACTTTCCAACCTTGTTCGTTCATTTTAACATTATATATCATCATATCAAAAGCATGTTCGGTCTTTTTGTTTTTAGTATTCTGCTAATCCTCTATTCTCTATTCTGTGTTAGAACCCCCCAAGTGTCAAACAAGGAGGAAAACAATCTTCCGGCTTCCTACTAAAGATTCCCTTTGACATACAAATTAAAAAAGAAAAAAAAAAGACAGTTACACAAGCTTTTTAATGCTATTTCCAGCACCAATAATTTGGACCCAAGTGTCAAGAAAAAATGATAATAATTAATTTAATCAAAAATATTTTATGCAAGTAAATGTCATAATTATTTTGAACTCAAAAAGTATATTAATGGCATTTACCCTCATTTCAATGGTGATATAAAATTAAAAGTTACATAAATTTGATAATAATCATGTTTAACTAACAATTCCGGCATAATTGATAAGCAGATTACTAACTTAAAATGATGTTTTATATTTAACGATCTCACATTGATAGTAAGAGTCTTGCTCTCTTAGTAGCAATTCTTATGTAAGTAAAATGTCATGTATCGAATTTTATACATATTTTATAAAAAATTAAAATTTAAAACTCAAAAAAGTTGTAAAGTTGTGAATTTCTAACATAATAACAATGAGTATGGTTTGTCTCCGATTGTGATCGTATCCTCACTATGAACAATTAGAAAGAATTGATTGACATGTTGCATAAAGAGAACAAAAGACATCCTCTCATGAACATGAACGCGTCTCCGTCAAATCTTCCGTCCTCCTCTGTTGTCTCTACCGTTAACTCTCTCCCCTCACAAACAGAACAGCCAACGAAATCGGTAGTTACAACTTAATCCTCAACCATGTGAGTGGGGTGGCTTGACCTCTCTCCACCTGTCGTCTTCTTACTGGTCACCCTCTCCCCCAACCCACGTGCTCTCTTTTCTCCTTTGTGGGGCTTTCACGTGGTGGGTCCTACGCTAGTGTCAGATCTTGCACGAGCAACCTCACATGATCGTAGATTACTCATCCGCTCCACACGTGTCCTTGGTTCCCTGATTTAACGGCCGTTTAATCACCGGTGATTGCCATTTGACTTTGGCTGTCAGGACTCCGCGGAACCTCCGTCTCCGACAATCGTGAGGCGCGGCCAGATTTTGACGGCTGGGCTCAGGAGTCTCTGTACAAGAATCCTTCGATTTTCTCTGTCTTTGTACGTAACAGAAATTCTAAATTATATGTATATTTTCTCAAATTAAAAGAGATTAGCTTTAACTAAAGTTACTTGAAGTATATCAAACTTGAATTTAACGGTAAATTTTGAAAAAGAAAAGGAAGAAAGAATATCTTGATTTTCTAGTGTAATAAATAATTCGAAACAAAATAAAATTTGAGATAGAGAAATTATTTTGGACAAATATAGTACATTCAGTAAAAAAAATATTAAAATACTATAGTTATTGAGATTTAATGTACTTAAGTACTTTCTTATAAGTAGTTTTCAATAAATTTTTTTATTTTCTTATAAATTAAGACAAATAATCAAGCTCCATCACAGAACTAGAAGTTTGAAACATTGTTTTGAAAGAGAAGTCATCTTGGCATTGGGTCCGCGCGATTGAGGATGATATTTTTCTTATCCAATCTAGAGTTATATATGTAWATATAAAGTTCGACTTCATTTAAAAAAATGTCTAATTCATAACTCTTTTAATATAAAAGGATAAGCAAATATGAATATGAGATCTCGTCTTAAATCCTTAAATTATTATACTCAGATGACCTAMCTATGTAGATAGGAATTAATACGGCGGATCATTTTCTCATTCGTATTTTCTGTTGCAAGAAGTGGAGAAATGGGAAGGAATTGCTGGTTAGAGCAGCAAGTCAGGAGTAGAACCTTTCTTATCCTTGGCTCCGAACCTCAAASGTCTCTAAGGAAGTTTGGTATATGTGTGTACAAAAATAATTGGGCCCAAAAATCTACTACACTTAATTGCAGACATTATTCTGGGATTCTGGTGTCGGCTTTAGTTATGATATTTGTGCCACTGTTATATCTTTATGGTATGACCTCTTTTGCTTGGCATTTTTAATTCTGTGGAAATGAATACTAACAAAATACCCATATCAGATTCATCATAATCTTTCTCAACAATCCTCTTTGGTTCTCCAAAGGTACGCACTTAAAGAAGAGTACAAAGAAATTTGGATCTTTGAGCTCATTGTGGGGCTCTATGCCCCTCCTTTTCGTATTCATACATCTCACTCACCATCCTCTCTTTTTTTTTTTTTTTTTTTTTTTTCTTATCTCTTTTGAGATGCCACAAATGTTATATTTGATCTTTAACGTAACAAAAGTTTCTTTTATATTCGTTTGCCATGTTTGATCGTGATGTAATGTTATTGAGTGACGTCAATCAAATGGGAGACGATACGTTTTTCATTACAAATATTAGAGATTACTTCAACTCTGTACATAATTAGTAATCTCTAATTCTCAAATCGTTCTTTAAACTAAAAAATGATTTGARATTAATAATATTTTTCCTCTAATTAATCGAGAATTGATAAATGTGAAAAAACTAAAACAAAGAACGAWGTAAGGTTAATTGGTCTTACAATCAAAATGCTTTAAGAAATGATTCTTCAAGCCYATTTTATTTATGTACCTATATGAGAATTTTGGAGTGATTTGAGTACCTTTACTATTATACATTGCTTGCAAAAGAAAATTCGGGACAACTCTAAAGAYTAAAGGCATCTTGTCTCCTGTGTCCTTGTAATCTTCCATGTCTTCTTTGCTTTGTTTGTTGGCTAATTTTCTCATATTAAATTACATAATAATTATAGTAATAATACTAAGTGAAAGTGAAAGCTTTGGGCTCAAAGATCTCCATGCGGATTCGGGGAAAGGCAGACCAAATCAAATCGTGCTTTTGCAGCTGCTCTTCCACCGTGGGGTTACTACTACGTACTAGTAGTGAACTGCTAATTACAATGATATCATATTTACTTGAGTGCTAATGATGTTTTATTTAGTTTATAGTTATCATGATTTATAGTTGCATCATATCATGTCATTTGGTTCAAACTTTTTCGTATTATCATCTTTTATTCTTTTTTGATAAAAAAATTATTGTCTGTACATTTCGCTTTCGTGATATATCCCATGAGCATTACAAAATAGATAAAGCAMACTAGACAAGTCTCGTGTGATAAATAATCAGGCAGTCACGAGTCAAATAAAAATAATCAATATTAACCAAGCCTCTTTCAAAGGAAAACACCCCCCCCCCCAAAAAAAAAAAATGCAAAAACCTCCCAAAAAAGAAAATAAAAAAGGTACATTTTTAGTTTTAAAAATCCAAAGAAAATGAAAACCATGACCGTGAAAGGGACAACCATGGCCAAGGATACGTCACAAATACTAAAGGTAGATGAGGGAAAATAAAAAATAAAAAATAGAAAAAGGATTCTCAAAATGGAGCCATTCTAATGGATACGAGCTCTCGGCCTTAAGCTCTTTTAGTTGATTAAAATTATTTGTTTAATCATTTTAATTGTCTCTTCCCTTGATGATTATGTTGRAGTTAATGTCACTCTCCATATATAATCCATTGCAATAGTGACGTCTTTAATTATTTAATATATTTTGACTAAGTAAATAAGTAATTATTGATTGGAGGAACTAAATCGACGGTAATACTCTTTTAACTGTCAATCACATCATGAAAATGATGTGAAATGTGAAATTCTTTATTCAATCAGGTAATATTACGAAAAAAGTATTTCGTATCAAATATTTTTTTCCAACAAAAGTTAAAGTTTACAAATACAATTTAAATTGAAGTCAAATTAATCTTACTAAATGAAAATATTTRATAATCTAACTAAAAGAAAAAGTAAAAAAAAAAAGACCGAATGAGATTCCCTTAAGACTAGGAATGAAATGAGATTTTCAACTTAACAAATTGAAGTACGGACTGTTAAATCAAAATAAAATTTCGTGCTCGACTCTTATTTTTAATGCTAGTCAAGTCTCTTTCGAACAAGAGTAAAACTCCGAATTTAGATCACCAAATAATACTCATATACATTAAAAAATAATTGGAAGACAAACTATTCCTCTAATTGCTAATATGATAGATAGAGAAAGAAGCAAGAATTACGGAAACATTAGAAGTGGAAGCTCAACAAATAAAGGAAAGAACAAAATATTAATTCTTCTCTGCMTCATATAATKGCCACATAATGGTCCAATCGAGCTTTTGAGAAATTGCATTATTATCGGTTTAAAAAAATACAAGCCAGAAGCTCTAGCTAGGGCGGCGCCACCACATGACTCCGCCATTGGCTACCAGATTGTGGGACCATTTGAAGATGATCAGATATTTGAATTCCATAATCCACCTTGATTTGCGCCTAGTGCAGGTGCTTTCATCTCCTCGAACAACAGAATGTTGATTGATTCAACGTGCTCAGCTATGGGCCTTTTTTTTTTTTTTTTTAATAAATTAAAATAAATATTATTTTAGTATAATTTTTTAGTAAATATTACATTTTCGCCCCATTCTTTTTAAAGAATTCTCTAAAAATATTGTTAATAATTAAATTTGAAACCTCTTTCTTTTGTCCGTTCATGAAAGCAAAGTATGATAATACCTTTTTGGAGGGGACTAACTAAATTCACCTCCCTCCAACCTAATTCGATTTTTTTTTAACAGATCATTCAATATTCTTATATGATAAAATTCATCCAAATTCGATTCTAGTTGCGTCATTTAACTTTTTTTTTTTTAAAGTGTTACAATTTGAGATTGAACACGAATCATCAATCTAACTTAACAATTGTCCCAAATTACTTGGTTCTCAAACCTAATTTATTAATATATATCATTTACACGCAAATAACTTGATCCTCCTCCAAATTCTTGCACGTCAAGTTAAATTAAGAGAGAACTAGTTTTTATCTAAATACTTCATATTCATTATTTGAGATGTAACTTTAGGTAGGGATCTAGTTTGTTATTCTCTCATTTTTCAAATTAATTATCTTTTTAAACGAGATTATGCATATTAAGAAAATATTAATTTTTATAAACTTTTTTTAAAAATGATATTCTTAAGATACATTTAGTTTCTTATAGATGTTTAATAATTTAACTAATGTGTGCGTCCAATATATTAGAAATGATATTTTTGAGTTAAATAATATTAATCATTTGGAGGAAAAGTAGGAAAAGAAATATTTAATAAGTTCTTAATTTTTTAAGTAATTTGAAAAAATTGTTTAAAATGATAATTATTTTAAAATGAAAAAGTAACATTTACACTAATTACTCGCTTGAATTTATTATTTTATTTTTTGCAACATATTAAATTTTGGTGGGGGATGAATAACAATGAATTAGGAGTGCATGGGACCATTTTAGAGGTCATTCTCAATGATTTTAAACGGTGAACATGCAAAGATCAGATAAGATCTTATATGGGGACCTGAGTCTTTAATCGAGAGCGAGCAGCACGTGTGAGGACGCGCATGGCGGCATGCCCTTCTCCCTTTTCTTTTTCTTCWTTCTCTTAAAGCCTCTTCAATGATCGTTAAAGAAAGAGGAACGATTTTCTATAGCATGCGGAACTTGGCATATCAAATTTTACATTATCATTCCTGGGTAATTAATTTTTTACTTAAATTTATTTAATTAATCATCTTAATCCATTAAATATATGATTATTAAAATTTATTGGAGTTAATTAATTAATATAATTGTWTCAAATTCTTAATCATATAGCAGCATATTCGCAATCTAAAAAATATTTGAACTTACATATTTTGAGCTATATAAGTGTATATGGGCTCGGTGTAAACGATGATTTAAGAGTACAAAATTTACATTTTACGAATGACTTTTACGCTTATAAATTTATACGTAATGTTATAATTTATTATTATTGATCTGATATAAAGATATAGAGACATTTAACTATGCATTAAAAATTTACCACTTTATCCTTATTGATAAGGGAATTAGTGAGTAGATTCATATTTTAATTCTATTGATATTCCGAAGATTAAAAAGGTCAGTAAAGAAAGTATGAATGAAAAAAATAAAATTAAAAAATTTATTCTAATGATTCTTAATAAGATAAGGATGAAATCAGAAAGTTAATTTTGAAAAGTAAACATATATATTAAAGGATGAAATGATATTTTTCAAGATAAAAATCTTATATAAATTATAAAAAATATGAATATTATATAAAATTTTGAAAAGACTGTAAGGGCGATGGTCGCTCCCGGCCCTAACTCCGCCCTTTTCTTCCTGAACTTCTCGAGATAATCTGAAGGTGGAGTTTGGTTTTGTACATTAATTATAAGTGGTGTCGGTCCTTTTAAAGTTAATGGCAATTATAAATAGGTCACTGAAGGTTCACAAGATTGTGGGAACACATTGATCTTTATACAGCTCATATTAGCAGTCCTCCAGTTTCCACATCCACAAACAGCTGCTTGCATTATGTACACATTTCATACTTCCAATTCAAAGTCATGTGGTTTCCTTCAATTCTCTATTATTGGCAGCCAAACAACTTAGTTGGGAATTTTGGGTTCTTTTCATTAGTTCACGTGCCTTTCCCTGACCTTTTWACTGTACAAACTTACAATAAAGGYAGGGATAGAGTGAAAAACTTAATTTTGAGGGGACGAAAACAGATAATCGAGATATTAGCTGAATAAGGTGAAATGATATTTTTAAAATAAATTTTATATAAATTTTTTAAAAAGTATTAATACTACATAAGATTTTGAAAAAAATGCCGAGAGGACGATTATCACTTCTACCCCTAACTTCTTCGCCGTTGAATAAAGAAATTTGTTAGATGGTTAAAGATTRAAAATATATAACTCATTAGTAGTCAAAGCGCGATTCCGTGTTTGATCTTATTTAATTAATGTGTCAAATTAAAATAGTTCCAGATTAGATTTATCTTCGCTGTCGATTAGAAAAAGTTAAAGACAAACAAAAACATTTACCTAATTTGTAATTAAATCATGAGATAGGAAAGAAACTTCCTATTTTTTTTTTTTTTTGCCCACTATCTACTTGTTATATAATTTGCATGGTCAAGTTAAGCGTTATCTCCGCCACCTTGGTGATTGAATTCCGCTTCCTCCTCCATCTACAAAGTGGGGGAGGGGAGGAACAGTTGAATTAAGCAAAATTGGAATATTTCTCAGAAGCTTCCCAGAAGACATGCCAGATTGTGAATCTGCAAATYCAATTTAATGCACAATAAGATTATAATTTTAAGTACAAATCGATCTACAAGTGAAGGGAAATAGTCAAAATTATTTTGAATGTTCAACTTCAAGTCAATGCTCTCAGATATGATTTCGTATCTGGCAAAATTTACCTTCTCAGTTTAAGTAGAACAGACGGCAACTTTAATGCAATTTGAACTAATTAAAAAATATATCTATTTTTTTTATAATTCTTCATTTCAAATGTGCAGTACATTTGAAATATAGTAAAATAAGTACCTGTAATTACTCCTCCTCCTCATTATGCGCTGCTCATTCTTTATCTTATACTATTTGATAATGGAATAGTTCTCGTAAGTTTAAAATAGTCTATTTTTTGATTTAGGAGAATAGTTTTCATAATACGAAATTCGGACACATCTATCTTTTCMAGGTGAGTTTGGGAGGTATAGTAACTCATAGAGCGCACCGCAAGTTTCCATGGCTATCAAATCACCTAGACCTATAAGGGTTAATCATATCAATTCTTGAGTTTAAACTTAGWAGAATCGTTCTGATAAGTTGAAACCTGGAAATAACTATTTGTTCAAGGTGAATTTGGAAACACAATAACTCATATGGCGCGCCACAAATTTTCACGGCTATCAAATTAACTGCAAGGGTTAAGCATATGAACCCAGAAAGAGCTCAAAGTTGAATTATGCTGACCCAAAAGAACAGTACAAACACAAGAGAGGAAAAAGGAAAAGAGAAAAAGTGGATATGAAACGAACATTGCTTGGTCAAGGTGTTTCACAAAAGTGCAGGCCACTAAGGATGCACCAATCTTTCAAAAGGCTCACAACTGCTACATTATATTACCTTATCCACCGCAGAATATATTGATAGCCCTTTTACATACTAGCTTTGGTATTTGCATAGCATTAGAGTTTTGGTCTAAAACCCATAGTTTTTGGTATAATAGCGTCTGGGCATTTTTTATATGATATTCTATCATTTATAAGTAATTTGAGTCCTTCACTTCTAATAGAGGCGAGAAAGTTATTTTACTAATTACGTTATCCCTTCTCGTTTAAAACTCAATCGTTCTTCTACGAGTAACTTGAATTCTCCACCTTTAATATGAGGCAGGAAGGTTGTTTTACTTACTTCCTCACCCTTTCTCCTCTAAAATGCTAGTTATAAGAGAGCTGCACGATCTTAGGGGTGATCAGGGTGGAAAGACATGAAAGAACAGAAAGGATTTAGAGGAATACGAGTGAATTTGGAAGAGAAAGAGAAGTGGTTTGACGGCCTGGTGAAGGTCTCGTCCCGGTGGAAGTACAACGTGGGACAGTAAGGAACGATGGAACACGAWGCTGCTGGTGACTGCAACAGTGGGACCTCTTGCCGTGATCGTAACAAAACCGGCGCCAGGCGGTAATCGCGGAAACTGGTCTCCTTTTGACTTATGTATGACGTGGTAAGCTTGTTTTGTTTTACGCTTTTCTCTTTGATTTTTTTAAAAAAAAAATCAGCTACGACTTTAGAAAAAGTGTGAACAGAAACTGGAGATTTCGCACTTAMCCTTTTTGCGTAGTCCGTTGATTGCGGTTAGGAATAAAGCACCTCTTTTTGGGGCCCACTTTTTGACCACATTTCCTTTTTCCTTTACCTTTTCCTTTTCTTCACTATGTGCTGATTGGGCTTGGATTTAGCAGGTAATTACAAAGAAGCCACAAGTAGTTTTGACCGGAAGTGACAGTAAAATATTGGAGTTTTACCGCGTGCTGTCGGTGGTCATTTTGATACTAACGCCGGATAGAAAATTAAATGGTGGGTATGTGTTGTTTGTCGGGTTGTCGGGTTATCGAATCATATTACAGGTCAAAACTTATGATTTTGGCCCGGTTCTAGGTGTCAACCAAATGCCAAGTGTAAAAAGGGTTGGGAGTTAAGACAAACCTCCTAAGGGCCTAATCCTTACATCAATGCATTTTAGAACCCTAAAATTCGTATACAATTACTTTTTAATCTCAATCAAGCACAAATTGATTATTTTGATAAGATAGTTCAACTATATTCATTTGGATTTGTTTAGTTGAATCCCTATTTTATTCATAAAAAATGATCAATTTAATGTATTTTAACGTAATAATTCATCGAGAAAAGGAAAAAAGAATATTTTTATATTTTATGTATTCCTAATTTTAATAAAATAACTCTTATTTTTTTTTTTAACAATGCCTAATCACCTACTTCATATGGCTTCCAATTAATCTGTTGAAATAGCTTACTAGGAGTTAGAGTCAATTGGTACATTAGCTAGAAGACAAAAACTAAAAAATACTAAACTTGCATCACTTTAAAGTCAAAGGACTAAAGAAAAATTTAATAAATAATGAGAGTCATTAAATTTTTTCTCCGTAAAAATATACTTTTCCTAACCACTAGATACTCGAAACTTTTGATTCGGACTACTCTGAATTCAAGTTTGAAGGAATCCATGCAAAATTTATCTTCCGACGTTGTTTGCTTCRTTCAGTAAATAAAAAGACTCGCTTTCGAGATTATTTAAAATAACGATCAAATTATTTTTTTCCTTTTTACTTAGATATATCAAGGAGAAAGATAATCCAAATTCCACAATCTTTCTCTAGTAAAAGATGACAGTTAGTACAAAAATTGAAATGTGAAAATTTCAAAATTTAGTACAAAACAAAATCAAGCTGCAGGATGTTAGAAATAAACAATCTCAATATGAACATGCAAGACAACTGTTTGAGACTTTGTTGCAAAATGCAAATAATAATCACAAATAAGAGGTAGATCAAGACCCTAACCTGTACTGACAAAAAACAACACATACTCTAATACAGTGATTGGTTGTCTTAATACTATTATATATATTTTTTTTCTTAATTGTCCATTTATCATCACAAGGTTTCACTAAGTTGGAAGATTAAATGCTTGTAAATTAAATCGACATTTTGCAGATTGAGTAGAACATTCCTTTTTTTAARTAAACGAAGGTTATAAATCTTTTAGTACTACATAGATTAGAATACGATATGTATATATTTAAGGACTTTTAATTATCTTATACATTCCTTAGTGTACATTATCTACTGAATCAATCAATACATAATATAATATATATATATATATCTTTTTAACTTCTGAAATGGAGAAGAAGAAGTGTCGAAGTAGTTAAAAATACATCTACGTTGTACGAAGGATGTGTAGTTTACTAGAAGATCTCTAACCTTACTTAAATCCTCTAATAGCTCTTCACCTCTGACTTAAAAGGTTAAATATTCATATTTTAATTGATATAGTAAATAATATACTGAAAAATTCGAAATCATAAMAGGAAGGAGAATAATGGCAGATGTAGTGATCACTTAACCATGATTAGAGAAGTTCCWCCCTAATATAGAGCTGGGACATGAAGGGTTAGGATGGACTATTTAGCAAGGGAAAAACTCAAAAGACAAACCTCTTAAGACTTATGCACTTCTTTGCCTCCGCAAAAGACATTTTCTACTTGCTTCTTTTGGTAAATCTGCAGTCTAAGAAGGTCCAATTAAACTTATGGTCTGACTCACTAAAACTAGTAAATAATTCAATCTCCATTTAAGTAACCCTTACACACACGCACCCTCCAGTCTTCCCCTCCTTATCTGCAGTAATTTCTTGCCAATTTGTCCACAAAATCAAAACAAAAATCCCCAGCGCCGACCCTTCCTGGCAAAAGCGCCAAAACAAAAGCACATGACTCGGCCTCTCACTCTCTCTCTCTCTTATATTATTTTTATTATTTTTATTTTTTTACTCTTGAGAATAAAACCAAAGAAACATCATAACAAGAATAAAATAGTAAGAATTTTGTTTTCTTTTTTAACAAAATGCATTAATTGATCTCTGCCCATTTTGTGAACAATTGGCACCTTTCCCTCCTATCCTCCATATATAGCAGCCTTCTCCTTCCCTAAATCCCTACTCTCTCCGCACCTCATTGTCTCTCATTTTCCTTTCCCCATCTTCTTTAGGGGTTCACTGTGTTCTGGGCAAGTTTATCAGAAGTTTTAGCTGATAAACCGAGCCAACATTGACGTTTTTCAGTACGTACAATCATACAAACTGCCTCTGTTTGAAGAACAGATCTGTATAGTGGAAATTTGCTCTTTCTTTTGAGCAGTAATTACCCTTCAACTTTTTTGAATTGAGGGTTTTATTGGTATTTATGGAAAGGATTGTGAAGCTCTGTTCCATGGCTCCTCTGTTTCTGCTTTTTGGCCTTCTACCCTTGGCATTGGCCGGCCATAATTATGGTGAAGCTCTTAGTAAGAGCTTTCTCTTCTATGAAGCTCAGAGGTCTGGTTACTTACCTCATAACCAAAGAGTGCAATGGAGGGGTAATTCCGGTCTCAATGACGGCAAGGCTAGCGGGGTATATACTTAATTCACTTAATTAAGCTCATTATTCTTCTAGTTGCTCTACTTCTCAACAAACATGGCCGTTGTGCTTAAAATTTTGAGGTGTTGCAGGTAGATCTCATTGGAGGATACTATGATGCAGGGGACAATGTGAAGTTTGGGTTACCCATGGCATTTACTATTACTATGATGAGTTGGAGCATCATTGAGTACGGGAAGCAAATGGCTGCCAGTGGAGAGCTTGGTCATGCCATTGATGCTGTGAAGTGGGGCACTGACTACCTCATCAAAGCTCATCCCCAACCTGATGTCCTCTATGGAGAGGTACACCCCTGCTTCCACTAGCCCTTTTAACTCTAGTCTCTTGAGTCAAGTGTSTTCTGAATGAGTAAAACTATTCTAATATAATGTCCGTATCACAGGAATTTCCAACCAAACAAAATGAAATTTATGTGGTTTASATTATCTTTAATGTTTCATTTGTTAATTAAATTACAAGAAACTTCCAATTGCAGCTACTCTTAGTCAAAAGTAGATTGCTGTTCTTACCCAACTCCATTTGACCATAGCCATGCAAGCAATTCCATTCTCAATTTCTCATGCAGTTGAATCTAACTTAGTTCTCAGCCTTACCACTTCAAGAAATGATTAATGCTTTCAATACTTAATTATTCTCTTCTGAACCCTGGTGTCTTTTTCGAAGAAATCCTTCTTTGACTCACTGCTGCAAATTGTTTTATTTTGGTGGTAACTCGTTTGATGTGATTTGATGAATAGGTTGGTGATGGCAACACAGACCACTACTGCTGGCAAAGGCCAGAGGACATGACAACTTCAAGAGCAGCTTACAGAGTCGACCCAAGTCACCCCGGATCTGACCTTGCCGGCGAGACCGCCGCTGCAATGGCAGCTGCCTCCATCATCTTCCGCCGCTTCAATAAAGCTTATTCCAATGAGCTTCTGAGCCATGCCTACCAGGTGAATTCAATTTCTCTTTCCTTTTTTCACTGCCAAACCTTTTCGTGTGTTAGGCTCTTCAGAGCAGAASTWCTGATAGTGTTYACTGAACTGACTGGCCAGTCTTAATAATTGGGTTAGGCATGGCGTATTTTAGTAAGCAGTTGAATATGCGTACGTTAGTGAAACGGTCGCAGTTATTAGGCAGTTACGAACCTTTAACTTTTTGTCAGGCTGGTTGTTGTCGGTGCAGGTCAGTGGTAGGCACGCATTCATAACTCGCTAGAAGGACACCTTGCTTTATTTCTTAAATATTTCAACCCAACCCAAAACCTTTAGCAATTCTTAGTTTCGAACCCATAACAAATAGAAATGCTTATTATCATTATCAAGCTATAAATTATTTGACCCAAAAAGATTAATTTCACACTTATAAATTAATTTCAAATGAAAAATGACATTATTTCTAAATATGAATGCAATCAATAAGAACTAATAATATTAGTGAAATTTATTTTTTATTTTTAGTATAAATGAAAGAAAATTTCTTGGACTTTCTATAAAGAGAAAGAGGMAATTACCACTTGGTGGTTAGTAATAGAACAAATTGCGGACGAGATATAAAAATAATGGGGACCATATTGAAATTATGCAAAAGTACAAACTGAAAGTGAGTTTATTATTATTATGGCATTGGTAGCCCACCGTACAAGATTAAGGCACGTAAAACTTTCCGGCGTATAATATGGATCCCGAAGGTTGGGCCCATATTTACCGGCTATCACGGGCAGTGTCTATTACCGTACGGGTCTGGTGTACCCTCGAATCTCTACCGTTAAAGTGATCCGTAATTAGCGCTATTATTGTGGGCCTCCTGTTGTGACACGCGGGTGGCCTTTTGTGCATCACAACACAGTCCCCGAGTTCTTTTATTTTATTACCAAATATACCCGCACTGTTTTCTCAATTACCTTATTCGTTTGCTTTTCAGCTGTTCGAGTTTGCTAACAAATACAGGGGCAAATATGATAGTAGCATCACGGTTGCACAAAAGTACTACCGATCTGTTAGTGGATACGCGGTACGGGATTACTACCCTTCCAACAACTAAGCGCTGTAGCATGTGCTCAAATTAATGCTCTTTTTGTGAAAGTTTGCTAAATTGAATTGCAGGACGAATTGTTGTGGGCTGCTGCCTGGTTGTATAAGGCAACCAATAACCAGTACTACTTGAATTACTTGGGCAACAATGGTGATGACCTTGGTGGGACTGGCTGGGCCATGACTGAGTTTGGTTGGGATGTTAAGTATGCTGGTGTACAGACCCTTGTTGCTAAGGTAACATTTCCTTACTATACATGAGTCAGTTCTTCTAACTTTAAAAGTAGCTGATTTTAGCAACTGATACATGAGTTGTTCTTCTAACCTTAAAAGTAGCTGATTTTAACTTGTTGCGACAAATGCTTGATTTAATAAAGTCATGTTTAGCTGAGGAATCATTTTCTTGCTTTGAAGTACTAATCCAAGTGTTTTATGATATGTTGTGCAGTTTCTAATGCAGGGGAGGGGAGGTCAACATACATCAGAGTTCCAGAAATACCAGCAAAAAGCAGAGTATTTCATGTGTTCTTGTCTTGGAAAAAGTAGTCAGAATGTTCAAAAGACTCCAGGAGGACTCATTTTCCGTCAGAGATGGAACAATCTGCAGTTTGTTACTAGTGCATCCTTCCTCCTCACTGTTTACTCTGACTATCTATCTTCTGCTGGCAAGTATCTCAAGTGCTCTAATGGCTATGTTTCTCCATCTCAACTCCTCTCATTCGCTAAATCTCAGGTAAATCTGCTGCTGCAATGGTCTGCTTGCAGACCTCACATTTGGATTTTTTTGCAATTCTGCTGTCAATTTATGTAATTCTCACTTGGGATAATCTTTGCAGGTCGATTACATTCTTGGAGATAACCCAAGAGCCACAAGTTACATGGTGGGATATGGAAACAACTATCCTAGACAAGTTCACCACAGAGGTTCCTCCATTGTCTCCATTAAAGTAGACCCCTCATTCGTTAGCTGCAGAGGAGGTTATGCCACTTGGTTCAGCAGGAAGGCTAGCGATCCTAATCTCCTTACCGGTGCCATTGTTGGTGGACCTGATGCTTATGATAACTTTGCTGATCAAAGAGATAACTATGAGCAAACAGAGCCTGCTACATACAACAATGCTCCCCTTCTTGGTGTACTGGCAAGGTTACATGGGGGTCCAAGTGGATATAACCAGCTTCTTCCAGGTATTTGAACTTTACTGCAATACATAATTGGCAGTCTTTAATGTTTTCTTTTGTTTTGGCTTATCATAGTAAATTTGCATATTTGTGCAGTGGATGTTCCTCTTCCTACGCCTACTGCCCATCCAAAGCCGGTGCCTCAACCTAGAGTAACTCCAGGTATTTTTTCAAATTCTAGGAACATGAGAATTCCATGTACTGAGCTTTCTCGATTTCACTAAATATACAATGTCTTGCTGTATCCGCATTTGGATGGATTACCTTATCTGGGTAATGGTTTTGCAGCCTATTCAGCTCCAATTGCCATTCAACAGAAGGTGACAACTTCTTGGGTTGCCAATGGACGAACTTACTACAGATACTCTACAATTGTCACTAACAAATCTTCCAAGACATTGAAGAACTTGAACCTTTCAATATCTAAGCTCTATGGACCTCTATGGGGTCTCCAAAGGTTTGGTAGTTCTTTCACTTTCCCATCATGGATGAAGTCTTTGCCAGCTGGAAAAAGCATGGAGTTTGTGTATATCCATACTGCATCTCCTGCAGATGTCTCAGTATCTGCCTACACTTTGGTTTGAACATGAAGAAACTAAACCGGGATGAGAAGTTGACACATTATTCTGGGGTATTTATGTAAGAATTGTGCAGATATACCAGACGCAGTCCAGAATGTTCATCACATTTCAATTACTTGTTGATTTGCAATCGAAGTAGAGTTTAGTTGAAGTTAGGATAAATAAGGGTCGAAGCCTGGACGAAGAAAGGAGTGAAGAGACGATTTAAAAAGGAGTGCTCATCCTCTTTCTTCTCCACTTCATGAGTCACATAGATAGAATTGAAAGAAAGCGTGAAAGTGTGAGATTTGAGAAGTGAAGAAACTTTTGCTTCTCTTCTGGATAGAGATTTTAGGGTTCCTTGTAGTTCAGTGCTTCTTTGAGAGTTTTTCTGCTCCCCTTCCTTCCCTCTTTTTGTATTGTGATCTTGTAATCTTTACAACATCCCTTATCTGCAAGATGAATTTTAGTTTTGTCCAAAATCTGTGTTTATAAAGATTGTTCTTGTAATTGGGTCTATTCCACTTGATACACAACATTATCTGTTCTAAATTGTAATGTTCTCCCATAGTTAAGAACGGAGATTCTTCTCATCTTTTTGCTTGTGATAATGTAACTCTTTCGATTCTCAAAATACATACAAAGTAGACAGAAAACACACAAGATAGAGCCCTCGAGATGCCAAGGACTCGAGCAATTAGCTGTTTGCGATCTTGCCCAACAGCCAAAGTCGGTGTAAATATTTTGACGAACACAAACATTACGGCTTCAAACCTCACTATACAAAGAACAAAGCAGAGTAAAGAAAACAAAAACAAGAGCACACAAGGTGAAGGACTGCCTAGAGCTTGGTGTTGAGCTCGACCACAATGACACTTGTATTGTCTGCGCTTCCTTTACCAATAGCCAGCTTTGCCAGAATTACTGCTGCCTCTGCTGCACTCTGTTCACTTGAAGACATTCCTCTGAKTCTGCTTTCAAGACGCTTTCTCACTACTTCACATGCAAACTCATTGGATACCACATCCCAGAGGCCATCAGTTGCTATTATCAGGAATTCATCTGATTCCGTTCTCTGTGTCACTGTGACTTCTGGCTCCGAGATCACATAAGGCTTCAGGTAGTCATGGCCTGCCGGATGAACTCGTTAAATGAAAAACGTTGGAGCAAGAAGAATGGAAAATCAAGTAAAATTGTAGTATTCGGCCACAAGTCCCTTTCACAACATCAGTGACAATGGATATAATACCTATCGATCTTGAAGTGGAAAGCACACCCAGCATACGGCAACCCGTCCAATCTTTAGCAGCTTYCACCCTCTCCCTCTCGTCAGAACCTTCAGGCTATTCAATCAGCCCAAGCAAAAAAGGCAAAAAGAGAAGAATTGGTGTTAGATTTATATGTCCAAAATCAAAATCTACCTAAACCAATCACCCAAAATTGAGTCATAAATCCACTCAACATGAATGAATTGTTTATGATGTTCCAAAAGCTTTATAACAGTGGACACCACACCTGATGACAATTTGACAGTGGAATCATAACTCCACCGCGACAAAGCACCGCTCTCGAATCCCCGCAATTGGTCGCCACAACCACCTCCTCTTTACCCACCATCACCACCAAAGCTCTTGAGCCCAACGCCTCTTCTGCCTCCCAAGCATACGTATCCCACATATTATTTAGTACTTCATCATCCGCTCTAGAAAAACACTCCGCCATCTCCTTCTTCCAATCAAATTTTCCACTGCCACTGCTACTTGTCGTCTGCTCATCTCCAGGTGGCATTTCTACGTTTGCCTCCAGCTCATTTTCTAGCAACTCGTGCATCCTTTCGCGGCATGCATTAGCTATAATATCCCCTCCATGACAATCATATGCAGCAAAGAATGCGTACTTCCCGGSCACCATTTCCGGTTCCACCATCACCGCATCGTCCATTTCCCTCCTCCTGCCCATCAAAGACACTGAACCGTATGGTAATGTGGTGGTCTTATCAGATGATTCCTCATTTCTCCCTTCTCCTTTTTCCTTAATTTGGTCCTCTGTAATTGAACTGGAACTCTGATCAGGAGACTTCGACGAACTAGGACTTGGTAAACTTAACCCAGAGCTCATATTCGCGTCCAATATTTTCGGCGACCATTTCTAGCCTCTTTACCCAGATAACCCGTCGTTACCTTGCCGTGATCTGGTGTTGTTTTCTACACATCGTTTTCTGGGATCTCAAAGAGTCTGAAGCTTGAAATGTGTAGAGACTGACCCTTGTATACAGAAGCAAGTGAGAGATATATTCAAGAGACAGCAAAATAGAATAGAGAGTAGAGTAGGAAGATTTTGTCAAGTACGAGGAGAAAATGCCGTGTTTGGATAGAAGAGAAAGGGAACAACGTAGCCAGCCTCTGTGGGAATCGAAGACGTGGACGGGGGAGAGTTAACACTGTAACACGTAGCTATTCGGCCTGGGGAAACCGCCAACGACGATTGGCACTTCGGCGGGAGAATATTCATTTTTCAAACCGTGCCAGATCGCCAGTTATTCCTGAGCGGCTCGATGTGTTTATGGGCAGCCTGAAGAAAAGGAAAAACGACCATAGGTTGCGTTATTGATAACCAAAACTGTCTGAGACCGATAATTTGTCGTTCAAATTACATCTCCATTTACCAAATTATCCATCTTCTGAGCTTCTTCCCTTCACCGCTMGTCCACATGTAGCTTTCATAAAACAAGATCCTAGCCACTACATATTCATATGTCAAATCCCTTGCTTTGGCTTATTTCATATACCATTTGTTTTCTTAACRTATTGCCTATCGATACATACAGGTATCAATATAGTTCGTTCATTCTCTAATTTGTACGTACACGTCCTCGGCTGAAGCACTGCTCCCTCCTGCAAGGTCATGCATGACCAAATACRATGAACACAGAGAAGATACCTCGAGTTGACTAGTTTTTYGTATGCATAGCTATAAATAGATGAGCCATGCATGATGCAATACACCTGTTATACTACATGGATTCCTCGGAAAGAAGGAGTCGGCGGCAATCGTTAACCTTTAGGAAGAGTATTGAGCCACAGCAGAGCTCAGCCAAATCTTCTTGCGCATGGTTTCATTTTCCGCTCTCCTTCCTGCACGCGTCCATCATAAGCCTCAACATGCTAAAACTCATCTGATCATATCACATCTTTCTTGGTATTATGGACCTACAATACATATGGCTATATTTGTGCAGTAAGGCCCAAAAGTTTAGAGACACTCCASAGCCTGTCTTTGGTAAGAAGGTCCGGCCTCCCGCCCAACATAGGTAGGTGGACCCTTCGATCTTGCTGATTATTCTCTGCTTTTTAGTCAATGCATTCTTGCTGATCAAGTCCTTCAATTACTATTATTTTTTTAAAAGAAATTACAATAGGGAGGTCAGGTGTATTTTACTCCAAACCCAAGCCAATAAATAGGTTGCATAGCAATTATTTTTTCATACACATTGAAAAAGAGATGAGAATGCAATTAAATAAAAATAATGATCTTAGGTTGAAAGAGTTGTTACTTGTTGTCCAAGAACAATGAACGAAAAAATCAGTTCACTAATTAGTTAAAAGAATTTGTTAATTAAATACTGAATTAATATGAATGATTAATACCCGTTAGATATAATTTAAGATGCCCAAATTAATGAATAGAAAGCACCATTTGGCTATATATATATACACATAAAAGTTTGGGAGGAAGGTATAGAAAAAACAAATATTAAAGCACATAAATTTTAAGAGTATTTTGAAGGTGACAAAATGAGATTTTAAAAAAAATAAGAATCTCAATTTCCAGGAAAAGGAAAAAAACCCAAAAATTTCAAGATTTGATAGTTCATCTCCGCCCCATATTTGATTTTTGGGAAAAAAATAAAATAAATATCTAATTATCTCAAAAGGAATGTTAAAGAAATAAGCTATTAATATTAATGAAGAGATATTCTATTACAAGTTGCACCCAATAGCATCATATGTATATATTTTTCATTTCCAATATCTCATTTTCCCTATTATAAGGATTAAAGAATTAAAAAATATGTCATAATTATTGTGGAAAAAAAAAGAATTGGGAACCATTATTATTTCGACAGGTGTCACAATTCGTACGGCGGTATTCTGTTGGAATTGGAAAATAGAAAAAAAAAACGAGGCATTCACTTTACCATTTTCACCCGCAGAGCTGAAACTTCCTCAATATATTCTTCAAGGGTCAATGCTGAGAGCCTCAAGTCTCCATATCTAATCAGATCAAAAAGAAAAACATAGAAAAGTTAACATCAGTAGAATTTGACAATTGAATAGGGCGATGAGTAGCTCAAGCACGGGGAACAGGATCGAAATGCAGAGTCAATTGATTCAGATGTGCATCGAAGCTGCATCTGAGAGCAAAGATGCCATCGAGGTATGGCGAAGACAGCGGCGCTCTATCGAGCGGATGCCTGCTCATCTCGCCGAAGCCTTGCTCCACCACCTTCTCCATCGCCGTCTCCTATTTCCTTCTTTGCTCGAGTAAGTTACCAGTCATTTGCTGATCGCTGATTACATACTGATTATTACAGGAAATGAGGCTATTTCTATAAATTTTTGTGATTTGAAATCGATACCTAGGGCTGACTGCTAAGGATAATTTATGTAGTTGTAACTAGTAAGATTTATGTTCTGATGCTTACTCAACGACATTATATTTTACGGTATTTGTCTGATTTTATTCAACTATATGATCAATTTTGCATGCGTTCTAGAAACTGAATCACGGAGTTCAATTTTCAAATTGGACTTCAGTTGTGTGGCTTCGCAGTTTTGTTTGCGACTTCAAATGTTAATTAAAAGTTTATGCAGAGCTCTTCACTGTTCCAGCTTGCTTGTGATGATCAGATTTGTATGGATTTTGAGCTCAATTGGATTTGAGAACGTTACATTTATTCATTGGAAAAACTAATGACTGTTTGATGTTGTTAAGCTCATACAGATTCTGAATCATATAGATTTCTAAGGAGGATTATTCTTATCACTTCTGAAACCTCAACTTGTTGGTCTACTTAACTGGGAGGATATGCTGATGAGCGCTACAATTATTCAGAGACTGTTTTATAGCTTAAAGGAAAAAACACGGTGTATAAAATTAAGTCCTGGAACCTAGAGCTTCATTACCAATATGGAGGTCTATGCACAAGTATAACTATATAAGAAATAATTCAAGCTACAAGTTTAGAAACTTTTTATCTGTATACCAATATGAATGAGCAATTGAAAGGAGAAGATTATAGAGGAAAATAAAAGATCATACATTCATCAAAACATACTACAGCAAGCATGCTACATTTGGGATCAGGAGACTGACAAGTATACACCTGAAGAACTTTAAGAGTTTTCCTAGTCAAGGGTGAGGTTGGAGCTTGCTCTTCTTCTCCAACCACTTGCCTTGGCTACACAAGGAAATAGCCTCCAATCAGATAGGGCTGCAAGTTGGTAGCTCTTCTGGATGCTAAACATGAGAATAGTTTGCACTAGTATTGGTATTTTGACCTTAAAAACTCAACAGTTACATCTTCTAGTTTTAATGCTATTGTTCATGTGTAAAAGTGGAAACTCAATGTCTGTGCATTTTTTTTTTTCAAGTGAAAAGTAGATTGCCCGTACAATTTTATAACCCGTATTATTATTTATCCTTAATTGCCATCTTGCAGTGGAAGATAGTCAACTTAAATTTGTTTCCTCAGGCCCTTCAAACATAGCATTGAGGAGATTGATTTCAAAGGTGAGACCTTCGTAGATGCAGAATGGATGGCATACTTGGGTGCTTTCTACTTCTTGCGTTCATTGAATCTTGCAGATTGTTACAAAGTTAATAGCGCTGCTCTGTGGGCAATTACAGGTATGATTAGTTTCAGCTGTGTAATAACACCTACCCTGCACCCTCAAACTCAGAGAAACACGTTGATTTTATTTGACTTTTCATTGGAATTCTGGATTGTGCTTCATTTTCCTTCAGGCATGTCAAATCTCAAGGGGCTTGACCTTTCTAGATGCTCCAAAGTTACTGATGCTGGCATTCGGCATCTTTTGTCCATACCAAGTTTGGAGAAGTTATGCATCCCACAGACAGGGGTAACATCCAATGGAGTTATCCTTCTCTCGTCGCTAACTAATTTATCTATGTTGGATATCGGAGGCTTGCCTGTCACGGATTTGGCCCTAAGTTCTCTCCAAGTACAATTCTCATTTTTCTAGCGTTTCTGAATCTGCTTTTATTGTTCTGGCACATGATGCACATATTCCTTGCCATATTTCTTGCCAATACTGACTCATGGACATTGGTCTGTCTATTACCTTAACACTGTGACTGATTATTCTGTTAAAATAACTAAGAAGTATAGACTAAGAGTCCCGCAAAGAACAAGAAACAAAAGCATGATTCATTCTTCCCACAACAAGTGAACTCTCCTGAATTTACAAGATTTCCAATAGGCAAGAATATTATTCGCTCTTGTTTTTATTATCAGCAATATCAAATTAGCAAATTTATACCCTTCATTTCATCAATTTAAATAAATATCAGCATCACTGTTAATTTGGCTTACATTGCCACTTACCCTAGGGAAGTCTAATTGCCTTTATGATGCACATCCACACAAATGACTTCTCGTGTATTCGAAATTTTRGCACTGTTAATTGGTTGAATGGAGTTATTAACTGTAGAATATGATGAATAATTTGTGATGTTCTTAGGGGCTCAAGAATCTGCAGTATTTRGACCTCTGGGGGACTGAAATATCTGATGAAGGGGCTGATCTACTTAAAGTCTTTCCCAGACTGAATTTCCTGAATGTAGCTTGGACAGCAGTTACAAAGTTGCCATATCTATTTTCTCTTAGATGCCTGAATATGAGCAATTGCATTATTAACACAATGCTTGAAGGGGAAGGTGATAAAGTTCCTTTGGCGAAACTTACTCTATCCGGTGCTAGAGTAACTGATTTATCTTCAGCAATATCAAATGTTCAAATGGGTTGYGTTTCTTTTTTGGATATTTCCAACACTTCTATTGACTCATTCTACTTTTTGGGCTATATGAGTGCGATAACCTACCTGGATCTCAGTGGCAGTTCGTTTGTAGATGATTCAGTTGAACATATTGCAAGTGTAGGGAAAAATTTAACATACTTGAGCCTCAGCACAACAAGAGTAACCTCTAATGGTTTAGGAATTTTAGCTGGACATGTTCCAAAGCTGGAAACTATAGTATTATCCTYYACGCGCATTGATGATACAGCCGTATCTTACATTGCAATGATGCCTTCACTGAAAGTTGTCGACCTAAACAGCACAAAAATTCAAGGTAATTGGCTTTGTATTCCCTTCTTTGGTTAACCTACAGGGGGAGGGCTTCAACTTAATTAGGTTCTTGATGATTTTGTTAAATATATATAAGTTGTAGCAATTTTCAACTGTTTTGTAGGGCATTAGTGATTTGATCTCCAAGATGAAGCTATAGAATCACAGAAGATGAACTACTATCTTCTTTCTCTCTAAAATGATATTCTACAAATATATCAAATGATCTTTTTACCCTGTTGAACCTGAATATCTAGAATGTGTTGGCTCATTCTTCCACATTGCARTACTTGGACCATTACCTGTAAAAAGAAATAATACCAAAAAATTATAGTTCCATCCTTCAGCCTTTTCTTTTAGYTTATTTTCTATASCTTTTCCGAGGTTAATATTCCACGTGATGTGTTGAACGCTTATATTAGTGTTTTTTGTGAATGTCCAGGCTTGATCAACCRGGGATTTGGAACTTCTACTTGGGTCCCATCATTATCATCTCTTGAAAATCTGAGCTACTTAGAAAGATTAGAACTGAAGGSGACACACATCACGGATGCAGCTCTATTGCCCTTATCAAGATTCCATAGATTGAGCTATTTATCGCTGGGAAGTAGTTATCTAACAGATGCATCTTCACTTCATTTGGTGTCCATTCAAAAGTTGGTTCATCTTGGTATCCACGATGCTGTCCTGACTCATGCTGGGCTTGATCAAYTGAGTCCTCCACCAACACTTGAAGTGCTGGATCTGATGGGYTGCTGGCTTTTAACAGAAGATGCTATTGTGTCATTTTGTAAGAAGCACCCAAAACTTGAGGTGAGGCATGATGTTCTTAAGATGATGCCATCAAACAAAGGTAGCTCYACTTCTCCATCTCCATCAAGAGCAATTTCAAGGACTTCACAATWTAGACAACAGGGGAAAATGCCAATATCACCTCATAGATTTAATAATAGCTCTTTTGTAGGTAAGTAAGTCTTGTTTGTTTTTCCTTTTCCTTAATCTCTCCCAGAAACTTGTTTGAGATGTCTTTTAAGTTTCGTTTTCAAAAAGTTTTAATTGATCGTTATTGTCCAATCTTGTTTTATGACTTTAAAACAGATCAAAGGTTGAAGTACACCAGGGAAGAGTTACTAGCAATGCAGTTTTCATCTGTCTCATCCTCTGTAGATTGAGGTACAACTGACTAACCAGTGACAGGATAAGCATAACAGTTTTATGTAGTGTTCAATATTGAGATCTTTCTGTTTTTCCATATGTTATTTTGTGGAATAGATGATTAGGTATATTTCTTCCATGGTACTTTGGAACTAGAACTTATTGACAAAGTAATTGGATTACGACCATAGTAGTATAAAATTGCATCTCTGAAATCATTTCTTGTTTCCAAATATGTTTACTGTCTGTTATTTGATCTTTCTTGAATTCCGTAAAAAACCATTGTAGTAGAAAAATTATTTCTACTTTCTSTTCTTTCTTGAATTCYGTAAAAAAAGCCATTGTGGTAGGAAACTCGCMCTCTAAAATAAGKTCTTGTTTCATAACATGTCTATGATCTTCTGTTATTTGATCTTCGGTTTCTTAAAACAAGGAAAAGTAAAACCTGTCCGTCCTACTCCTTGGTTTTTATTCCTCGAGGATTTCATAGTCCCAAAAAACATGCATATATTAATTTTATTTTCGTAATGCTCTTCTGCACCTTCCAAAAAATGCTCCTGTAGAATTAGAGGAGATATTAATTTAGTCCATTTCATTGCTGGCATATGTTAATCTATTAGATGCTGAGAACGCGAATAGGACAGGCCAATGAATATTCTATCTCAAATATTTTTAGCTTTTGACCACTTTTGGTATTATTCGGAAAAGTTCATATCCTGCCACATTTCGTGAAGCACGAGTTAGCAATGCTGCACTTACACTGTCTTAGAGCTTACTGTTCGACTACATTGATCATAGATAATGTTAAAACCGAATGAAGTCGACGCAAGAGATGGTAGAACCCCACTACCCAAAAGGCATACTACATGGATCAAAGACAACGTTAAAACCGAAATGAAGCTAGAGATAATGGAACCCGTCTCAATCATTAGAAGAAGGTAGTTGTTGTGCCGATGGAGTGCAGSATAGAGATAAAAGTTTGGTTTTCCAGAAAAGTGTCCCAACAATTCATTAGCTTTTCCTATACATTATTAGAATCTAATTTCGCAGAGCTTTCAAATAAAAACAGTAMAAACATCGGACCAGAAGAAATCTGGCTATGTATTGCACATTCTTGGTTCCGGAAATTATGAAATATGTACAATCCAATGCCAAAAGAGGAGAGGAAGAGATGAGGTTGTGGCAATTTTACAAAGCGAGTCATCTCCTGCAAAATGTATTTTTAAACATGGGGGGAATGTATTTAGTGCACCTCCAGTATTGGTAGAAACTCACTTGGCATTCTTGTACATGTTGTCAATCACACTCTGCAAAACAAAATTTTGACCATAATGCTTTAAGATTACATTGCTTATCTAGTTAAGTAATAAACAAGCAACAATTTGAATATTAAGCGCAAGATCAATCTTGAGTAAATAGAATTAAGAAATGTTCAAAGTAGAAATAATAACAATAAACGGGTAATATCCATTCTGTCCTAATAACAAGATCAGAAGACTAGGACATCTGCTTTTTAGATTAGCAGCGAGCAAAATTGTCACTCTACCTAGCAAATATAAAACCATCCAATTAGGAAGCCTTTCTATCAAGGCMCGTACTGCAGATTACCAAAATTTCTTGTTCTATGTCCTTTTGCCATTTTRTCTCCATGATCTATATTTCTAGTCTACATGAAGTGTACATTTAGAAAGGAAAGCACATCACAATATAGTTTGATTCGTGGCATCCATATAAGATGTTGGACAAATATCAAAAGGAGTGGATGCATCATCACTTGCACAGAAATTTGACTATGCAAATAGTGAAAWTCTGTTATGAGGGAGTAGAGGAGAGACAAATAAAAAGAATAATGCTTGGGAAGGAAGACCCGAAGTGCACATGAAACTCCAGAAGGACATGATAGATTGATTTGTTGATGAGAGTATCATTTGATATCCATAGGGGTCAAACAATTATCAGAGATTGCTGGTAAAAAACTTGTATTCAAACCTACCTGGTAGTATTTCTGCATCTGGGGCCTCCTTTTCTTGAATGTCGGTGTGAGGAGGTCACGTTCCATGTCAAATGGTACAGGATCAAGGTGAACAGCCTTTATGAATTCAAATCCTTTTAACTGTCAAAAGCAATACTTAGTTTTAGCAAAACTTCACAGAACATACAAGAATATACCCTTCGTTACTATCTGAACAAGCATTATTTATATCTAAAACAGAACATAATTTGTAAGATGTAAAAGCAGTGCATAAAAGCCAGAAGAACTGACCTTCTTTTCTTTTCCAACCTTAGTGAGCTCTCCAACTATGTATTCCTTCACTTTTGGATTTTCACATAGAGAATCAAAATCTCCATGCACACCATTTTCTTCTGCCCATTTCTCGATTGCTGGTTTGTTTGGGTTAATAACAGCAACAAGAAAAGACTCAAAGCTGTTCCCATAAACCCAAATCTGGAAGCAGGGGAAGAATAGATTCAGAGGAAAATATATAAGCTCACAAAATCTTTCTTTGCTGGGCCGAAGGGAATCTTGAATTAAAGAAAGTATACAGCTCTAGTAGCAAAATATATGCATGACCTAGAAAATGATGCATAAAACAACTGCTCAGAAAGATTCAGTAAATGATGGATGTTCAATGCAAAAGGCAAGAATATAGCTACATCACGGATTGTTCTAATTACAATGCAAATCATATGTTGCCACTTTTCCTTGGTTATTATTTACCAAATACCAGAAAAAATACATATGCAGAAGCTTCATTTAGTTATATCAACCATTTGAAAGAATAAACGGAAAGGGGGGGGGGGGGGGGGAAGGAAAAAAGAAAGCAGGAGGTTCCACTATGTTCTCATACCGCCTTGCTGGAGAGGGAGGTTTCTGTCTAGATAATAGATATCAGTCTCTATTTGTCCCATGTAGCTTTCCTCGTTTTACATGCTCTAAATTACATTATCTGAAGATGCATTAAAACAGTTGCCAGAAAATTAAGCGAAGGGGAATGTCTGTTCAAATTTGCATCGCAACTAAAGGAACTTCATATTTTTGTCTTTGATGTATTCTTTGTCACTCAGGAAGCAATCCGCAATAAGCTTGAGTAGGATATTTGAGGATTGAGGACACAATGAGGATGAGATAGCATGGACTAAAACTATGGTATATAACAGCTACGTAACAGCAAAATAATAGTCATACAATCATAGTCAAAAAGCAATAATTTGTTGTCAAATTTGTGATCAACTTTCATCTAATTCCAGAAATAACAAATTTCAACTACAATAAACCAGGTGTACGGATAGAGAGTGAGCGGAAGGGACATATTACTTTGTATTCTAGAAGAATTTTCTTTTAGTGTTCTATCATTTTGATTGGTTTACATGCAAAAATCTTTTTGTAGATTGAAAGAGTGCTTGATCAGAGGATCCTATGATTCTATGCATCTTTTGAGTGTGTAAAAATCTTGTTTATTAGGGAGTCACAAACCTACCGAGTCAATCACAGGAGCAAGGCCATAAATATTTTCCAAGTTCTCCACTGCAACATACTCTCCCTGTGAGAGCTTGAAGATGTTCTTTTTCCTATCAATGATTTTCAGGCTTCCATTTGGTAGCCACTCTCCAATATCCCCTGATGAAATTAGAAGAAAGATAAGAACATAATATGGGAAATGATGTATTTTAATAATTTTACCATAAAATCGCAACGCCCAAAAAAGGATGGGGAAAGGAAAGAACAAAAGAAACCTGTATGGAACCATCCATCAACTAAGACTTCTTTTGTAAGATCATCACGCTTGAAGTAGCCTGAAAATAAAGTTTCCCCCCTCACACATACTTCTCCACGTGGTTGGCTTGAGAGGGCATCATAATTCATTTCGGGAACAGATTCCAGGCATACATCCACATTTGGAACTGGAGGACCTACTGTTCCCAGCATACTCATCTCATGTGGTAAAGAGACAAATGTACCTGCACAGGTTTCTGTCAAGCCTGCATCCAAAAGGAAGGAAAATTTGTTACATGTTTGGAAACATGAAGCAAGACAATCCCAATCCCAACTATCAATATGAGCTTCCAAATAAAACTTGCATCAATGTTTTGACAATTTTACATGAATGGAAATGCATGAAATTATTWAACATCCTTGACCTAATATGTAGTATTTATGTCATTCTCTAAAGTCTCCACCAGCAAATTGTTAATTGTCAAACGTGGGCTATAGTGGATAATAAAATAGGATCATCAAAAGTTGCATACAAGATACTTCATAAAGCCAGCCAATAAGAAAGACTTAGAAGAAAGCATTGTAGTGGCAAACACAACTTTTCCGACCTGCACAACATGATGCATTATGATTGATAGCTGATGAAAGTCATAAACATTCAACAGACTTCTTTTTCTTTTCTTCTTAAATACAAACAGCTACCTTTCTAGAGTAGAATAAATTAAAAATTATAAATAAAAGACCCTAGTTTGGGAGCATAAAAGCACCTATAAGAAAGAACTTAGTGCTGATGAATCAAATAAAAGGGAGAAGGGGCAAGAAGTAAATACAGAGTGGAACAAAAGAGTACCATATCCTTGAAGAACATGAGCGCAAGATACCACTCGTAGATATTCTTCAACATGGGAAGCAAGAGGTGCAGCTCCAGATAAAATAAGTCTCACGTTACCTCCTAAACCTTGTTTGACCTAAAAATGCAAATATACGATTGAAGTCTTCATCTCCACTACTCTAGTGAAAAGCTAAAAGATTGAACAAAGAGAAATGGAGTATAAGTCTCACACCTTACTGAAAACAATTTTGTCCATGAGCGGAGTTGCCTCGTTATACTTTATCCCTTTCCTTAAATTACGCAACTTTCTGCAACAAGTCACAGGTGCAAATACATAGAAGGAAGACACCATAAGTTTATTACACTAGAACAAAATTGCACAAAATAAAACAAATTATCTATGTTTAATTGTCAGTAGAGGCAATTTATGTAATCTCCTAGGGGATTACGTGCATATATTACGCGGTGGAAACTGATAAGTTATCATATGCTATGTATCAGAGGACAAAAGTCAGAAATACGACCATTCATGAACATTAAAAGCCTGGAGTATAACTGTTCATCAAGGTGAGGACCCAACAAAACAGTTATATTTGTAAAAACWGTTTGGAACTAGGAAGCATCGCCATCTAGTCCAGTAACAGAAATAAATAAAAAAATAAAAAACTTAGCACTAGTTAGTAATGTACTTTTACAGCATGAGGAATGTAAGAGAATTTTCTGAGGATTGAAGATGAGATGATGGATTTCATTTAGTAAGAATTTATACCCAAAAAAAACCACGGACACTTTCACAGCCATAAGCAGTTAGGTTGCTATTTACAATTGAAATAAGTTTGTGCATTAGAACTTACAAGGAGTATGCAAAATTGAACAAAGTTTGCTTTATGAAACCTCCTGCTGATATTTTCTGTTGCAAACCTGTGCATGTTTAAGGAGTTAGCGATAGTAAAATGCATGACTATCCAAAGAATCACAAACGTAACATCCACATCAGCACAAATAACTAAATGAGATTACAAGCAGGGGAAAGCAGACTTGCAACTTAAACATCCATTATTAATTGTGTTAAAATACTTCAGAGAGAAGGCGAAAAACATCTATGTCTTTTCTAGACGAAGAAATAGCAACCGATCTCAGTTAGAATTATGGGAAATATTGGTTACATATTAACCAAAGATTTGTTACCTTTAGCAGTAACAAAATTGTTCAACTGTTAAGATGGTATATAGTGCAGTTTTTTTAAATATGATAAGATGCAACAACTTACCTGAATAAATTCTATCTAATACCCGAGGAACTGCACAGAAGATGGTGGGTTTTAGCGCACCAAGGTCCTCAACCAATAACTTAACATCCTGCAAGAAAGACCAAATCTTTACTTAAGCATTTATTCACATTTCTCCACCTCTAATAAGAAAAAAGAAAGGTGATCATCTTACCCCACGCCAAAATCCAATTGAGGCCCCATGATTAATGAAACACTCTTCAATCACACGGTCAAAAATATGCGCCAAAGGAAGATAGGAAAGATACACATCATTCACAGTCAACTGCAGTATGCAGATATATGAAGTTACAAAACTGCACAAAATCCTTCATCAATAAATAGCTGAATCCTGAGGAAATTTAACTTAACAAACTCCAGCCCTAGCCTTCCTATTAAAAGAAGTAGAAACAGAAATTAAAAAATAAAATAATGATCACCGATTCATTCACGCTCTCTAATAGACGCTTCACCCCAGCTATAAGAGTAACAATGCTATTATTGGAAATCATGACACCCTTCGGGTCTCCAGTTGTCCCACTAGTATACATTATTGTACAAATGTCACTCTTCTGTTTCACTGGAAGATCAAAATGCTTATCTTTACCCTGCAAATAAGTGGCGAACAATTATCATTACCTTGAATACGCAAAATTAAAAGAAAAAATGRAAGATGTATCTTAGAAAGACTCAGCAAAGGAAACAGGCCAATTTTCTTGCACAAATAAACACAAAAATTGGACTTACCAGTGACACTAAAATTTTGTTACTGGTATCCAACTTGAAAGATGTATTTTGGAACAATACTGGAAGAGAATATAAGGACTTACCAGTAACAAAAATTCATCCCAAGAATAGGCAGTGACACCAAATTTTCCGGTCTCTTCCTTCTGTTGGTGGGTAACCTTCCCAAAACTCACAAGTGCTGGATAGAAAAATAAACAGACATCCCAGGTTATTGCTATTACTCTTAAAATTCAGCAGGCACAGGAAAAGAAAATGAATTGGTAAGTCACTTACTTTTCAGGTATTTTGTTGCACCAGGAAAAGTTTTCAATAACTGAAAAAGAAAAGGCATATAAATTAGCCAAACAGGTTGCTATAAAATCCAGCCAAACATCTTGATTATAAGAATAATTACCACAAGACACTGTTAACATGTAAAATCGCTGTAAATACTAGCTAAAAATTGTATTGGTGTTAGTGGACACAATAGAAACTCATCTTGCATTAGACAAAAACAATCAAAATGAGCAGAAAAGCATATGATCTTGACCATAAATTTTAGGAATTTGTGAAATATGAACCTCTAGAATAGTGAAAATTTTGAGTAACAGCAAACAATCAAATAAATGAACTAACCATAGATTGCATCATTTACCAAGCTGTACTTTTCAAATCTSAGGTCATATAAACATTTCAGAACCCTTATAAAGTTCACAGCCTTCAGTTCTACTACATATACCTCCTTTTGTGAATGAAGTATCAAATCTTGCATAATGATATGATGGAAGATGCATATGGATTGGCTCTAAAGAAAACTGTTAATCATTTTCATACATATCATCAAATAGAATCTGTAATGCCTTAAGATGAAAAGGAAGAAGTATATGTTAGCTTCTCTCTCCAACCAGCAAATACAGTTGCATTTAGGAAATCCAAACTTTTAAGGAATCCTTTTCAGAATTAAGTTTGAACAAAGTAATTGTTTCGAGAATGATAATTCACTTTTTTGAAGCAAGTACTGYAAAGCTAACGAACCTCAGGAAGCTTTTTCTCTTCAACAAAGGCAATGGTAACCTCAGCATGGCAAATGATAAACTCCACAGCACCAGCACCTAATCTCATGCAAAAAATGCAAAAAATACCAAATAAGGATACTTGTCAGCCACAGCATGAATCATACTTTCAAAATGAGAAGGCATCCCAAACTCATTTTATGTATTTAAAACCATGAAATTGAACTAGGAGAAAACTTCTAAATGGTTGAAAAAAAGTTCCAAGGTCATTAGCAAAACAAAGGATAAAGTAAGAAGAAAAAAATAAGAGCGGCATGGCTTTGGAAGGATGAAGAGAAAGGATGAAGTAGGTACCTAAGGTGTCATATAAAGGAACGCAATAGAGCCCATGAGCATTACAGGCCTGCAGGAGTTAATAGRTGTTAGAGATAAAAATTTCTTGTGTTCCAGAATCTTCACATCGAGAATGCTCTCGATATCAGAGAAAAATGGACAAGAAATAGAATAGGCAAATAAAACAGGGTGGAATTTTGAGCATCAAATGAAAAGCAGAACAAACATTGGACTAACTTTGACAAGCTCGAGGGAATAATATTATTAATACTCTTGTAGGTTATTTGATGAATTCCAAACAAGTTATGAACCAAACTTTTCTGTTTGTGATGCTTGATATGGTGTTTTCATACACATAGGTTAGATCTTTCATTTGCAAAAGCATACATCTTTCCGTTTATTTTGGTTCACAATATTAACAAGCTGAAGAGGATAGGTAGATTTATGTCCATGTATTGGTTTGAAGAACACAAGTAGCAGACAAATTTTATAGGTCTGCAGTTCAGTTCTTCTATGTCAAACCGTTCCTTATTTAATCTGACCAAGCATCTACAAATCTTACAAGAAAATTCAAGTCTAAGAGCTTGATATAATTCTTCACTSTTTTTTGTTATTTTTCTTTCCCTCCAAAACCAAGAAGAAAATCAGTAAAAGAAGCAATGAGATCATCAATTAGCTAACAATACAATTGTTTCAAACTACAAAGCATCTTATCCAGCAAACATGAAMCTTTTTCTTTCCTTTTATATTATGATGCTCAGAACTAAATATTACATTTAATTGGCTGAAAACACGTTTCTTATACATGTCATCTTGTTATTTGTTGCAATAATCGGTTATCATATGCACCTACATTTACTTTAAGACACAATAAATTAAGCCTCGGGCTATCATTTGTAATATGGAAATAATGCACTTAAAAGGTTGCATTAGAACGACAAACTAAAACTCCAAATCTCTGATACTTGAATTTTTCTTTGAAAGGCCTAATCTACAGACAGGGATAATTACTAATTAAAAGAGAATAAGTAAACCACTCCAAGACTAGGAATATTATCAATCCAAGAGTAATTGGAGAAGCATCACATGAACCGATCTGGATAAGAAAATCATCTAATGATGAATATCCCAAGATATTAGAGATCAAAGAAAATCCAAACTACAGCATCTGTTAATTGATTTGAGACAGGCATAACATAACCCCACATCTTCTTGCTTTCAGCTCAGTAATTGCCGAATAAAATGTTACCACCAGAAAGAACAGCAAGAGAAAGAGGGAAAGGTCCAAAAGGTGATCGTTTAGGAACACAACTACATACCTGCATACTCATTATCCATTCTGGGCAATTGGCTCCATAGATACCACATCGTCCTCCCTGCARCAGAGTACATTTACCAAATGTGAGATAAACCAAAATTTATCCCATGAAATCCTCCCAGAGACTTTTATATATGTTAATGGAGAACACTTTTGGCCTCCTGTATGCAAACAGTTGCCCGGTGTAAATGAGTAACAAGAGGTAGCAGTGAACATACCACTTCAATGCCACAACTGCGGATGGAATTCCCAACTTTCATCACCATGTCATATACTTCTTTATAAGTCTGCCACACATATTTACCAGGCTGCAAGTGAAAGCATCAAAATATTAATTATAGCTGAGAAAATGTGCAAGGCAAGAGATGAAAGGACACAGAGATGCAGTATTTACCTTCCCATTCACAATTTCACGCTGACCAAGCATTGGATTGTTAGGATATTTCTCCACTGATATTCTGTAAAATAAACAGTTTCTTCTCATGTCATCAATATTTAGAAAGACAATATAAAAGTGCATTCTTCTYATTTCCACTCACTCTTGGAGAAAAAGTATGTGCAAAATTGTGTTTCTCCTGTTAATGTCTTACAGGAAAACATGAATAGTGAAAGCAAGTATAATTACAACGAGCATGTTAAGCTTAATAGGAAACGTGTAAGAACAAACGAGAAAAATATGAGCAAATTCTAGTTCCCAAAACCATGTTTCTGTGCCCAGGAATTACATAACAGCAGAAAATGATAGAATAAAGTGAAACAAATATATTTGCATACTCATTCTGATGTGTAATGTCTGGAAGCTTCCAGGCTCAGTGACATGATTAAGCAAGGAAACACAATTTTGTAGTAAAAAAGTGCTTTTAACAGATGTTTTCAAGGAACTTCTCATCATCTCACTCACATAAGGTAATCTAAATAAATGCAGTTTCAATAGAAAAGCTATACGATATATACATTAGAAAGCCTCACTCCTGATCAAATATATTCTTTCCGTGAGTATCTTCTGACAAAGTTTCAAATTCCTTTAACCAATCTAATATCCTAAAACATATGACTCTAATTGATACATGTTAAAAAAATTGAAGCAGTTAGACTGCCTATATACATGTTTATGTACGTCTGCATGCCAACAGCAGACAGAGAAGGATGTTAAMAACCATTCTCAGGTAAAAATATTCCTTAATTTTATGTTTCTAAGGAAGTCCTAATTTTTGTAAAAGTCGYTAATGGAAAGAGTTGAACAACATCATAAATTACTCCTGAATGCCATAGCAGAAAGTAAAACCAGAAAGAGTATATTACTAAGCTTCCAACAGTACATTGAACTTAGATCAATTCTATTCGATCCACCATTCATACGAATTTATCCAGTTCCGAACGAGATAGAAGATAGTTTTCCAGTAATGATTGAAAAAAATACATTTATATTAGCAAGAGGTAAAAGTCGCTAATGGAAAGAGGTGAACAACATCATAGATTACTCCTGAATGCCATAGCAGAAAGTAAAACCAGAAAGAGCATATTACTAAGCTTCCAACAGTACATTGAACTTGGATCAATTCTATTCGATCCACCATTCATTCGAATTTATCCAGTTCCAGACGAAATAGAGAATAGATTTCCAGTAATTGAAGAAAGTACATTTACATTAGCAAAATCTCACCGGAATATATCCCAACAGCTATCCAATCCTTCAATCGGCTTGGGAAAACCATCCTTAGCAAACAAGCTCCGGTACACCGGTCCAATCGACGGCTTTCCGTCCTGTGCTTGCTTCGCCGGCTCCACCTCTATTATGTAACTCTTCCGCGTCATTTCGGATCGCAATCTGGCTCCGTCTCTCTTTCTATATATAAAACATTAATATAGATTTAAGTCCTGCACTAGCGTCAAAGCAGAATGTTTGTAGTTTGAAGCAGAAGAAGACAAGAAGAAGCCGATTGCCCGGCGGAAGAGCTTACCACAGAGTTTCCGTACTGTTTCCGAAGGTCTTGACTTCTGAGGCTCCAGTGGTTTTGACTCCGGATGAAACTAGAGAGAAATATGAAAACAGCTCTCTCTCTCTCTCTTGGCTGACAGATTTTGTGCGCTAGCTGTTGCGATTTTCCAACGCTATGAACTCATACTTCTAATTGGTCAAACATGCCACGCATTTTCGGTGGATTTTCATTTATTATATTTGAGAATTAATTTATTTTAGTATCTCTGACCATATTGATAAATCAATTTTGAATTAATATTMGTTACTTACAAAAGAGGAAAAAAATTTACTAGTGCTTAGTTTTCCCTCTAGGAAAAGTATGGGTTCTATTCTAGACTTCGACCGGAGCAAATGGTCTTCTACGACTATTTATTAAAACCGCTGGGCGTGCACGGAGCATTTTATACTTTTCTTTGCTTTATTTTTCTTTTTCTTTTTCTTGGAAATCAAAGGATGGAAAGAGGCCACCTTGTCTCTTTAGGCGTGATCGCGATCGATCTCTACCTACTGCCTCTTGGGAGATGACCTAATGTTCTATTTTGGTTAGTTAAACAAGTACGACAGTTGGCCCTTTCAAACCGCAACTACTACTCTAGAATTTTGGCCAAAGTCGTAATATTGAATTCGTCCCTTTTTAATATAAAAAAATTATTCCCGAAATGTTGTATGAAAAAAAGTCAATAATATAAGCGTGACGTGTGTTTTGATAGATTCTTTATTAATCTTCTTATGGAGATTAATAAGTTTGATTGTTAATTTTCCATGTTTGATGTCCACGATTTAGGTAAATAATTCAATTAGGATATTCATGGGACCCTTTCTTTGGTATGAATGAAACAAGGATGATTGCAAATATTAGTAGAGTAAGCGATGAAGAATTAAATATTGGATGATACAAATCTGATGAAATTTTAAATAAATATCTGTTTTAGATCTCTGTGTGCAGAACATGATTCCTTATCTTCTGAAAATTTATGTATTTTTAAATAAAAATGTTGCAATATATGATGTGGCATCCGTGTTCAATTTGGTGATTTTGCTATTTTTTTAATACACAACAAACAACTAATAAAATGCAAACATGTAAGATTCCCAGTAGTCAAACACGCTTCATGTTATATACTTTTTACTATATTTATATATCAAAATAAGACGTTTGTTTATGATAATATTTTATCAAACTGATATTTAAGGACAACGGATTCTGAAACACGTTCAGGTATGCATCGGGCCACTTTAAGTGCAGTTTACATGAGCTACTAACAAAATCGCATCACATGAAAATAATAGCCAAAGACTTGCATGTCTACCATCTTATTGGCTTTGCAAAGAGTGTTGCCTCTCAGATTTATCCACTACTGATATCAGTATCACTACCCCTCAAAATAGCTGTAGGATGTATATAAATGACTTTCTTAATTGCTACTGGAAAAGGAAATACATGTACCTTGATAAGGATCAATGCTAGTTATATAAGCAATATAAGCTCATTCCTGCAGAAACCACCATGCTCAACCAGATGTTTGATCATTTCTTCTTTCCCTTCTTTCTTCCTTTGACTTCTTTTTCCAGGCTTCTAATCCTTTGGCTGATCAAAGATGATGAGGGTATACGTTGACTTGCAGTTTTTGATGCTTCGGGAGGCGATGAGACAATTTGCCGATGTTGTGCTTCAGCTTGTGCTGCTGCATATTTTTTCACTGCTTCAAAGAAAGAGAAGGCAGGTTTTTGTTCACCAGCAGGAGGTGGTGTCACAGGTATTGTAGGAATACCTAAAGCCTTCTTTACCGCAGGTCTCTTAATTACTAAAAAGACAAAAATGGAAGATTGCATTAAACAAAAGAAACAGTTCATGATTTCTTAACCAACAAAAATGTAATTCCATTTCAATTCAGCAGCTCTAAAGGGTTTGGTAAAAAAGAAAAGATAATTGAACTCACCTAGTCCATACATAAGTGAGAAAATATTGGATGTAATCCAATAGCAAAATATTCCCTGCACAGATTCAGAATACTTCACGTTAATGACTTTGAGGTAAGAAAGTTTACAGACCTTAACATGAACCCATAACTGTAGAGAAAATAATATATTGCCAAAACACAAACAAAGAGAGATTAAAAACTACTCTACCAAAATTGAACCTACGCAAAGCTGAAAGTATTTAAATGTTGATATGTTCCATAACTCCAAGATTCCACTAATTCATGCCCATGCAAAATCTCTGGATTTATGCAGGCATTAATAATGACAGATAGATGGAGAGAAGTTGGCATAATGGTTTCAACAGTTCCTATTTCCCAACCAATTCATCTTTCAAATACTTGCTTTGATCTATCAACTAACATCTACATATTTTCTCAACCTACGAGTCGCAAAAATTGTTTTATCCAGAAAAACATGCTAATAGATTCATTGCATGTAGTAATATCAGAAAAGTGTGCTAAATTAAGGAGATCCAGACTGAATAAATCTATGAGAATCTGTCCCCCGAATGAAAGTTCCAGCCCGAGAACCAGACATGATGGAACTAGACTAATGTGGCAAATGCATTACTTACCGCAAGATATAGCCGAATCAAGTTGTTTTTATGACTCTGTACATGAATACTTTATGAAACAAATCTACATTAGTTACTCATTTCTCCAATGAACCTCTTCAAAACTAGGCCAAAACAAGGTTACAACTTATTTCCAGTTCAAATCAAACCATCCGATAATCAAGGTGATGAGTAAGTGTTTAAGATCCAATCCAACCCTGTATTTTGAAAAGGATCAACTAGTATGGTATCTTAAAGAAAACTCGCAATCCACATTTACGAATCAAGAAAGAGASAGGGGTTCCTTGATGACCAAGATAGTTAACTCTAGCACAAGCACTTTGGCATTCAACTAATCAGATAAAATACATATGCTTGTGCACTTTTTGAGTCTTTGTCTACCAAAACCATCATGGGAAGAGGAAAGGGCTAGGTTTAGAGAACACGAGAAGAGAAGAAAGCAAGAGGCAATAATAAAGATAACAAATGCTGACTGCGTGTACCTTTGCAAAAGTTGCAGTGAATGGGACTGTCAAAGCCGCGAATACCCTTGAGACATTTTTTATTGTGCCAGCAGCAGGATTCCCTTCCATGCCTTCTTGCATGTTGCACTAATGAAGGAGGAAAACAGAAAAATAACATAAGAGAACTCGAAATAGAAATGTGACTTCCAAACACCCAATGAAGTCTGGAAAAGATTTTGTATCAAGACAAAGTGAACAAGGCATCATTGTCGTCRTTGTCGTCATCGTCGTCATCATCGTCATTATTASTATTAYTACTTTGGATTAAAGCTTTGTAATGGAATTGAGAAGAAATAGTTAGGAGAAGACTTGAAAAGTTTGAAATATCGCAGATCTTGCAATGGAATTTAACAGAGAGGTATATGGCTCACCTCCACAGTAATCCAGAATGTTAAAGCAGTTAGAACTGGAAAAATGTACATGCTATCTGGAGTAGTCAAATCAGTAAACCAGAATGCTCCTCCCTCCTTGAAAGATGGAACTTTTTCCACCATGTTATTAATCTGCACGTTCAGCATAAATGGAACATTAAAAGGAAATCAAGCTAGCACTTCTTAGAATGTCAGATAAAGAGAAAAAATACAATCTTACAGCGAGGAAAAAGCTAATAAAGACRGGACCCTGAAATAGAACTCCCTTCAATGGAGTAAACGGTGTCACACCATATCTGCGATTCAAAAATATTATTTTGTAAGCATAAAAAATTATATAGTCACRCTAAATAAAAATGCACTGATGACAGCAAAATTGGTGGGATTTAAAAGATGTTAAGAGTATTTAACATTTGTATGCTAATGACACTCTATCAGTATCAAAAGCATATCAAACAAAACGTTCAAGTTTCTGTCAGTTATGATCCGGCATATTAAGTTCTCATGAGGAGAGAGCTGAAGATTCACAAAATACAATGACTGTGTTTGTTTGCATTTTAATTCAACGTCAAGGGAAATGAAGGACAATATTAACAAGTAACCACATACAGTGGAATTGCATAGGGAGGTGAGCATGGATATTCAAACTAGAAATAGCTATTTACAATCTTACTTGGCCTCCTACCAGAAAGGTAAAGTACATGATTGGCAAATTAGCAATTATTATGTTTATGTTATAGCCTGTTTTATGCTTTAAGAAAATATTCCAAAGCATCGGACCCCCTCCTTGGAGCTCCAACAGATTTCTAGCTAAAACTGATTTTGATTTATTAAGAGTAATGACCATGAAATCAAATGATCATATTCGAGCCCCAGGATAATCCATTGGATCCAACTAGAAGATAGTAATTTTGTCAGAAAGGCACAAAAATGATTTCTTATAGCAAGGARACATGCATAAAACTCTTTGACATCTGCTGTTTTTATTAAGGATGCAATAAGCATTGATGCAAAATCAGTTTGACCATCTGGAAAAAGAGATAGACATCATACTCGTTAGACACTATCAAAAATTACTTCAGCAATCTTGTTTATCATCCTCCATCTCACCATTTATGAGAAAAGGAAGGCAGTCCTTTAAATAGGTGTACTTCTAGAAGTTTTCACATCATAGTAAGGAATAAGTGCTTCTTAATGATCTTTCAAAGGCTCTATGCCGAATAGTTAACAAAACAAGAAGACTTTAGCCAAGTCTTTAATAAAATCCTATTCCTATAACTTAAGCCTTCTAACAACTTGCCAAATTTTACTATCAGTTGAATACTCAGAACAAACTTTGCACCAGAGTATTTGGTAACATCAACAAGAAAACAAAAGGTTCTTTGTTTGGTTTCCTAAGCTGGCGAGCGAGTCACACAAGATCAAGAATAAAGAGAAAAATAGGAAACCTCTGTTTCAAATACCAAAGAGAATCTTCGCAATGTTCAATTAATGAGGAATTAAAATATGGGAAACCAAGCAAAGCAAAGACTAATTTGAGCAAGAATCCTAATTCACCATTATAGAGGTATAACTAAGAGCAAGAAAGAAGATCTATCAATACAGGAAACAAGAAATTCATAGAGCACCAAAGACAGATAATTTATGATAGTTCAACTGAGCAGTGACAGTAACCATGCTTACTCCTTGAATAGTTGCTGCATTCGTTCCTGACCTTCAGAAACAGCAGTAGGACTCATGCCCTGGAAAAAGTAAAAAGATTACTGCAGATAATGTAAAGTGCATCCGAATAGTATCGAAAAGTGTATGGCAGCCAAAAGGAAATAAACAAAATTCAACAGAGAGAACTTGTTAATGAAGATGATTAAATGCAACAACGATGTCAAGGAGGGTAAATTTCAAATTTATGTACATAATGAACATTAAGCTCACTAACTAAGCATGCAGGACATGCACCACAGATCAGGGGGGTAGAAAATTCCAGGAAGTAAATGCCATTATAGATATGGTTTCCATAGATCAGAAGAGTAGTTGAATTCCCTTACCCTATTTTGCATATCTTCCTTAACCTCCTCTAGACGTGGCCTCAAAAGCTGCCAAAGAAATGCAGATGAGAGCCTGTTAATGCCAACAGAATGCATGGGAAAACCATCACACCAGATTCATTTGGAAGTGCAACAACTGCAAAAATATGGAACTTATTTTATCTGTTCTAAGCCTGTTCAATACATAGTCACTCAAAGACCCTAAGCAAACACAGGAAGCAACTGATAATGAGCGGCTGACAGATTTGAGGAGTCCAASTTAATCATGCTTCGGTTGATAGCTTGTGTAAACTCATAGACGAACATTTGATGATTAAATGAGATGCAAGTATGATCTTCAGAAAATAGTATACCTCCTCCTGTATTCATGACATGATTAACGATTCCTTCTATGTTCACATTTTGTCTAATTGATACATAATACATGGAAAAATGTAAAACCTTTCACAATTTTCATGTCTCGAGCAGTCCTTTCATCAAGAGGTATACTGTATTCAATGTCAGATGTCAGGTTGAACATCTCTTCACAAGCTTGATAATGGGTCTCAAGCAACTGAAACAATACATTTGAACACATAATTTCTCTTCTCCTTCAGTTTCTAAAATGCGTTTCACTAAAGATTCTGAAAACAATAGCCTGAATGAACAATTAATCAGTAAGAGAGCTGTCAATCAGTTGACCAAGCATATCACTGTAGGCCACTATAAAGAGTGCATGACAGGAACACTTCCTTTAAATTTGCAGTTGAATCCCATTTCAAAGATACTGGAAACTTGAGATGTTTAGGAGGGTGGGAGTTTGGACCAAATGATGGAAGATTCAGTCAAGATGCCAGCGAATGGCAAAAGACTAACAGAAATAGGCTAGCAACGAAATTCAGATAAATATTTTAAGAATAATACTAATAATGTGTAAAAACTTACCGTGAATTTTGAAGTAGCTTTCAACTGATTTATCATAAGTGGAACGGTAACACAACGAATCAAAACTGTTGTCAGGGCAATTGATGCCCACCTGAGCATTTTAGAGGAAATTATCAAATGAAATAGCGAGCTCTAATGACAGTTATAATAAAAACTGCAGCACTACCATAGTAACTCGTTTGAACCTTAACTGCTGGCCAAAAAAGCTTGAGCATATTGAAGCTCATGTTGTTACTTGTTAATAGTATCCTACCTAAATCATCATATACCCTTCAAATATTACGCAAATATTCCTTCTAGGACACTTTGGGGATTCTACCATCAATAGCCAACACAGTTTGGAAATGCATAAATCAAAAGAATCAGGCTATGAAATCAGACTTYAAAACTGAAAAGGCAACAGATTTCCAAAATTATCTCTCACTGCAGTAAAATGTTAACTACATGGAGGAGGATTCAATTTTGCAAAATTATGATTCTCTCTCTTTTACTTTCCCCAAAGCACTTACAACTACTTAGATATAACAAGAAGAAAAGGTCCAGAYTTACCAATCAACTCCAGTGAATGTGTGAACATAATCAATCAAATACTGCAAGGCAGCCACCGGAAAAAAGGAGTCTGCAGCTGCAACCGCCACCTCATTCACTCCCGGAACCGCCTGCACAGCCGCAGTCACAGCCTCCACAGATTGATCCGCCAAGACATCCGCCATGTCACTCATATACTCTATTTTATCCACCGCTCCTTCGCCAACAGTAGTCGACATATTTCTACTAAGATTTGATGCATGATTCAGCGAACCCATAAACTGTTGAGAAGCAAAAGAAAATCTCCGGTCTTGAAAAAGCCCTCTTGAACCACCGAACCTATTGACTCCCGCGCTGGTGAAATATCTATTCTGAAGAAAATTAGGGATTTTGGGCCCTTCAGCAATAGAGCTACGATTGCTTCTTTGATCATCGTCGTTGTCATGGTGATTAATGCAGGTAAATGAAGGAGCGAATCGTTCCTCTTGGTAGAGGAGCTTCGCTCGGGCTGTTATGCTGCGCCTATATGCCATTTATCTCCTCCTTCAGAACAAAAAAGGAAAAATAAATATTTACCTTTTAGATATTGCGATTGATTTGAAAAGCAAGAAATGAAGCCATAAAGAAAGCAGAATTCAGATCTCTAGCTGGAGAAACTATAACTTTAAGACCATAACTTGAATCCGAGTCACTGAAGATCGATAACGAACTTACGAGAATTACAGTACAGTCGTAGCTGATGCCCGGGGAAGGGTTTTGGGTTTTGGGTTTTGGGTTCTGGGGAGAGGGACTGGGACAGGGACGACGTGTTTAGTTATGCCGGGTACGGGTTAACGGACCTATCTGGGAATGGATCGGCTTGATCATGCACCGTAATGCTGATCTTTTGTTCTAAAATTTAATAGTATTTTCATATTCACGAAACTAACGTGGATTAGCACACCTAGCTCGATCCCAGAGAATAATTAATCTAAAAGTATTTTAAAATGACATCATAAATTTAATAATTTATTTTTTTACAAATCATATTAAGTTACTAAATTATCGACTATTATATTTGATTTTGGATGAGATGTAATAAAATCATATTAAATATCAAGAAGTCAGTATACTTCCCTCATAAAATCTTTACTTTTGAATATAAAATTCAATGTAAATTGTAATAGAAAGACGATATTTTGGAATTTTACTTTTACTTTCATGATTAGGAAGATATTAAATTCATATTCATATTTAATAACTATTGATTGTTGTCATCAGTATCTTTTTAGCTCTTTTCACATTAATCCATCTACTCTTATCATTCTTATGCTATCCTCAATTAACCTAAATACAAAAACATTCTTAAGTAGTCAGAAGAGATTTGAAGTTTTTTTTTTTTTTTCCATCTAGATTGTTTAAAAGGCTAATTTTTTAAATAATAAAAGTTAATGCATTAACGTGGCAAATGTGGGAGGATACTAACAACCACAGTGTTGATTCGGGATGGAAGATTAAGGATAATAATCCTTAATTTTAGGGGTGTAGTTTAGAATGAGGAATTGAGGATCGAATCCCATAAGTGGCAGTGTATGAATTACTCCTTAAAAAATGAAGAAGGCTCCTTGTGTACATTATTATAAGGGTCTAGCTTCTATTAATTAAATGAATCATTATAATTTACCTTCTTTATACATTTCTTCTAAGGTGAGAGGTTCGGCCGTTTGGAWCAAAGGATGGAAGACTTAGGACCCTCGCTCATCATTATTGCCAAGTACAGGAAGAATCGGGCCTGATGAGACGGAGTTATTAAGCCCGAATATGCCTTCTAATTGGCCCAATTCAAATTTGAGATCGTGACAGGGTGGGTTGGCCCAAACAATTATCTTCTGATACCCAAACGAGAGCTACCAAAGCACACAAAGGGCCGCTCAGCGTCCTTTCGTTGCCTTTTCACTGGCAAAAGAAAAAAATTGTCAGCAGCCACTGGAAATGGAAGGGGGTTCTCCTCCACCTTGATGATTTTGCATCTGCAGCCAGTCCAAAATCAACTAGCATATGTTGCATATATTTTGTCTTCCCTGCGTCTGATGATTCTTTGTACTATAAAAATGGGAAAGATCGAATCTCTTCCCTTGTATACAGCAAAATGTACATCAGATATTGAATATAACCTAAATTTATGCCGTGGATGTGGATGATGAGAATGTTGATGACACTGAAGAGCACGGTGTCACTGTCATGCTCACCGGCGCATTCCGGCACAACGGGCAAGTGCCGTTAAGCTTAAGCCACTCGTCTATGCAATCAGCGTGAAAATAGTGATTACATTCTGGTATAGTCCTTAAGATTTCTTTGGATTGGTAGTCAGATAAACATATTGGACAAGTGCCATCATTGGGCTTTGGAAGGCGTCGACTTTCTCCAAGAACAGTCTTCGGATATGACTCTATGGTGGGGGTATCCAGACCRTTGATGGTGAGGGACTGCGGTGGATTGACTACGGCGGTGGATTGCTCCGGGTTGAGATTGCGACGGATAGTGAAGTTCCTGATTCTGCCACAAGTGTAGCACAAAAGTCCAATCATACAAACAAGACCAGGTATGCCAACACCAATTATGACTCCATATTTGGCACCCCTGGGAAGACCTGCAAATGGAGAAACGGGAATGATTAAGAAGAGTAATGGGAGAGTTCCAAATCCAAATTCTACCCCATCTTTCTCGGTCCAGAGGAAGAATCCTTTGTCCCATGTTTTCTTCTAGGTAACGCAGGAGTACTTTCAATAGCAATAATCTACTTGGTAAAGCTCTCCTTACTAAACTAGTAAAAGCTTCCTTCAATGAGCTATAACCACTCTGTTTTTGGCCTTGTTGAAATCCACAAAAAACATAGAACTGATAAGAGTTAATCAACGTCCACAAATCCATCTCTCTGTAGTACATGTCTAATCTTAGTTTCCCTTCAAAGTCTTCCACTGCGGCTAGCTTCCTAGGTTGGACATTTATCAATTTATTCAGTGCTTCAAAGTTTGACGCATTCCAAATGTTTGGTCACAACTTTGACAGTTGTAACCACTCTGCTAAAAGAGTATTAAGACATCATAGTCCACAAGTGTCAAAAGCAAATTCTGGGCAGGAGCGTCAAGGGTACCACTTGACGGAGGGTTTTGATCTGCAAGACCTGGACGATCTAAATCTTGGCTATCTATAACGCCATTGCAGCAAAATTGTGAAAGTTCTATGGACACTGTGGAGGCTTAATTGTGCTTCCATTGTATATTATATGTATTGGTTACCTTAACTGTTACTTATACTAAGAACAGAACAATCTTTCTGTAAAGGGGTCAACTTTCATCATACTCACAGCTGTTTGATTAGATGGTACTGTACATTCTCGATAATTCCAATTTCTCCACCTAAAATATGTGGACAACTGTCCCAGGAATCGGATACGATATCTGATCTGATCTTCAACTGTTTCCTCTATGATTACACATGTAAAGTAAACGTTATTGCACTTCTCTCTGGCTAAATCTTGTAGCATGTTTCAGTTGGCTGAAGTTGAGTTCTGTTTCAGATACACACGCCCATGGGAAGAAGTAAAACTACATACCTTTTCTAGAAGGAATGGAGCAGCCAATTTCCATCCCTGAATTGCTGCTGAAGCCACAGTACTGCTGTTGGAGTTCGCATCTCCGGCATCTGGGTTCGTACCATGCCAGCTCTATATCTTCTAACAGAACAGTTGATGACCAATACTGAGCATACGACCACTGAAGAGGAACTGAAATATTCGGCATACGGGTGCAAGATGGAGGCAAATCCTGATCCGAGAAAGGAGAAGTTGTAACCAGAACTGTGTRGTTCTTGTTACCAAGGCAAAACAATGGTTCAGTTCGATCAGGCTCCATATAGCTTAACCAATCTGAAGAACAGTTATAAAACATGTACTTCTTCCCAGGAGCTGCTCTGAATGGAGAACCTTCAGTATTAAATTCCGAAATTCTTTTTGGAAGACAAAATTCTGGATCATTGATGAATAGGGCTTGAGCTGTATAATCAATTCTGGTCACTTGAAAATCACCGGAGGCTGGAAGGCTAAGAATTGTTTGACTCTGATTGTTGCAAGAAAGACCGAAACCCGGATATSCACAACGCTCCTTTTGTTTTCCTTCTAGCCAGAAGGGGAACCTAATTTCAGGCCCCAGTTCATTGCATGAGGTGGGCTTGCATACGCGAGAAGATGAATAATCTATGAATAAGAGGAAGAAGAAGATGAAGAATGGAAATCTTGACATCTCCATACGGTTATACAATCAAAAATACAAAAACCCCTTTGGTTCTTTCAGCTAAACCATAAACAGCAGTGAGGTGAGAGGTTCTTGAAAGATTTGAAAGAAAACCAAAGGTGCTCTGTTTTGGAGAAAAAGGACAGGCTGACTGCTGAACAGAATAGGAAACCTTGACGACGTAGATTCAAGCAAGTCCCTTTCGCGGATCCTTTGGAGAAAGCTCATGGCTTCAAGCGTGTABTACCTGTATGGCTACATGTCCCAGTTTCCAATTTGGACTTTTCCAAATGACGAATGAAATTAAGATGTCGGCAATATAGTTTTTTTTTTTTTTTTTTAAATATCAACTAATTTTGGTTTGAACCAAACAAGAACTTTGACATCCTTAACTCAAAAACTTTGAGTCAAAAATTATAATATTGAAATAATTTTATTTTCTTTACAAATTTTTTCGATTAAAAATTCATATTAAAAATTGAATCCATCTGTAATCTTCATGAACCTCCTATTCTTAGTCCAAATTTATATTATTTATCATTTCAAGAACCTATTGATGCAACTATATACAAATTTTGTAACAACGATTTTATAGAACCTAATAACACTTTTTTTCTTTTTTTTTTGATAAAAAGGCATTTGGTTTTGGTTAATAAGTCATAATAGGCCAGCAGACACCAGCTAACTGCTACCATTTACCCATTACCAACTGCATTTAATTACTGATCTTGCAGGAATGTCATTTTCACCCTTCACTAGAGTGATCCATAATTATATATTACTAGTATTTTTTATTAAAATATGTCATAATAATTTCTATTTTAATTAAAAGTTACTTTTAAGAGAGAATTAATTTTATTTTGACATATTTATTCATATTTAATTTTTAATTAACATTATAGTGAACATCTTTTCTCAAATGCAATTAATTCACTTATTTTCTAATATAAGAATAAAAATGACACTTTGATATAATTTTGAAACTAATTTATGAYTTTCATTAGGATACATATTTTAATTTAATACCACATACTTAACCGCGAAGGTAATAATTAATTATATTAAATCCATATTCATGTGTGTATGGCCACGGGATCCACATTACCAACCATGATATGCTTCACAGGCTTGGTGCAGCAATGAGCCATTGCCATTTGCCCACGTGTAAATTCCCAAGTCTTTTGGCCTCGCCATCCAATTGATATTGAAGTACAAGTAAGTTTAGTTGAAGATTTTGATTATTGCTTACTCGTGAAAATGATGCAAATTGTAAAGTTTGAATGCAGTCGTGGAATGCGTTTGCTTTTTTGCCTTACGCATTCTTAAATGTATTTCCGTTTATTTTTATTAATATTTTAAATGTACGTCTATTTTTAATTCAATATATTCTTAAATCTCGAAAAATACTTAAATTCTTATTCTTTTCATTGTGCACCCTCTCTAGTGGATCCCCATAATTAAAGGCCAATCATCAAAGTACGAAGTGCAAACTGCCTTTTGGCCGGTTATATTGTAATGTTAAAGCAAACATAAGAAAATAGAACAGCAGACAATGGAGCAAGTCAGCAAAATTAATTGCTACTATTAACTAATTCGATGATAATATATTCAATTTCCCTTTTTTTTTGGCTACTTTGCGCTCATTTTAAGAGCTTTATTTATGGAATATTATGCATGCAACAAGTGAAAACTAACAACTAAAGTCTAAAAAAAAAAAGAATATAAAAATAACCCACTTACTCAAAATGTAGTCCTTATGTGGATAAATATGAAAAATAAATAAATAAAGTTAAAATAATAAAAACTAGTGAAAATATTGAGATATTTTAATTTTACCTTTTGATGTATTAGAATGAAGGACGTAAATTAAATCTATAAATTTATTGAATAAAAAATGTATTTTAATAAATCAAAATATATTTTTAYAGTATATAATCACGAGTATTTTTTCGTTAACTTTTTTAATATTGTCAAAAAAATTTATAGTAGTTTTGTTTCCCACATATTATTGGGTTGTAATAGATGAGGTATTCATAATCCAAATTCAATAGATTTTTCCTTCAATATTCGAATATTGCTGAGGTAATACCCGATTATGCATTTTTTGAATCCGATCAAAATATGTTGTTGGTTGCTTAAATACTCAAATAATGTTTGAGTATTACCCGGGTATTCATCTTTCAAATCCATTCAAATCTAAGAAGAAGTATATGATATGCAAAAATATGATATTTGATAGTGTATTAGATGAGAGGAATCGATGAAAATAGAGAAAAAGTTTTGATTTTTTGTCGAAAAAAGTTTATATTATATAGTTTTGTATTTAAAAAAWTTTTTTAAAACCAAAACAAATGAAATTTTAAAATGAGTAAAAAATTTCCATTTTTATKTTGAAAAGCAAAGTAAATGAGGTTGTGTGAATTAAATCTGAAAAAAAAATCCCCGATTAAATCCCAATTCAAATGCACAGTACAAGAAAGTAGCTCCATAATTTATTCTACAGTACAAGCCCCGGCTATAGTACCAAACAAAGGAGGATCAAAATTATCCAAACTTTCGGGCCTCAATTTGGCGGGAAAGTACCCGCAGAATACATTATAGCCCATATTTTTTCACTCATATATAGAACCCTAGCTTCACTYTTGAAACCGTAAACTCAACAATTCATTCTCTCCCTTCCAATTCTTCGGACTATCTCCATGGATTACATAGATCTTAAATAATCCAAAAGCTCTACGAAATCGATTTTAAGTGATCAGTTCCTTTTCCTTTTCTCTTTATAATTAAGAATCTAGGTCTCATAGTCGTATTTATCCTGTTAGGGCGCTGCTAAAAATCAGTGATTTAACCGTGCAAAACTACGTATTTTTCTCTGAAAATTGTGAGAAATGGCTGACGCATTTGAAGATGAAGCTGAGCCCACGATCTCAATCGGAGAGTACCTTGAGGGCGTCGAAGAACAGGAGCTGGTGAGCTGACTTTACTGATGGTTGAATTGGGTTTTTTTTTTTTGGGTATTTATATTGAATAGTTGCTGCTGAATTTGGTCCTTTCTAAAGTTTCAAGTTTGAATTATGCGAAGACTATCTAAGAATAGGGTTTGTCTCTTTTGCTGTTCAAGATGAACGAGAGAGTAGAATTAGTTACTAAATCAGCTATCTAATCGAGTTATAGAAAATTTCGACTACCATTTGATGGTTTAAGATGAATATCGCGGCATGTTTTGAATTATGTCATACGACGTGTGATGAATTAATTTGGATACTCATTGTTATCCAATCGGATTTGAGTGATAATGCTATCTAGGAAATTGAAAAGCTATAACTTTGGCTTATATGAGCTATTCTTTTTAACTTCCACCTGTTACAAAGTTCTATTGAATAGGTGCGGTGGGAGCATCAATTATTAACTCAGTTCTGATGTAATTCATTTGTACATTATGGTAAAAATGTTGCTCATATATGGATGTTACCTGATAGATTTTGATAGCTATATGCATCTGTTAATGTAAAAAAATTGGATGACGATCCAGATACACTTGCTTCAGAAGACCACTGTCTACTGTGGGTCTTGAGAAATGATTGGTAATATGCACCATCAATAACTGAATGCCCTTCCAGAATGAAGGAGGCTAGGGATACACTATAAGTTATAATTATTAGGGTGTCTAGAACAGGATTTCTCAATCGTGGGTCTTTCAAGAAGTTTTTTCCAGAAATGCATTACTAATAATTATTTACATCTCCCACAAATTGCTGGCCCACAATCTTCTCATGCATTTGGATATTGGCCTGTCAGTGGCCACTGGGCTTAAAGCCATGCATAATAGATRAGACTTGAGAATGACGGAGGCTCTCCATGAGAGTGTTGCAAGTCTATCCTAACAAGCTACAAGAAGCAAATTGTTATCTAAGATGTTTAACTGTTTTATCATCTGTATCAAGCAAARGTGTGACTTGTAAATTTGGTACTGTATTTCCTCTTTTAGTGCATCGTCGCGTTTCTTAGGCTTTTGGACACAGCTTCTCAGGCTTCCATCAACTATATTTAGTTGAGCGTTAAGTAATAGAAGAGGCAGGCATTTCGGATAATTTGGTGGAGCTTCATTGCCTATTGTCTGGCTAGTTTCAAATTCCTGTACTACCTCTTCAAGTTGTAGGTCTAGAACTTATGTTCGGGAAGCAGAAAAATATTTCTTTAGCAGATAAAAACATTGAGTACCACATTTATGCAAATATTTAGCGACTCTCCTACTTAGCATTTGCATATAATTCTGCAAAGAATCCAGCAATATCAATTAATTTTTCCCTCAACTTTTTCAATATCTGTTTTCTGTGGAATTGGAAGAAACTGCCATGAGCGAGTAGGTCTGTTAAATTAGAAAATTTTGCTGCTTTTTTTTTAACCATAGACCTTTACTTTTATTGGATTCCTGATCTCGTGCAGAGACTAAGTGGATTCTCCCTTTAGTTTACAATGTATTATTGTGTAAATGTATTTATGCAGAATTTCCTTCTCTAGTTTAATCCATCTCATTCCGCGATTCTCTATTTTTTCAATGATTAATTTAAAAGGAAGCAGATTTAGTTCTTGGGGGTGATGAGGGGAAAGAATGCACTTACGGCAGAGGTTATCTAAAGAGGCAAGCAATTTTCTCATGCTTGACCTGCACACCAGATGGGAATGCTGGGGTTTGCACAGCCTGTAGCTTGTCCTGCCATGATGGTCATGAGGTATTGCTCGACTGATTACTTAGTCTATCTTCCTTTGCATTTGATCAGAAATGTAAACATGCATAAGGTGTAAATGAGGAAGGGAAAAATTTAGTTGGGCCGATAGAACTATACTTTGTAACTGCACGCAACTGATGATTTGGCTCAAAATAGTATGGTTTCTCATATTATTGTACGAACTGTTCCTGACTATAATGATTATTCCATTTATATTGATTTTTGTCTACTCATTGATAATTAATTTCTTGCTACTTGAACAAGATTGTGGAACTTTGGACGAAGAGAAAATTTAGGTGCGATTGTGGAAATTCAAAATTTGGGGAGTTCTACTGCAAGCTTTTTGCTAACAAAGATTTAGAGAATGTGGAAAATTCATATAATCATAATTTCAAAGGTTTGTATTGCACTTGCAATAGCCCATACCCTGATCCTGATGCTGAAGAACAAATGGAGATGATTCAATGCTGTATATGTGAGGACTGGTTTCATGAGGAGCATCTTGATCTTCAGTCTTCTGATGAGGTATGTCGATCATATTTTATGCTGGGATTCAACCTGCTCTTATATCTTTTCTTCTTTGTCTTATTCAGTGTCTTCTACGTTGTTGTTGCATTTAAGTCCCCTTAGATTATTTTTAACAAATATCAGATGGTAGTAGTTCTTTTTATTTTTATTTCTCAGGATACATTTAATTGTATTTCTGAAGTAGAACTGCTAAACCTACTACGGACACTACTAATTTATACTGTTGGCCATACCTCAAGGATAGAGCATTTTTACTGGATCCCTGTTGAGCATGTCTATATATATATATATATATGGTTTGAATGGTGGCGCTAAATATTACTATCTTATGCATGTCTGTCTTCCAATGAGGTACTGCCTTAATTTTATCTTCTCCATATGTGGAACAAGAGATTTTTTCTCTATTATTGTATTTTGGTCTCAGATATTGTTAAATTCATTTTTTCTTTTAATCTCTGGCCAAATATTCTTCTGAAATCCACATATTGCCAACAGTGCTAGAGCTAGTCCTTGACCCCCCGGGGGAGCGAGCTGTTAAAATAAGTCCCTGAAGTTCAGTTTGGTGTAATGCTTGCCAAAACATAATTCGCAAGAAGTACTTTCTGGAGAATCATATCAAACAAAGTAAGAGTCAGTAATGAGTAGTTTCTTGTCTAACATGATAGTTGGTAGTTGAGTTCAAGATTTTACTGTTTTTCAAGGTGCAAACAGATATATAGTATTTGGGGCATCTGAAATTGTTTCCTCAAGTGACCTAGTAAATAATTAATCCAACATGTATAATGAAACTACTTTTCTTAGATGTTCTTGATGAGAAGGCGTGAAACAAAATTTCCAAGCAAACATAATTGTAGCTTATTTTTACTTGTTTGTTTTACAATGTTAACATGCAATCATATGTAAGATAGTAACTCTAGTTCATTTGAATCTACATCCTACATACAGATTCCCCGAGATGAAGAAGGTGTACCTCTATATGAGGACCTAATCTGCCATGGCTGCTCAAACGTTTGCTTCTTTTTGACCCTTTATCCTCAAACTATTAAGGTAGCAGTTAGGCAACAGAATGTGCCAATTTCTGCCAAGGAGAAAGAAGTTATAGAAACTATTTTGCCTCTAGAGACCTCAGGAAAGCTGGAAAATCAGGATTGGTTGCAGGAAACCTCTACAAGCAAAGCTAATACAGAAGCTGTTGTTGAGAAGCATAATCTCCTGGAGGTGGAAGCTGATAGTAAAGCTTCAGAGGAATGTGACGGAGCTGCAGGTCCAAGTAAGACATGCATTTTGGGAATAAATTTGCTTGAAGCAGCACCAGATCCAGAGAAAAATGGAGCAATGTTTCTTTCTAAAAGCTGGAGAGAATCCCTCTGCAGATGTGGAAATTGTACAGACTTTTACACCCAGAAGGGAATTAGTTTCTTGCTTGACAAGGATGATTCTATTGCTGAATATGAAAAAATGGCAAAGCAGAAAAGGGATGAAAAGCTGCAGCAACAGCAGGGTCTTGAGATGAATTTTCTCGATAAGCTAGGCCATGTCGAGAAAATGGAGCTCTTGAGCGGCATTGCTGACATGAAAAATGAAATTCACTCCTTCCTGGTATTGCCAAAATTGTTGAATGTTTAATTTATTTGATTAGTGTCTCGGTGTCTTTGCATCTCAGTCCTTTATGAGAAAATTGGAATATGTTTTAAAATTGTCATTTCTTTGACAGGAGAGCTTTGACCAATCGAAACCAATAACAGCTGCTGATGTCCACCAAGTTTTTGAAAATCTTGCCAAGAAGCGAAAGCGTATGCCATAACTTGGTGGAATTTTTCTTGCAGGACATGCAACTTGCTTCAGGGTCATCTAAGTTGTACACGCATCAGCAAGCAAGGTTGCATATTGTGGCTCTTTATGTCATGCCATCTAACTCTAGTTGCTCTATTATAAGGACCCTTGAACACATGGGATGTGTTGCCATCGGTACTAAAAGACCACTCCCCCTATTTCTGCTTAAAATGCAATTTCATGTATAACCTAACCAACTATAGCTTGAGATTGTATGATTTGGAGTAGTGTACTTATGTTTGGCTCTTCATCCTAGACAAGATAAACTCTTCAATTATGTTTTAGAGGGGACTACTGTCCTTGTATATATGGACGGAAGTTTCATCCGGAATTTGTTCTACATCATTCTGCAGATTATTCATAATTGCTTGCACCCTTATTACTGTGGTTCCAGGTTGACAAGTTTTTTTCTCTTGGATGGGGATGGGATTGGGGCTTGCGTTCATGGCTTGAGTCTGTCATATGTGATGCTTAGTCATTTCCGGGCCATTTTTGATATGCTAGATTGAAAACAGTCCACATTGAGAAAGTCTTTGGACTTATCTTAGTTCTCTTTCAGCTGACCGCAGATTTAATATCCATTTTAGCATTTTGTGTCACAACTGTTTAGGTGGGTGTGTGAATTATTGATATCTCTCGAGTTCTTTGAGATTTGTCATCTTCCCAAGGTTTTGTGGCTATAATAAACCACTGAGGTACTTTAAGTGTGGTTTGGGCAAGTGTGGCGCTTGAGCTCGATGGTTGTTACATCATTAGGAATAGCTTGTTAATTCACTGCTTTGTTTGGCCTTTCATTCTGTGATCTGCATTCTACTCATTCATCATAATTTTAACTATTGAGTCCCATCTAAATCCATTATCTATTTGAAGCTTTCAACCCCTAAACACCCTTATGCGTCATATTCTTGAATTTGGACATTTGACTCCCACAATGTATGCAATGACTTGCGATCTGAGGAAGTAAGAGAACCTAACTTTCTTCTGATGCTCATTGAAACTTGATCTTTTGATGATGGCCCATTATGAAGACTTGGTCTTACCTCCCTCATGTGCAACCATAGTTTCTTTGCCATATCTGAGTCTGAAAGTCGAGATCACCAGAGGTAATCTCAAGATCTGATCCCAAGTCTTTGAATGATAATACTAATTGGACAAGAATAGTACCCGGAAAAGATGATTTGTCAAAGAGTCTTTAACGAGTATGGACAATACCTGATTGCCGCAACGGTCAAATTGAGTCTCCTACAAAATTAAAAAGCAGTCGCTCATCCACCTAAATCGTGGGACTGTCGGACTGAATTTCGCTGTCCACCGCTCTTCGATGCTGACAACATTTTAATTAATCAATTTTCTTTTAGATTAAAGGATGAATAAACCAATCTAACTGTTAAATGCTCTGATTCAATAGTAAAATATCGAAATGTATACCTTAACAAGCGAAGGTCCTAAGTTTTATTTATGCTCGATCTTCTATACATCTTTTAATATCGTTTTTATATTTATATATTATTAAAAAATTAATAAAATGAGAGAAAAATTTAAATATATATACACACATTCTATTATAATTAATGTAATCGAAAAGGTATTAAACCTTTTATTCCCACCTGTTATATAGAAAAGAGATTAATGATCACAGAAGAAATTTAAAAAATAGTCATCATATTGACTTAAGCTTCAAAGTAACTCTATTATTTATTCTCTTGTTTCGGACGTAATGGGAAATATTTGTATGACCATTTCAGAATTTCCATGTTCTTTTGCATGGCACGTCATGCTTTGCTCATGATCACGTCAAATTTTCATGCCTGCTTCCTTTTATAATATGATTCAATGAGCAATTAAATAAATATATTTTCCCTGTTTATTAAAATATAGAAAAATATGTTTGTTACGTTTATTTGTCTGGTCTGCATGCATTATTTTCATTTTGTTCACTGCTACATATTTTGCCCCGACATCAAAAGATGCTCAATTATTGAGATATGAAAAAGAAGCCTATACGATCTCTCTCACACACATATACTAGTATAAGCGGAGTTCAACGYGGTACTTCGTTTTAATTTAAATATTYGTTTATTAATTATTTTAAATTATTTAATTAATATAAGTAATTTTTAAACAAATGACTTACGTCGAAAAATATCATTCTCGTGCTATTGATTTTATCACTTAAAACCTCGATAGTGAAAATGTCCATTTGCTAGAAGAACAAGACAAAATCAGTTTTGAGAAGGTTAGAATAGATGAAAAAAAATATTGGAAGGCAGAGAAAGATAGTATTTACCGTGATGAATATTCTCTATAAATTTAAAAATAATAATCCGATACAAAATTTTAAAAAATATTAAAAACCCGCCAAATCTAACTCCATTCTTGCTTGGATGACAGTCCTCTGCAGTCATTATATGATCATGGACAGTAATGTTGATGGTCGAACATTTGATACCGTAATTCAAACCTAGTTGTATGTAAATTTTGGATGTTTTTACACATATTTAAGTTGAAACAAAGAATAAGTTGCATCTTGAGGTCAGATTTTCACACCTAATTTCAAAAGAATGGTCATATGATATAATATGACTTGATTGCTAGAAAGTCTTTGTTTATAACCTTGAACGGTCAGTGAAGGCCAATGACAAGAATTTACACAAGTCTCCTCGTTTACCTTTTGAGCTTGTTGGAAATATTTATCATTATTATTTGATTAGAATGAAAAGCTTACGTGTTCTGTGTGGAGGGAAATTATGATCCCTCTTCTTTTACATCAGAACCCCAAAAAAGTAATATTAAATACGTTCATATTTCTTTTCTTATTTAAATATACTTATCGTGAAATCGAATAAGGGAGAGACAACCAACCCCCAAGAACAGTAAATCTGGGTCCTGGGCGGTTGGGGGTTGAGGAAGTTTGTGGGGCAGCTTCTTCATATGCAATAATGTCATACTTTATTCAAACATGCAATATCTTCTTGCTAGGAAACACCCCCCCACCCTTCCCAMTCCCCAKTGCTTCCTCAAATAGACAAGAAATCAATTGAGTTGCTCCCTTTCTCAATTGGTTCTAAAGATAAAATTTGGAACAAGAGATTAAAGGTCGAATTCTGTAAAYGGTAATATATGAATTATTTCTCGAAAATAAGAAGGCTTTTTGTACGTATCGACTAAGTTATCATAATTTATTTCCTCCATGCATTTCTTYGGACTRGAGGTGTGACGGCTCCTAAGATGGGWGCTTSYACCTTTTGGAACAAAAGAAATCAATTGAGTTGAGATCCATCCACATTGCATCTCATATGAAAAAAGAAAATGAAAAATTTATACTCAAATTTTACATGTATTATATACTAATTTAATGATCGAATATCTAATTTATCGTCATTTTAAAAAAATTATAATTAATCACCAATAATATCAAGAAAATATAATTCTTCATGCTTCCAATTGCTTCTAGATAGATGATCATGCCATTTTTGTTCTGCGTGCTTTTGAAATTTCATCATATAAGTCCATGAAAATTTTCTACATTTACTTTTCTTGGAGAATCAGAGATCTTCTCCTCTTTCAATGAAAATGGGTCTACCTACGTATCAAAAGCCAAAGTATACTTCAAAAGTTCCTAGTATATTCATAAMWAGTAGTAGTAGCATTAATTTGGTACTAACCGTATGGTACAMCTGCAATTTTGGGCCACATAAGTTTTCTACCGACATATATTAATGAGTGAACCACCAACGATGGCGAGGCCTTCTGATCAAGAAGTCGGGATTCCACTCTTAATAAATACAGATTTCTTTACATTTTAATGTACTTTTAAATGTATCGCTTGTTAATTGATCTATTGAATCAAATAAAATTTTATATTCAATTCTTACTTAAAATGTTATGTTGAACTATGCATGAGAGCGAAGTCCTATATTTGGTACATATATTTATGATTTTGAACTATATACATATACACACTATACTATATGGGATATCTATTTATTGAGTAGCGGGCTACTTTGGACGTCACATGTACGTACGAATACAGTGCGACATCGTGATATGATAACTACTAATACTAATATTGACATTGTGTCTTTTTGCTGACTAGCCGTTGTAATAAAAACAAATGAAAAAAAGCCAGTAATTGCCTGCGATAGCATCTATAAAAGGTGGGTATGCTTGCGTTCACATGCACTAGTTAAACAACTCSTAACTACTACTACTACTAAATCTTGTAGGGTTGTCTTCCATCTGCATCAGGAACCAAAGCTACTATATACTGCTGCCATTATCTTGGACAGAGAGTGAGTGACCACTGCCATGGGAAATTGCATTGAAACTTGCAYACAACGAGGACGAGAAGTTGAAGAAAATGGAAGAAATGAAAGAGCAGTAGYGGAGAAAGCAGGAGGAGGAGGAGATGGAGAATTGCTCAAAGAGAACATGAGTAAAGAAACCACCGGTAGCCTGAGAATAAAGATCGTGTTGAAAAAGGAAGAGCTAGAATGGCTACTGTTTCAGCTTAAGAACAAAGAAGGGCAGAGATTGGAGGATGTTCTTGATGAGATTGAGAGAGGAAGACGAAGAATGCTTGGGTGGAAACCTTCTTTAGAGAGCATCACTGAAAGCCCTGAAGTGCCTGAGCAGATGGACAGATGAGTACTACTGTTGCAGTAGCCTTACCGACTTTGMTTTTCTCTTCCTTTTTCTTTCTCGTGTACAAATGTAACCAAGCTTTTTTATATGAGCCAGGAGCTAGTTAACTATAAAGGAAGGCCTATTTTGTAATTATGGTTTTGCCTTACTGCGGGAGTTGAGTATCTTGGTATAAGAGTAATATCTTACTTTCATTGAAGTTCATGGATGAAAAGGCGAGATCATTTTCCTTTCTATTTCTCTCAGGCGACATGTTATGGTTCCCTGAGGAAATTTTGGTTTAAAGGTGCATTTGATGCGGATTTGTCAAGTTTCTATTTTAGAGGACCACTACCTTTCAGCGTTCTGATCTGCTCATTTCGTTATCAAAGTCGTCTTTGGTGTTAATCACTATTAGTTAAAAAATAATGGACTACCCCTGTAGCCTCCACGGTATGTGTGTGTGTTGGTCTTTTGCCCTTTTCTAAAGTTGAGGACTTTGCTATCGAAAAGGTACAGGAGAAAGAAAGCTAGCTAATGTAATTGGAACTCAGTCAAAGGAAAAAATGAATCTGACTAAAGTCACTACTTCACATGCTTTCATGATTTGCTATTAGTTTCATTTTTCCTTGGGATCATACCCAGTGTTAGAATAAACCCCATTTTGCTGCAGAGATCATGTTATATTTCTCGAATGTGCTTTCACAGATTCACACACCACAGTAAGTCATGTCCTGGATACAGAGCTGTCACAGTTGCGTGAGCTATTAGAGTTCATATATAGAGATTTGCATGATTTGTGAACTATTCCGAGAAGTACTAGTCAAAGACTAGTTTGTTTAAAGTTCCAATCATTGTAAAATGAAAGAAGAATCCGTCTTCTGCTATCAGGGTCTTACAAAAAGACTCCCTTATTCTTGGTTCTCTTCAAGTTTTTTTAGCAGGGGATCTCCTWAAACATGAATATGGTTAAATCACGTAAGAATAAGATGTCTAACTGTGCCTTCRTGGATAAATCTCCWACGATGGCAAGTCACATCTTGAGTTATCCATGATATATGGCGAGGGAAACAGAGAGCCAAGGCACTTTGCAGGAGAAATAACATTTCCTTAAGCTTATTAAGAGAAATATATGAATCCTCTAACAGATCTTTTAGGGGTCGATTCCGAGCTGATTTTGAAGAATTATGTATTTTTGTCAATTTTCCCTTTCTACAGATTGTGCCTTCTACRGGACTTCCTCAAATATGGAGAAACAAGAAGTTCTTCTCTGACACAATATGTCTTACACTTGAGGAATTCATGAGTACCAAAAGGCTTATTTGCCCCAGAAAGAAGCCAACAATAATGAGTGACGGAGTCGGGAATTTAGTATTAGGGGATCAAAATATATATTTCCAATTTGCAGACCGAACTATACATTTTCAAGGCCGATTGGAGGAGAGGGAACCCATTTCAGGGGAAGAGAAATGGAAAATAATCATTGGTTTTAACTGTGCTTATAGCCATCAAAAGAAATATTACAACAGATTCAACTCTAATTCATTCATGATCATCAGCATATATATTACATCAACCCTGCTAGAGGTTTTAGAGGAATACTGCTTGGTGGTTAGTGATTTAAGTACTACTCTGTCCTATCCTCTTTAAAGTTCTTTCTCATGTTTAAAGTTGAAGCAATTATCTCTAGAAGAAACCAAGTTAACTCGATTAATTGGTATCTGCACCAGCTCACGAGCCACGTCATTGAATTCAAGACGCCCTCCATCTTTACATTTCGAAAGCAACCGAGCAGCTTCTTCCTTTGTCATCAAGATTTTCACCTTAAGCTCCGCTTTTTGATTCCCATTTTCCATATCACAAACCAATGGCTTGGTTTCAAACCTCACCCTTTTCGTAGATTTGCTTTTCATAGCCTTGGGTTGCAATGGCTCCTGATCTTCCTCCTCTTTGCATACMCCGACTCTCTTGTTCCCGACCCTGGCTTTTGCATTCAAGTTACTAATCTCGTTGAAGAAAGAAAAGAAGGAGGGCCACATCTGGAACAACAGAGAAAGAAGCAAGAGAAAACGTTTATGTATGAAGACGAAGGAGAAGATTGAAGAAGCATGCAGTGCAGGGTATCTACATATATATAAGCGACCAGCAGTCCATAGYTGGGGAAGTGTCATGAGGATAGACCTATTTGATGATCGACTGTATAGTACAGGACGTTCAGAATAATGTGATTTCCAGGCGGTCAAGGTCTTCCYAGTATACTGGGTTAGTCACTAGCCGTACAAGACGGTTTTGTAGTCCGTCCAAAATGATATGAGAAAATTTTAAGGACTCCACAAACAAAATGATATTGGAACTCCGAATACACATATTAAGATGAGGGAATAAGATGGAGGAGTTAATAAGATAGAGGAGAAGAAGGTTGTTAGACTCTAATCGCTAAACATATARTTCTTTATATATATTTTATATTGTTAAGAACGAAAGAAAGTATAYAATGGARAGTTAACAATAGATGTCTAAAGAGTAGGTATTAGAAGATCTTTGATCAATATTGAGTATTCGATGCTTTTTATATGTAACCCTTCAAAAAAAGATGTTTAACGGATCGAGTCGATTAAATATTAAGTTCGAATTATACACTTTTGCACGAGATAGAAAATAAGGATTAGCCAATGAGGTCCCGTGCAAATGATAAGTGCTGAAATCCTCAATTCAAAAGTCGRATTTCAATTTTTATCAAATATAGAMATCTGATTCGATATATTTACMCGTACTTTTCTAAGTGAATTAATTAAATAAAACGATTCGGACACTCATAAAAAGGAGAAGGAGCACTACTAAATACTCTGACCAGATCATCAAAATCATGTAGCTTATGTTGAACCGGCCTACTAGCAAAACGCGTTAATCTGTAATTCTTTCGTGAGAGTTTTGCTAACATGCTCTTATCAATGGGTAGAAAATTAGGGCAAATATTTTTATTTATGTTCCTTCAATCGACATCACTGGAAATACTTTCCCCACTTCGAGGGGCAGAAGACTTGGTTGGCTTTTGACTCAATAAAAAGCCTGGCCCGCCAATACGCCTTGGGCCTTGCTTCCTTCACAGTATTTGGACCTTGAATTTTCATCTCTTGGGCTTGCAAACCTGCTTTTAAGCCCAAAGGTTGAGTCCATTAGTCTGGACTTTTCAACGCTGGAAAGTYCGAAAGYATARTTCTCTTTCCTTTTTGCCTTCCGAATCACGAAAATCTCGATTGAGCTATTCTCTTCTGTGTTGTTTTGAAAATTTTGTATAACAATCTAAGAACAGAGAAGATGGGTGGCGGTGCACATGCCCTGAAGAGAATCCCTCGAATCAAATTTCCTCAGAGACATCCCAAGCCATCTGGGACTGGAAGTATGTTGATTCATTTTTTAGCTTGAGGAATCTTTTTGGCTTTTTATTTTCACGGTTTTCGTTTCTTTTATAAATATTGCTGGTTAGATTGAGATGTTGTTCTTTCCTTTACCATTGTGCCAAAATTTCGTAGATATTGGGGAAACTTTACCTATTTGGAACTTCTAGGATTCATACCTTAACTTTCTATTGTACTTTATTCGCGGTTGTTTCTGTAGTTTTGGAATTTCAATTGGTGTTGCTCTTTACCAGCAGTGGGTTTGTAAGATGTGATTCTAAAGAGCCTTCAATTATGGATAGTGTGCTTCTTGATATAAGCTTGATGTCTTTGCCCAGAGAGAAATAATAATTATGAATAAAGATATAAGCTTGATGTTGTCTTATCCTTACAGTTTCCCAGGTGCTATAACATGCAAAAGCTGAATGATGTGCAAAGGAATAGAATGAATAACTTTTGGAAGAGCATTTTACATGCTAAAGTTTTTTCAAGTTTGTATCTTTTTAATCGAATATCATCAATTCTACTGATAAATAAGATCAGAAATTCCTATCATAATTTGTTTAAGGGTGAGCGGTTAAAATGTTAATGGGTCAATTGCTCTTTTAAAGATTCGTATCAGATCAAATCTGGTAAGGAGTATTTTTCAAGTTTTATTTCTCTAATATTTTCCTCYTCTTTGATATTATTTCGGGATAGTCTTCCCAGTGCCTTGTTTGTCTTTAAAATAGAAAGTGGTAAGGTAAAATCCAACTTATTTATGCASAGAGTTTTATGGACTGCTCACTCCTGCCATGATGCAAGTCGCAAGGTTTATCTAGTTAAGATGTTAACTTATGACGTTCATTGTTTGTCATTGAAACTCAACCAGAAATTTTGTTGGGTCACTCAGATTCTTAAGGACTTTGACTGTTTCATTTGATGAGTCTCATTGAAACCCAATGGTGGCTTTCCATGGAAGGAGAAAAATGAAAATAAAGATGCTTATCCTTATTGGAACTATGCTGATTCAACAAGGCATCCATAAATCTATACCATGGTCTTTTAGGTTTTTTTGTCAATGTTTAAGATTTAATGATTGACATTATTTTCTGCAGGTTCTTCATCCCAGAATCAAGCTGCACCTACAACTGGGGAAGCTCCTCGAACATTTTTCTTGAGGTCCCCTTCCAACTTGACTGCAGGAGGAAAGGCTTCTGAACAGCCCAAAAGAGCTCCTGTGACTCGAGATGAAATTGAGGCTATCATGGTATGTGATACTTCCTTGGGTGATGAAATTCAAATGTATTTATCCTTGCCTACCTGCTCTGACTTCCTTTCTGCTGAATCATTGCATTTGTTCTAATGTCAGCAATTGTTTCATACTTGGGCGATTTCTGCTTCACTTTTACTTGGTTAATAGGTTGATAATAATATTGAGGATCAGATTACTTATCAAATTTGTTTGATTCATTTATGCCAATGAGACCAATATTGTTTAAAGAATAGCGTTTATTGCAAAATTAAATCACTCATGCTCAAGATTAATGCTTTGTAAATTGGTATATCAGATAGTCTCAGTAAAGGGAGTGGTAATGATTTGCCCTTTCTTGTGATAATGTTGCTGATTGTTAGTAACTGTTGTCATGTTTGTGCGCTGAACATTATTGGCAGTTGGGTGGCTGTCTGTGAAGATATAATGAAGCCCTGCAGGGGGAGGACATTGTTCGAGAAGATTTTACATTTGGCTGTATCTATGTGCATCTTGAGTGCAGTTGAAGGATCCTTTACCATTTAAATCAAACCAAATGTACTTTTTTTCCAGATTAGCAGGTGGTGTTTTACCAATTGATATCCTAGGTAAATGATCAATACATGCATTCTACCACTTTTGAACTTCCATTGAAGTGTGTAATTGAACTTCCATTAGCAGGTGGTTGTAGATCCAGTGATCATTTGTCAATGTGTCAATGACAAATTTCTCGAGGAAATTGGATTACCTCTTTCTTGATAATCAAAGAAAATCTGAATCGTGATTCATGAATGACATGCTCATGATAATTATAAAATATCAGCATTTTGCTGGCTGTAGACCACACGTCAAATATGCAAGCCTGCCTGCCTGCCTGCTGATTTGATTAGGTTCATCTTGAAATTTGAACGAGGACCATTTATTTTCTGTGCCTTTTGAGAAGATTCTTGTGATCCCGAAGGCATATAAACCCAGAACAACTTKATCTCTAGATCGACAGAAGATTAACGATGGAACTTTTGCAAGATTTGGTTGATGTAAGGCCGGGCATTCTGTCCACTGAACATGCAGCTAGGATGGTAGAGAAGAGAAGGAAAAGCCAATTAATCTATGGATTAAAACGAGAATTATAGGTGATGTGAAATCAGAAAATCGTCTGTTCTTAACCAAGTCTAAGATAACCAAACTGCTAAAATGCTAAGATGATGCAGTAACGCACCATGCATCTAACATCGATATGATTCATTATTAGTTATTATGCAGCTAAAACTAGTGATGATTTCAGAGGAGTATATGTACAAATGAAAGCCATGTAGAAAAGGGAAACAAAAGGATAATGAACTTATGGTTTCTTTTCTACAGTGGTTTCAAGTATGGCAGACTTGGGATTAACCATTGGTGGCCCTTTTTCACGGCGTTCAAGCTCATCGAGCCTGAAACTGACCAATTTATCCCAATTGCCACCTTCAAATAGGACACCTGCYTTCCCATCAGTGATCCTCTGGACAATGCCGCAGTACATGTAAAATGGATTGTTAGGATTCTTCACAATCACAATCATGCCCGGTAATAGCATTGGAAATTCAGGTGGATTTGGCTTCTTCACCAAATTTTGATCAAAACCAGCACTAGCAGAAGCTTGAGACTTCTTGGGAGGTGGGTTTTGTTCTATGAACTTCTGCAGACCCTTTTCTCCACCTGGAAATCCCCCAGTCAAGCCCAATAGCTCCTTTTCGAATCCATCTTCTGGGAAACTTTCAACKGTTGAAACTTCTGAAGTTTCTCGGTTTTGTTCTGTGGTTGATGAAGGATCCAGCGAGACGGTCTTTTTAAGCTCTTCTTGGAGACCTTCTTCTCCATTGCAGAGTCCTCTGCCTCCCAGAACCTCAAAGAGGTTGAATTTTGCAGTGGGACTTACATGGATGCTTGATGTTTGTCTTGGAATTGGGAAGGAGAATTTATGATTGGAGTTGCAGGAACTGTTTTGGCCAAGAAAGATTGATTTGTGAAGGAGAGGACTCTGAATGCTCGGTAGCTGGAAAGCAGCAGTCATGATTCAGCAGAGTTTATCAAGAATGAGGCTGAGAATATAGAAGAAAAGGCACCAAAAATTACAGTCAAATTGTCCTTCAATTTTTGGCCACAAATCATCCTTTGTTGATTGGTACTCTTTTATCTCGACTCTGCTGGTGCTACACTACCCCAAGGTGTCAAAAGTGTATCAGGAATTTTGTTTTTATCACCGGCCATTCTCATCGGAGTAGATCACTACAAATCAATCTAAGTTGCACAACATAATTTGATACGATCTCAAAAGAATTTTTAATTTAAAATTCTTTTAATATAGAGATTTAATCACGAATTATTTAAGAATCATATTTTAAATTAATAATTGAATTACCAATTATAYAAACAGTTAGATTATAAATCTGATGAATTTTGATTTTTTTTCTAGAGAAGATCCATTTGGTCTAACTCTTGATCCAATAAAACATTCTTCTCCCATTTCAACAAAATCATTGTTTTACATGCTCCTTGATAAAGAATTTTTTTTATAATAAAAAATAAAAAAAATATGATCATTAGTTTAACAAAATTCCGACTTTTCTTTCAACTCGCGTATTGGAACTAGTCCAAGTATAGCCAAACTGACCCATGCTTTCGAAACTTTCGCCCCTAATGTCTATTGTGGTTACGGCCTATWATGAGTTTTGCAAARGATTCGGGCCCCTTCTACTATTTTATTGGAATAGTGGGCTACCAGTCCAGGCCYAATTASTATTGAATAAGTCTATATAGTAAGTTGGTCTAGTCTTGAGATGGGCCTGATATATAACTGCCCTGAAAGATACCATGAAAGCCCTTCGGCCCAAATTGCCATAGAGGATTTCTGAGAAWAAGAAGAAAAAGATTATGAAAAAGGTCCACTATTCTCACCCYCCAAGCAACTCTAATTAACCAAATATGTTATTTCATTTAAATCGATAAAGAATGTCCCTTGCTAGTAAGGATGTCACCCTCCAAGCAACTCCACTAGGAAATAATTCTATTACTAAAAATGTTAAAAGTTATTAATTTAGTTCAAATTTCTTTAAATATTATTTTTTTAATCATTCATTCACTCTCCTAATAAGACGATCTATGATTCAATATTTTTAATTAATAATATTAAACAAGTTAAGATGTGTATTTTATTTGAAAAAATATATATATGTAAATGTGTTTGAATAGAATTGAAAAGAGAAAATAATTTAATATTTCTCTTTTCATCACTTTTCAACTCACAAACGAATTTTTTATTTCTTTTAAACTAAAAAATAATAAAAAATTATAATTTCTTTCATTTTCTTTTCTGAACTCTCAAATAATTTAGACAGGAAAAACTACTTTTCTCCTCTCTTAACTCCTGGAGAGAAATCTACAAATGTCAAGGGGAACCGCCGTGGTAATTACCAACTTCTCATAAGGGCATTATGGTTATTTGAGCCTATTATCCCTGATACCCCCAGTAGTCCAATACGATTCACATTTTAATTTCGCAGCAAACATCAAACAATCGCCTCCGATCTCTCGCTCGGAAAATTACCGTACAGTTTCTCATCACATCACCTTCTCTGAACTCAAAATCTTTCTCTCTCTTTCTACATATATATAGATATATATATTCAACTTCTCCCTCTTGGGGTGTATGCTCAGTCATTGGGATTTCGATTTTGCCCTAATAGAGCGATCTGATTAGTCGAAGTCAGCAAGTTTTCAACACTCAGGTTCCAGGCGACAGAAATTTTAAGATTCCGGTTACTTCTCCACCGGCGACTTGTTAGTTGACGGAGTATATGGGGGTTGAGTTTTAGTCTTGAAGCCGAAGAATTTAGGGTTCAGTTTGGTTAAAGGTTAGGTTTTTGCGGGCTTTGCTAGAGAAATTTTAAGTCGAGTACAGTTATGCCCCGGAGTTCGAGGCATAAATCACACAAGCAGAGCAAACACAAGGAGGCCAAGGATTATTATTCGGACTCAGACGAGGATGTGAAGATGAAGGAGAAGAACAGCAGTAAGGAGGAGGGTGGGTCGGTTAGGGCTAAGGATTCAAGCCATTCCGCTTCAGGAGAGAAGCGGAAACTTTCTTCCTCTCTGCAGKTGAAAGAGGGGAAGGATGGAAAGGATCTTGGAAATGGGGACGCTTCAGAGGAATACGTGTCCTCAAAGAGGCGGAAGGAAAAGGTAGAGGGCGGCAGTGGGAATGATAGGTGGAATGGTGGCGGAGATGAAAAAGTTGATGTTGTGGGTATAGAGAAGGAAATGAAAGTGGAAAGCTCAAGAAATGATTCCGACAAAGGTTTCAAATCTAAGGATTCGAAGGGTTCAGGGGATTCAAAGAGCAAAAGTAGCAAAAGGCACGAGAGTGGTGGTGAGAGGGAAGAGAGGAACATGGGTTCAGTGGTGGAGAAGGAGGAAAGTAGGAGCGGGAGTAGGAGTGACTCGAAGAGGAAGTCTGAGAAGGAGTCTGGGCGGAAGGAGGGGAAGGAATCAAAGGAACTAAAGGAAAAGGAGCGTGGGTATGATAGGGACAAAAAAGGTCAGGAAAGTAAACGGGAGTTGGAGGTGAGGGCTGCAGATGGGGATGTAGCAAAGAAGCAAGCATCACAGTTAGATGATGCTTTTGAAGATAGACCGGGCAAGCGAGGTAGAGAAAATGCTGGTAAGGTACCTTAATAATGAAGTGCGTGATTGATAATGTTTTCTTTCTTTTGCGAAACTCATTCTTTCATGTACTCGGGTAACCATTTTCTTGAAATGGACAGGACTTATAAGTTGTAAACTTGTTCTCTTTGGGTTTGTATTTCCATATAGGAGCTTCCATAGTGAAGGTACCTGAACCTACCCCCACCGTAAAGAAGAAAAAGAATAAAGATTGAAAACTTAGGAAAACGGATCTTTGGATTAGGTACATTGTACTTTCTGAAGTAAATCTACTTGGAGAAGTAGATGTTGCTTAGGTATCAGATAGTACCAAGTGCCTGACTTGTCTCCTCATTGGAGACAATTGATTATGGGATGTTTAAGTTTCCATATTTAGGGCAAGAAATGTTTTGTTGCACCATCATGGGATTTTGATTGGGCAGGGTTAGATTCAATGATTGTCTTTATCTTTTATTTTGCCAATGCTTGTTGTCCGCTCAATTGTTCAATTTAGATATTCATGTCCAATGGCACATTAATTGTCCCTTCTTGAACCATGTATTTTGACATAATTCAGGGAATGTGACTCCTTTTCAGGGGCATATTCCCTGAGGAAAGAAATGTCTATGCTGCTGATTTTTTCCGTTATGTTATATTAAGGATGAGACAGTGCAGGTATTGCACTTTCCCKACTTCGTCAGTTCCAATTATTTTGCGTGACCCTTGTTTTTGCTGACTTTATTATGCAGTCACGAATTTTGTAACATTATTGCAACACTCAATGCTTTCTGATGATCATAGTTYGATGCCTGCTTGCCACTAAATTGAAACTCAAATATTATATGTTTAAATGGAGCACTGCTAGTGCTTTAGTTTGAGATGACAAGCCCATCACTTTGAAGCGCAAATATAGATGAGTTATTGTATCGAACGTTGATGTTAGATATATTGCATATTACTGTTTTCTATTATTGTTGGAAAATAATAATGCAGTGGAATTTAATTTTTGAGATTCTTATTCAAACATGGGTAACTATGCATGTAAATTTGAAGTCTAGAATCACAATGGATTTTCCTTCCGTTGGACATTAGGGGCAAATCAGGGAGTAGTGTAAATAATGTTTTATTGCTATAATGACTATATCTTTGCTTCTTGCTATTGAAGACAAAATCTTTTGACTTTCCTTGTGAACTTGGTTATGATGGCTTTTGTAACTTTGTGCCTTCAATTGAAGCAATTATGGTTGTCCGATGGAATTTTATTTTTGTCAGTTGTTTTTGGAGAGGGATGAGGGGGCAACTAAATTATGATTCTTGCAATGTATTTCTGCAAATGATCGAGTTCTTTTCTTCTCTGTATATAACTGATTGATGGATTCATGTCATCATTGTGATAGTTCAGATTATTTTTGTTGGGGGTTTTCTTCAAAACATTTTCCTTAGAGTTGGCAAACTGCTTTCCTTTTGCTTTTTCTTTTCCTTTTTTGTGTGGGTAATATGTAGTGATGGATGAATAATTTATATTACGTTTATTAATCATATTGATACCTATTGGTTTGCAGAACTGGCTCTGCAGGATGAATCCCGAAATCCTGAACTAGAGAAGGAACTTGAAAAGAGGATCCGTAGAAGGAGCGAAGGCTCCAATGATAGAGATAGATATCAAGATACAAGAGAAAGTGATGAGAGACATCTTACTTCTAGAGTTGACCGTGGCAAGGATGGAAAGTACAAAGATGAAAGGTACAAGGACGGTAGTTATGGGGATAAATATCAGGACACGGTTGAGAAAGATGATCGGCACAGAGATGAAAAGTATCGGGAAGATGCTGAGAAACATCATGATGACAAGTATCGTGAAGATGTTGCCAGAGACAGTAGACGTAGGGATGACAAGTACCGTGAGGATGGTGAGAGAGAGAATAGAAGAAGGGAGGATAAGTATCATGAAGATGCTGAAAGAGATGATAGATGCAGGGCTGATAAGTATCGGGAGGATGGAGAAAGAGATGCTCGGCGCAGGGATGATAAGTATCGTGATGACAATGAGAGAGAGATTAAACGCAGGGATGATAAGTACAGGGAGGATGGTGATACGGGGGGTAGACGTGATGATAGGTACTATGAAGATGGAGAGAGGGATGATAGGCATAGGGACGATAAGTATAGAGAAGACTGTGATAGGTACAAGGAGGACAAACGTCGCGAAGACTATGAGAGGGAGAGTAGATATAGGGATAGCAAGCAAGGAGATGAGGTTGATAGAGAGAAGAGACTCAAAGGCAAGGATGAACGATCTTCGAGAGACCGGTCTGGTGATAAGTCTGATGCTAAATATACAAGAGAAGAGAGTTACACTTCAGAGCTTCATTCTAGGAAATCAAGCATCTGTGATGGTAGTCCAATTTACGATGATCGGGTTAGGGTGAAAGAGGATCAGGGAAGAAAAAGAACCTCTGATAAASAGGAGCACAGTGATGTTAGATCACRAAGTACCAAAGATCAACGATATGATTCRGAGAAAAGATCTTCTAGCAGCACTAGAGTTGACCTGGTCACTGATAGAGGGAGGTCTTCCTCCAGGATTGCTGATATGGAGCTCACTCCTAACCGCAGTAGATATCAAGGTTCTCCCAGTTCAGTTACAAGAGATCATTACAGGTAACTTTTACTTATCTTAGGTGTGCAGTATAAGTAGGCACTAGTCTTAGAAATAGAAAATGAGCTGATTTAAGATAGCAGGTTTATGGAATACGTACTAAGTTTCCAAATGCCTTTTCTTTTCATGCTTTATGTTATGATCACTCTCCAAAGTATTTGAAAAAGCTCGTTGTTATCCCTTGTTTTTTCAGCCCTGGTTGTAGTGCGAGATGGATATGTATTTATTGAGGAGAAATATTTTAAAGTGAGAGGAAGACCTCCCCAGTTAATGCAAGTATTTGAGTGGGCTTCTCTCTTTGTTCTTTAAGTAAATAATTGCCCCAGAGATTGCCTCTTTCACTTTGTTCACTCGTGATTCCGCTGCATAGATAGTCCCAATCTGTTAGATCATGAATATAAACTCTTGATTGTCTCCTCTGCATGTGCTGGGCTGGGTTTTTTCTTGATAATTTGGGCACTATGACATACATATGTTAAGAGAGATTTGTTTTTGCATCATTTGATGCCTTCACATATGCTGCATATAATCCTCTCCAGAATGTATTTAGGGGATGAACTTAAAACTGTTTTTTGTCTGACTATGTGATTAGTATCAAAAGTATTGAAGCATACAAGAATCTTACGTTTCTTTTTCTCCCCACTTCTTCTAGAATTTCAAAGCAAGAGGAACCAAAATACAGGGAATATGCATATGAAGAGAGAGTTAGGCATAACACAACCTCGATTAGAGAGTACAGCAGTGGTGCTGGGGTAAATGAGAAATTTTCATCATCTCGTACAATTGAAAAAGTTGTTCCAAAGGAGGATGGCCATTTGGGAGACTTCTCATCTGAAAGGCGCCTGAAAATGGACATTCAAACTTCTCCCAGGCAGATGATTGACAAGTCCCCTTCATCCACAAGTGCAGACCGCAGACATTTTAGTAGATCTGATGCTAGACGGAATATTGATGTTGAAGAATATGGGCAGAGGAGTGGTAGTTCCAAGGATCCAAAAGATTACTTTGGTAAAGAAGGAAGGGGAAGCCGTGAGATGGAGTCTCTAGCAGGTGATGAACTTTCCCAAGGTGATGGAGACATGTTATCTGTTTCTTCAACTTTTGCTAGACAGAACCATTTGTCTAGCAGTTCCAAATCTCTTTTACCTCCTCTCTTTAGGATGACGGCTGACAGTCCCTCAAGTTTTGGATCTTCTGATGATGACAGTAGATTGAAATTTAGCAATCGACATAGGAGAATTAGTGATCCTAATATGGGAAGAGTGCAGGGAAGCCCTTGGAAAGGTGTTCCAAACTGGCCTTCTCCCGTGGCTAATGGTTTCATGCCTTTCCAACATGGTCCTCCTCCTGTTGGTTTTCATCCAGTGATGCAACAGTTTCCTGCTCCACCAATATTTGGCGTCAGACCTTCTATGGAGTTGAACCATCCTGGGGTTCCTTACCATATGACTGATGCCGACAGATTTTCTGGCCATGGACGCCCCATGGGATGGAGGAATCCAGTGGATGATTCAATTCCCCCTCCTTTGCATGGGTGGGACACAAATAATACTGCCTTTGGTGAAGAATCTCACCTTTATGGAAGGCCAGATTGGGAACATGGCAGGAGCATACCTAGTGGCCAAGGCTGGGAGACAAGTGGAGATATGTGGAAGGGGCCAAAGAGTGATGCTGGTATGGAATTTCCATCTGCTCCTGATAAAGAGAATCAATTTACTCATGGCTCGGTAGATGTGGCTTCGGCTGACCAGTCAGGTCAACAAGTTAAAATTGAGCAAATGCAACCTGATATTTTTGCTGAAAGGGTTGAGACTATTCAATCAAGTGATGTATTGGAACAGAAAACTCCAAAAGATACAAATCCTATTATTGAGACTATTAATGTCCCTAAAATGTCACAGAAGGATGATGCTCAGCTTTGTCATGTTTATCTTTCCATGCTTGACATATCTGYCGAACTTACTGAGCCTGAGTTATATAGCAAGTGCGCTGGTTTGATAGCTCTGGATGGTAAAAGGATATCTGATCCTGAGGAATCCAAGATTTTGTATGTAGAGGTAAAGTTCACAGACCAACGTTCTTTTTTCTTGTTTCTTGTTTTGGGGTTTGTATATTTTCTCGAAATAGTATGATGGCTCTCAATTATGAGTTTCTTGTTTTGTTTTAACAGGATGCGGAAAAAGCGAAACAAAAGAATCCAAGTTCAAATTCAAGTGCTTCACTCTTTGCCACCGTTCATGATTCTCTCATGCAGGTATGTGGATTGCATTTGAAAGGTATATGGTGTTGACATGTCGCTCTGAATTCATACAATGTGGAGGGTGTGATTACTTGTCAATAAAACTTCGTATTTTACCTAAATTATGTAACAAGGAAGTTCTGCTAATGTTTGTGTTCTTGGATTCTGTTGCAGAAAGCTATGACGCTTTACAAGAAACAGAGAGAAAATTTTAGCATCTCTGCTGTAGAGAATCCTGCATTTGTTAGCATGCAGAACACCACTTTTCTGAAGTCTGATTTGGAGAAACTGAGTTCAGCGGACAATAAAGCTGAGGAACTGGTACCTGCTGTTGATGAGACACAGCCAGATGATATGCATGCAAATTCTGATATGGAAGTTCAGATGCCAATTAGTCTTCTGAAGTTGGAAGAAGTTTCTACTGATGCATCTCCAAAGTTGGATGGAACCGCCATTACCAATATTGTCGATAAACCAGAAGAGGCAACATACTATGAAAGTATGGAAGAAGAGAAGGTCAATGATCCAGAGGTGCAGAACCGTATTGCTGACAACTCTGTATCCTTGGAAAATGCTGAACCATCTGATGATAATTTACCTGCTAGGATCGAAGAGGTGACAATAGTTCCCAGCAGCAACTCTATGGGAGATCAGTTGGCAGACAGAAGTGAGGAAGAAACAATGCCTGATACTAAATGTGGCTCCTTGGTTTTGTCCGAGGTGTCCTCTAAGGCATGTGAGGTAGAGATGCTGGAGTCAATTGAGTCTGGATCAGTAAATTTAAGTCGGATACATCATTCTCCTGAAAATACACATTGAGACAATTTATTTTTGGTTCAGTTTTTTTCAAATGCCGCCCGTAATTTTCAATTTCAATATCTATGTGGCTGCTCTCATCTTAGTTAAGCAATAAAGATTTTTGAGTTTTTTTTTTTTAGCATATATCTGTGATATTTTCTAGGAGATGGGTACTATCCAGGGTTCTGTTGCTTCTGTGATCGTTGAGTTCTYTCTGGTCATCATAATGATGCCTCTTTCTCAATTATCAGGTACTTGTCTCTCGTCATCATATTCTTTCTGTTGCCTCCTCTCTTGTCAGTTAAGGGTATCTTGTTCTCTTTTCTTTTTCTTTTTTATTTTTTAAAATTTTAAAATTAAAACATACTAACTACATTCTAATCTTTATTTTTAGGTAGATATAAGCATTTCAGGAAAATAACATTTTAGTGAGTAGCTAAGTAACCTGATTTATCCTTTTGTCTTTGTTCACTTTTGGACATATGATGAGGCTCTGGTTCATAACGTTTCTTCAATACGTGAAATAGAGTCAGCTGAGTGTAATGAGAACTCACGAGTTTAATAAGTTTTATTTATTAAACAAAATTAATCCTGTACTTTTCCCTTCTCTCCTTTGTTCTTGATCCCTCTCCTTGTTTCTACTGTTGATCTTTTGTGGTTCACTCGATTTTGATTATCTTGTTACTCCCTCCATTACATAAAATGATACATAATAGTTAATTTTTTTTTTTTTGGTAAAATGTAAATAAATTGGATGCCCTCATTGAATTCATTGTTCAAATTTAGCCCACAGGGATATTTTAGTCTTATTCAACGACTGACTGGTCTCATTCCTTCAATTCCCCTCGTCTGCTCTCGTTTTCTTTCGCTTCGTATAATTCGGTCCAAACATCTCAATTCATCCCCATTTCTTTATCTTTCGGTCTAGCTCGTTTCATGTAACGGCATAATTATAATTTTCATTAACATTCTAGATTAATCTTAATATAAATATGCACAAATTAAGTTGATGGTTAAGTGAAAGTGAAATTTTTAACTCGATTTTATTTACGAAGTCATTCGAATTGTCTCGTGAAATGAGAATACAACAAAATGCAATWACGAAAATCAATAGATAAAAGAACATAATTATCTTGKTGATTAAGATAACATTCCCTTTTGGGTCCCAACAAATGGTAAGCATAATCCAGCGGCAAATTGGGACAATGTTTTGCCTCCACTGATTACCCGAAAATATCCTTACGTAGGGAACGCAAAGAAGGGGCAAAATTGACATCTTACGTTTAATTATTTCCTCAGCATAAACAGTGCTACTACTAACCTCCACCCTCAGCATAAACAGTGCTGCTACTAACCTCCACCCCCAGTCATGTACTGTTTTTTTTCCTTCGTTCAACGACTTTCCAAAAACAAAAGCAACTTTTCTTAGCTCCGTCTCTTTCTCTCTCTATCCTCCTCCTCCGGCTCTGTATTATTCTGCATATCGTTATCATCGTGCGGCTTCAGGTTAGAGCTTGATTTTAATTTTCTCCTCTCGAGGTTTTACTTTTTATCTATAATTTTGGTGTTATGATGTAGACTTGTAGTAATCATCCTCGAAAGAAAACTTGCAGGGTCCTAAATTAGAAAGAAAAAATAGTAACTTTGTGCTAAGTTAAGATCACGGAGAGTCAGGCTGTAATAGGAAGCGGAGTTGTGTGGTTGAATGCTGCTGTTATGCTTGTCATTTACTTGCTGTTACTTAGATTGGTTTTAAAATTTGATTTAGTTGGATTGGGTAGGTAATAGTAGAATAACATGAATCAGATCGTTCTTGAGTGTGATGGGAGATCATGTCATGTGGTTATTGCTTTAGCTGAGGCAGAAGTTTGTACATGAAAATAGTCTTGATTCTTGAGTATTATTGGTTCTTTTATCTGATTATGTGATTTATTTCTGAGTTTTGCACATATATTAACAAGTTCACTCGTTCAATATTGTTGTGTTATACTCAGTGGTAAAGTTTTCTTTTTCCAATTAACTTAGTTTCCCAGCTAAAGACACCAGGTGAGAGCTAAAAGAAGCAATTTTATGTATGCTGGTTAGGTGGATTGGGTGCTTAATTGAGATCATAACAGATTGTGAATGTTGTTGATTGGATAAAGCAAGCCACGGCTCGGTGCGGCTGATCACTGGAGTCATTTATGATAAACATAGTTAAAGTTTGAGTACTTTTTCTCTTGCGACAACACAAAATACAGCTATTTTCATTTTGTCCTAGAATGATGAGTAAAGAGAATTGTTCTTAGTTAGATTATAGAATGTTCATACTGTTCTAGGTTGGAACTTCTATTGACTATTTTGGTCTATCTTCTTTTTTTGCTTTCAGCTGCTTTTATTTCGTTACAGCATTATGTTTTTACAGAGATGCTGTCTTCAGATTTTGCTTAAAGTTTTACCTTGTTTAAAGTATTATATACAATTTCGGATAATATACTTTTGATTGTTAGTTCTGTCAACAAATTTCTGATTTTGTCTTGAATCCTATAGTATTGACAATATTAAGTTTTCTTGCTGAGAGTGAACATTGAACATTGTGGCAAATAGAGGATTATTTTATTYTTCTTCTAATTTCATTTTAATTTGATTATAGATATTGCTTTTGTGGCTGGAAGTAAGCTTCATGGGTGATGGTCCTCGAGGAATAGATGTCTTCCCGGATCACTTCCACGTTTCAATTTCTGGTGGAGATCCACTCCGAAATCAAGCTTCCTCTGTCTCTGATTCAAGAACTGATAGTTATTCTAGGTATATCTTCCTACGAGAAATAATGAGAAAATAAATTCTTCACTTTGGAATGGTTCCAGCCTAATTCTTCTGTTTTCTGTGTATTAGGGTAGGTCCAGTAGCCATCCTTGGGCTCAACGAAAATTGATGACTGCTGCATCAATGTTGAAATTTTTTAGTTTACGGGGTCTTCCTTGGGGATCAGGAGCAGATGGTCAGGACAAGGTTGACTATATAAAGTTTTAGAACATTATACAGTTACTGGTTACATTTATGGAAAAGCAACAATCATAATTATCATCTCATGCAGGTTGTCCTTAGTACTACTGAAGTTGCATCACTTCGATCAGAGATCAGTGATCTAGAAGAAAGGGAAGCTCATTTAAAAGCTCAGTAAGGAACAATGATTCTTAATTCTTAGTCCTTTGGTGTTCTCTTATTAAAGCTGACCTGGAAGAGRGGCATATTAAAGCTGACAAATCTGTTTTGCATAGGTTAGAGCATCTAGATGAAATACTGAGATCTGCTCGGCTGTCRGGTTATCTGTACATAAGAACGGTAAAAACTGTTGACACATGCTATATCCCGAACTTAATTGGTGATGAATTCTGCTGTGTTCTGTGCCTTTTGGATACTCTGATGACGGTGCCTTTTTTGTTGGTAGAGATGGGCAACACTACCCGGAGAACCTCCTCCTATTGATGATACTGAAGTTGACGACTGGCTACCACGATTTCTTGTCCTCCATGGATCATGTATTTTTTTGTATTTATCATCGACAGGTAAGAAATTTAGCTTCTAGGTTGACAGCAACTGTTTTGTTGTAGTTGAACAAATTTATGGAAATAGATTGTTATATTCAATTTCATTTCATCTGTGGACATGTTACTGTATATCTATCATGATTGAAAATGTGCATAGATGTCCCAGCCAATTTTACTGGAGATATTATTCTACATTTGAAACTCCGCATGATGTCTAGGGTTATCAAACAGGAAGATTATATGATAGATAATTTCCCTTGTTTCCATTTGTATAAAGTCCGGGAATTTTGGGTTAAAATTGGATTTCAATAGGTTCAACCTGATTTAGGAACTTTTCTGAATTTGTGGTAGGTTATTATCTAATTTATGCTTCTCCTAAGATATGACGTACTGCTGTCTAGTCATGTGGGAATGTAACTTGTAATAGATTGCATGGTATCTTCTCTGTCATTGGCCTGTCTATTTGGTTACTCAATCATGGAAATTATTTGTCCAAAAGCTTCTTGCATTCTTTCGGTATAAATTTTTGGTAGAACCTAAAGTAACTATTTTGCAGATTTGAGCCCCCAGGATTCCGCGCTGCTGCCAGATGTTGTTGAAGTTGGTCCCCTTCCAGATCTTATACGTGAGGATGAGGAAACCAGATATTGCTTTTACATCTTAACTCRTCATGGTCTGCGGTATGAATGCTCAAGTGCTTCTAAGCTACAGGTAGTTGTTACTTCTGAATTACCTCTTACTCATTGATTTCTATCTGTATTTGCCGATCCATGCATCTGCCAGTGTGTGTTATATCTTATTTTATTCATCAGCATGACTTCCTCATTAAGAGTTTCATTATGATCTGACATGTCAGATTTCAGGCAAGGTTTTCAGTGTTGAGGAACCTAGATTTATGAATCAGAACGACTACCCTTCTCTTTATTCTTTCTCCTATGACTACTAATCTGAAATTTTTGGGCATATTTTCTTGGTTGATGGGTTCGGGATTGAGTTGCACATCTAGTAATAGGTTTCTTTCAAATCCTTGCCAATTCAAGAAGTTACTCAGAGAGAGATCCCGAACAGAGTTATCATACGTTGGATTCGCTTCTTCTCCTTTGAACATCAGAACTGTCACTAGTTTCTCTCTTTTGGCTCAGGTGGAATCTTGGATGGCAGCCTTACAAATTGATTGTAAATTGGGATCCAGCTCTCAAGATCCGGATGATTAAAGGGAAACGTGACAGTATCCTAGAACTGGACAATAACTTGTAAATATATTCAAATATCAAGTAATCTTTTATTCCTGACTGCAACACCATGAAGGGATTTGTACATAGCAAATATCTTGCTGAAACAATAGCCAATGATGCATGTTATTAGTTTCAGGAGATTTATCCATGATTTGCAGGAATTTTCTGTTTCAAGCTTACTTCTGAACCCTCTTTTTCATATTGACAATGGCAATATTTGATCTAGCTGCAATAATTCTACTTCAATTCCGGRTCTTGGTGCCCTCCATAAACACAAGTTCCCAGCAATCTTGAAAGTAGGCATGTTTTGTTGTTGATGACATGAATCTAAAACCTTTGCAGATCAGAAGTATGTCCCGTGTTTTGTCAATTTTGTTTCTGCAGATGTTATTTAAAATGCCCTCATCTTAACATGAAAGTGGAATGAAAGATTGAGTTCTCTTAATTCCCTTTGTAACCCTCGGTCTTAGGATTTCAAGATTCAATGTGGTCTCTCTCCAATAAGATCCTTTTCAAATGTAAAAGCAACAAGAGGCCAATAGGCAACACAACAATGAAATCATTTTCTGTCTCTATGAGTGCACACGTGTTTCATGTTCTCATAAGATCTTTTCACAAGTTGAGCATTATCTATAACTCAATCTTCTYACGAATCTCATAGCATATATTTTCTATGTTGGATATAATTTCCTTAGGTTAGGATTTAAGCAATTAAAGTATTAGGTTCTGTTCTTTTTGTTGTTCGCGAATTATTTTTYATTTTTAATTTGCAAAGGGTAAYGAAAGCCCGTTATTTTTCATACTTTAGAAAATCCAATTTTGAAAATAGAAAAATTGAGTTTCATTTTTCCCGTGTGTCTGGATAATGAGAAGATATCAAACAGGGCAGACTAACTAACGGTGACAAATCAGATTACGTTCAAGTTCAACCTCTCAGCCCAATCCAGCTAGGGTTTGAGTTTTGACTTAAACCAATCAACGGCACCTTGGGAAATGCGCTTTTCGCCAGTTGTCGACGGTAGAAAAAGGTACAACTTCTTAATCTCCGCGTACAACATCATTTCGTTGTCGCTTCTTAAACCAATCAGGATTAGCCATCACTCGCTCAAAAAGCCATCACTCATTTGATTCTTACTCTCACTCTCTTTTTGCTCTCTCTCTCTCGCTCTCTATAAAACCAAAGCTTCGGCGCCTGAGGGAGCTTTTTTCTTCGATTGGAATTTGTAGTTGATTGTTGATACAAAAAATGAACTCTCAGATTTGCAGATCTGCTGCTCGAGCGGCGAGGAATCTTCTGTCTGCGTCCTCTAAGCAGAGCTCTCGTGGCTTTTCCGGTAAAAAACACACACATTGACTCGGGATTTATCTTCCACAATCTATATGTATAGAATGTCTTGACGCTATGTTACATAATCATATTCGTTGGAGATTCATTTAGTCACACCATTTCAACAATACTCGCGTGATGGTCGTAACTTGAATGACATAGTCCTTTTTGCTTTTTTAAAGATTACGCTATTTGATCCGAGTGAAATGTTTGGCCTAGTACTCTTTTCACTTATAAAAGACTATTTCTTTCTTGATAACTTGTGAATGGAGATGCTCGATCTGTTGATATTTCTATTAAGGTAATATTGGACGAAAGAAGTCTTTTATATAAACAAAACTAAGACGTGATAAATATTTAGTCTTGATGCTTTACATTTGCTTGGAAATTGAACGTTGCATTTTTTGTTTATATAGTGGTGTATAGACTTGGTCAAGTTGATTTCTGTGTTTTTCCTCTCTTCTTCTATCAGCCAAAAGGGGGGGAAAAAAATGAAAAGAAAGGAGTAGCATTTGTTTTCCCTCTATATGATAATCATCATGCTTTCGCCTTAATGTGGCTATATCTAGAACTCACTACTGATAAAATACTGTGTATGAATTGTGAAATGTTTGAAATGACTAGTTGGTTCTCTCTGATTATTCAATTTGTTGTGGTCTATGATCTATATGTTGCGAGCTAAATCTAATTCAAATATGTACCATATGTAGCTGGTATATTGCCYTCTTTTTGCATGTCCAGGAAACAGATAAACCTGTGTACTCATATTTTATGCTGTACTTTTAAGAATTTTCATATACTGCTATAAGTTAGGACCAAGATCGATAATGATAATATTCTGGTTGTGTAGGACGAGCTGCTGCTGCAGCAGCAACGGTTTCATTGAGAGGAAGGGTAGCTTCCCTAGCTACTTATGGTAGAGCAGAGTCAGAAAATGCTGCTAGAAATTGGATTTCTGGATTCCTTGCCCTTCCTGTAGCAGGTTTGAATTCCAAACTTTTTGCTGTGAAGTCTTCCCTTTTTTACCCAGTCTCTGATGTAAATGGAAGATGGCATACTATTCAGTATGCAAAGTTCAAGTGAGAAGAAGAGGAGCCTTGTCCCTTGCTTAGTATTAGCATTGTGTCATCCGGGACCTCTTCTATAGTAAACTTCTCCAAACTTGTTAATGGAATGGGGTGACATGATTTGCTTAGGTTGTATTCGGATGTGAGTACCTTCCTTCATTTTTACCCCCAACAACTCCAGAACAAGTTATCACWTAAGAATCTGCTTTAATCAGCACTAGCCCTTTAACGTATATATGTTGTGACTTATGACCCTGACAAACACATGCAATCACATTCACGTGTGTGCCTATGTCTTTCTCTTCTCTCTCTCTCTCTCTTAGATGGAGGAGGTGATTGCTCTAACAAATCCACTAGCTCAGATTGTTAGGGGAAGTTCTTTATTCAAAATTGTGATTTTGGAAGAATAGATCACATATTGAACCTCAGTCATAATACTTTTAGTTGCTCTAGGTTAAATGCTACAAATTTATGACATATTGCCGAAATCTATTTGTTCTTGAATTTTCTTCTTTCATTGTAGCTTATATGCTCACCGAACAAGAGGCACATGCCGCAGAGGTACATCAAGCCCCTACTCCCTGCTCTCTTTTCTCCTCAACTACACGTCAGATGAATATTTGCACACAATTTTGGTAGCGCCATTTCCACGATTTCATTCGTGTTGGCTTACACCACTCTTTTGCACTCTATGTAGATGGAGCGGACTTTTATTGCCATCAAGCCTGATGGAGTACAAAGAGGACTGGTATACTAAACTTCATCTTTTATGCACTAGAGATACTTGCGTAATCCGTTAGCATTTTCTTGATCCTTTTCTTTCTTTTTTTCTTTCTTTTCTTTCTTTTCTGTGGTTGCACTTCATTGTAGATTTTCAACTTGGTGACCATGTGAAAATCCTCTTTTTCATTTTCACTTGTTATGTTTGACATGGAAATGGAATTACCATCATGTCTGTGTCACGCTGTGACTAACTAGTTTAAAATTGTTTCCTTTTTTAGATTGCAGAAATCATATCTCGCTTTGAGCGCAAGGGTTTTAAGCTTGTAGCAGTCAAACTTGTGATTCCTTCCAAGGATTTCGCCGAGAAGCACTACCATGATCTCAAGGAGAGACCATTTTTTAATGGCCTCTGTGACTTCCTAAGCTCTGGCCCTGTTCTTGCCATGGTTAGATCTGCGGATTAACCAACTACCTTTCGCTTGTTTGACGAAAGATTGAGCAAGAATGTTGAATTTGAGTATGTTTTCACTTTTTAGGTTTGGGAAGGTGAGGGAGTCATAAAGTATGGCCGCAAACTCATTGGAGCTACAGATCCACAGAAATCAGAACCTGGAACCATCAGAGGCGACTTAGCTATTGTGGTTGGAAGGTACTCTTACTAACCAAATCTAGTTTAACTACAGTTTGGTCTTTCTTTTGCCTACATGCATTTCGCTAAGCCATATGCAGTAAATATTACATGTAAATCAATAGAAATTTTTTGTTTCATGGGTTTTTATTACTGCTTGTTTAATGGCATTGGAATATTTCAGAAATATTATTCACGGTAGTGATGGTCCTGAGACAGCCAAAGACGAAATCAACCTATGGTTTAAACCAGAGGAGTTGGTTAGCTACACAAGCAATGCAGAGAAATGGGTCTATGGAGCCAACTGAGGCTCCTTTTCTTGAATTTTCAATTTCTAGTCAAACTAGCCCCACACGAAAGACTGGGGTTGAAAAAATTATCAGAATAATGTAGTTTTTTTTCTAGACGAGGAAAAAAAAGAAAATGTCGGCATAACTTAAAGCACTGGAATAATATATTTCCCGTGGGAAAACATTTATTGAAAGGTTATTTTTTTAAATTATAAATTTATAAATCATAGTTCAGAATATCTTTTTATCCAATCATTTCTTTGGTTATTTGCTGATACACTTTTATGCTAGTAATTGTAAAGACTAAAGACCAAAAAAAAAACCAGAGATAATTATAATTTTTGTTTTTGGTAATTTTCATCTTCAATGAGGGCAATAGAATTACTATTTTCTCGCCTTATTCAAACTTTCTCCATTTTCTTTTATTTCAGAATTACCAAAATTTCCTTCTTTCATCTCATAAAAGATCTTCTTTTGTTTTCTTTTTTAAAAACAATAGAGAATTCATAAATTTCTTCTCATTTATTCTTTATTTGAATCGGTTCACGCAAAGCGTATAAGCTATAATATAGCCTCAAGTGGAAAGCAAATTTACTTACAAAATAATCTAATATATATAATATACTCACAATATTTATTGATTTAAATTAAAAATGTTTTACTTTTTTATAAGAATCTTTTTCGATTCGAATTTAAAATAAACAGACATTCAAATTATTTAATACATAAATTAAAAAAATACACTATATCCTTTTTTAAAAAATAAATACCTACCATTATAATGTACCTTTAATAAAGTTTTTTTAGCTAAAAAAATATTAGTATTTATCTATGATATTTTAGTAAATAAATTATGATATTATTAGTGACATGTTTTTATTTAATTCACGTCTTGTTCTCAGATATTAAAAAGAAGAAAAAAAAAAAGAGAAAATGTCAAAGTGTGCACCGCTTTTCAAAGCGGACTTGAGTTTGATGATTACAACAATTTATGATTGCAGGTGAATTCGGGATTTTAAATCCACTCATCATGAGATCCTCGTATAAATACTCCTGACCTAATCACTAGTTCTATTATTTTGTCCTGGCGGGTTGCTTAATCAACTTGGTTTTCTTTCACGAGCTCTCTTTTCTCAAATTTCTGCTCTTCTTCGACTTCAAGCCCTAGTTCGCTATACGCGTCAAAAATCTTCGATCTGCACTGATTTGCGTAATCAGTCTAATAATCATCCTGATAGGTAAATCTTTGCTTTCAATTTCAATCCTGTTCGAGATCAATCTATCATAGTAAATACATCAGAAATCGTGCTGGTATGTATATGCGCGGATGTTTAGGTGGCTGCTTAGATGTTATTGTTTCTTGGCTGACGGAGTATTCGAAATTGTTTCTTGATTTTCATTGGATGTGGTTCCTTSTTTAGTATTGGAAAACCCTAGGTTTTGCAGTTTTTTTCTTTTTCTTTTTGTTGTGACAATAGAAATTTTTCTTGTGGTGGTAGTTGAGAATAATTCTTGATGACATAGTTATTCTTTRATGAGTACGCGGAGCGTCTAGCTCGTTTTTCTTRTTTTTGGTGCCTGGGAAATTTGGAATAGGAAAACAATATAAAGTTTTCTGATCAATTTAGTTATTTTCATGGTAATCGACTCCTATATTGCTATAGTAGCAAGAATAGTCTTCGGGGTTTCAGGAAAGAATTCCTGTTGTTGTACAATGACTTAGAAAGATATAAATTGTTTGCGACTTTTTGTTTTCCTCCCTCTGGGCAAGGTAATTGTTTTAGGCTAGCTTTAATTCTTTGGAGTTWTGGTGCATATGCTGTGTTGRGACAACTRAAAAGGAAGATTTTTATGTTAAGATGGTCTCTCTACTTGCTTTGGTAATTGTTGTCTGAGTTACTTCTCTTTGTTTTCCTTTTCTGCTGTCACAAGAAAGCAACCTGTGGTCTTTTGAGCTTACAGGTGTTGCTTGTTCAAAGCTTGTGAATTTGTTTCTTTTAGACCTATGTAAATTATGTTGGTTTTGCGAAGAATGATCTGCTCTTTCATTTTGCTTATCAGTTGTACTTCCTTTTKACCTTCTTTCYTCTTCTTGCAGATGGCTGCTAAGACCCTGACAAATGAGGCTATTGCTCTGACAGAGAAGAAAATGGACATGACTTTAGGTGTGCATGTTAGCATTAGCAGATTCTTTTAGAACTTCTGGTTCTGTTGCYTTTTTGGTGGCTTGTTACAGTTCTTATTGAAGTTTCGGGTGTTGTGTTTTTGTCAGATGATATCATCAAAATGTCCAAAACCAATTCTACTAAAGCTAATAATAAGCAGAGAGTCTCGGTAAGAAACTTCTTCAACTTCTCCCTGTCTCTGTTGTAATTGTCTGATTCTAATGTTCTTATGTTCTAATTATGCAGAATAGAAGTAGAAAATTTGTAAATAATGCATCCCAAGATAGAAATGCTAAGGTACAWAGGCTTATGGATTCAAGATCCACGCTGAGACAGGTGAGCTGGAACTTTCCGATGACTGACCAAGTGCCCAATACAGTTGACCATATTGTGGAAGTTGGAGTTGTTCTTTTATAATGTACACTGACTTAGTCTGATTGCTTCCATTGATTTTCTTCTGCTAGGGTACTCTTGCTCAGAGGAGGAGCAACTTTCAAGGAAACCAGTTTTCTAACTTTCAGGCAAATCAGTTCCCTTTGGCAACTGAGGCTGCTAAAAAGGCTGTGGCTGCACCTATTAGGAGACCTTTCAGTGGTAACAGGACAGTGAATATGAATAAACCGAGGTATRTTCATTAGAAGTACAGAATTATGTAGATTCAGCTGATTAAAAGTTCTTGAGGACACGCTTTTTTTTGTTGTCACTGGAATTGACAAATAGGACAATTGTGCGATATGATAATTGAAAAAGATAATGATATGGTTAACATGTAATGGCTGACGATTGATGGAGGTGAACCTTTTGAATCTATTGCAGGTAAATTGTGTTCCCTATTAAAGTTCATGGCTTTTACTTGTTGCTGTCATAGTTAAAATATGCAAAGAGGAYGCTGTTGATGGGACTTTATTTGTTTGGTTATGAGGGGAAAGCTGCCACAGTGATAATCTGAAAGTTCTTAAAGAGTTTCTATCTGCTAAGTGGGGAAAGGAATTCCATCATATTTTATTTGAGACATGACTGAGCACCTTCACATGACATTGTTTGATACTACTTGTTGAAGTGGGGGTTAAGATGTTTTTGGTTCAGCTGAGCAAGCCAGAAACACTGCCTCTAATATTTTATATAAGTGGAGCATAAATCTTTTGGTGCACAAATCAGTSAAGGGAGACCWATATGATGCTAACTGTTTCTTTGTCGCATTTAAGTGGCTTACTACATCGTTGACTTATTGTTGTTGATTGTGATTATTGCTGGAATGTTTTGGGGGACTGATTTTTTTTCTGGCTAGCCCATTGGTTGACATCTATTGGGGTTGAAAGTACATTTCATTTGAATTGTGGAAGCTTCTCTTGAAATCCCATATGCTGATGAAGGTTGGCTGTAATTTGGCTCTCAATAGCATGCGTAGGCACAGCTGATCCATTCATTGTCCTTGGTCACTCGTATCTCTGAGTGCGATTGACAGGATCAAAATCGTGACACAGTAGTTGGGTTTGAATTTAAGATGAAAAATGTGTGTTATTCCATCATTTTCTCTGTTCTTTGAGTCTTGGGGGCATCTGGTTATGATAATGGATTACCATCACTCCCCCGTTCTCCGCCTCCATCTCTTYAAAAAGATGGTTTCTTATGCTCCCAAGATTTRTGCCTTCTGTGCACAGCACTGTTTATTGTGTAAAATGSTTCTTCTGGATCAGCTATAACTTTTTCTCCCTTCAGTCTTACTGTGCATAGGCTGATCTGATGCCTCCATACATTTCGGAGGATTGGAATAGCATCTCTTACGTGGCCATGTTTGTGGTGGTCTTGTAGAAGGGGAAAGATGAATCGAGTCTTATGATTTTTTGTGCTAGTCGGTGTATTTCAGCAGAACATCTGGCTCTCGAGAAGCTTCCAAAGTTACCTGAGTTTGAAAATGCTTCTCGATGCTGATTCTGCTTGTAGTTGGTTTCCGTCATCCTTGGGCATTTGTGGAAAATTGCGATCCAGTCCTACGTTCTTGTGGGTGTAAACTCTCCAGTTCTTCATGTTGTCGTCGTTACTGTTAAATCCAGGTCATCTGTTTGATTGGAKGGGGGAGATTTCTGAGAAGTAAAAGGACTTGAGAGATGATGAGAATTGTAACATGTGTACTTATTTGGTTTTGTCTCATCTCTTTATTGGGAAATTGGAAATGAACTGGGATGGTAAGTTTTTGTCAATCACATCTAGCTGAGAATGGGACGTGGTTGACCTTGAAGCCAGGGTGATGCTTGCAACATGGTGAATATAAGATTGCTAGTTTTATTTTTACTCCAGCAGTTACAGTTTTTTTGTTCTGACTTTTGTGTGCAGGGTTGGAGCTATGCCAGTTCAAAGGAGGGCTCTAAATGCTGGTGGCTTTAATGCCAAGGTACGGTGCTCCTTTTAGCTGTTTGTACCCATTTGATATGATTCTTGGTGGTTCAACCTTTTGGTTGAAGCCTTTAATCTTTGATGATTGCCATAGTTTAGGAAGCTTTGTTGTGTATCTCGGAAGTGGTTGCGCATACTGGTTTTGTGACATCTTAATTGCTCTGTTTTTTTTGCAGCAATCTCAGCAGCAGCAAGTGAAGGTGTTGCCAAAGCAACGACCTCAAACTCTAGATTCATTGTTTGCGAATATGCAGAGGACGAGGGTCATGTCTCAGCAGAACAATGTACAACAGAACTACACACCAAGAAGAAATGGTAGTAGCCAACGAATACCACCATGGCAGCGAGCTCGATTTGCCAAGTCATATTAAYCAATCATGCAGAGCATGTAGCTTTATAGGTCGCAAAACAAGGAACAATTTGTATTTCCTATTGGAGGTTTACAGTAATGGAACAACAAACTGATTGTAGTTTGGATTTTATTTGAAATTAGTTTGCAATTTTTTGACATTGTTGTTCTGTGGTTAGGCAATTGCATTGTATAGCTAGCTAGTTCCTTCGTAATTGTGGTGCTTTTGAATTCTTTTTCCTCTCTCAATGGATGGTAGGTTATTCATTTCTCTGTCCCTCTGGGGGTGTTGTTTGCCAAACCAACATATAAATCGGAGTTAATTGCACTTCTGCTCAGCACCTTCGAACTTCGAGTTACGTTTGAGAATGAATTGCAAAAACAAAGAAGAAAATAAGAAAAAAAGACCTCTCCTTCCGCTACATTATTCACGGTTACGAGTTTTTCTCTGTTCTTCCAACCTTGATTCTAGGTTTTCGAAAGACCGGAACCTCATTGGTACTTCMGGATTGCTYGGTTTCAAGTCAGTAGGGGTGAGCGCTCGCTTAGCATGCGAGAGGCGCGGGGTTCGATTCCCCGCACCTCCATTATTTTTTATATTAAAAATATATATTTCTTCAATTTTTAATGACAAAAACCTCTTGTTCTTCTTGGTGATCCTCTTTACCTCTCGTTCCTCATCTTCAAATGAAAAAACACCATCTACCAATATAGAGCCACTTCACACCATACCTCAACTGCAGAACCGCAGCTTTCCACACTATGAGCCTCAACTTGCTATGCTCCCGCCTTCCTCTTCCATCGTCACACAAGCTCCCCTATTGTGCCGCCACCACCACCACCACTCTCTTCTATCTCTTCTTCACCGGTTGTCGTAGCAATAGAAACCATGGATTTTCTACGCTTTTGCTTTCCGGTAATAGCAGTGCCTTCAAAGCGAAAGTTTCGTCGAATGAATCTCTTCGAAATGGGAAGGGAAGTACGTTCGTCTCTGAGTTGTTGGATGAGGAACTAATGAATCGTGTGTCCGCAGCTAAAGATGCTGCCGAGGCCTTGTTTTTGATTGCTGAAGGAAGTGATACGAGTAGTGGCGTAGTCAGCATCTCTGACTCTTGCATGATTATCTCCGCGGCGATTGATCGCGGCAATGCTGATTTGGCTCTCTCTATTTTCTTCGCCATGCGCTCTAGCTTCGGTGCAGGTATATATATTATATAATCTATGCATATATATACACTACAGACATAGGCAGATTATATACAATTTGTGGCTTCGAATATGATATAACTCGAGAACAAGCAAACAAGTTTCGAACTTTCAAATGCAATCATAGTTTATACTCATAATCCTAYTAGTTTGGTGTCTGGGTCGATGTTTTATGCTACCTATGCTGCATCTGCTAATTGGGTATTTGTCTTTATTTAATACTAGGAAGTTGTTTGAGGGTAACTTGGGACTCCACTGACTGAAGAGTTAAATGCAAATAAGGGGAGGGAGAAACACAGAGAAACAAGGAAAAGAGCTGGGTTAAGCCCGTCTTAGATATTGGCTCCTTCCAAGGAGTTAGAAGTCAGTGAAACCAAAGCAAATTCTTGTTTGATTATGTAGTCATTGAAACCAGGAGTTAGTAATCCTTGTTCTGTTAGGTAGTGTTTCTCTATTCTTCTTGTATTTCTKGGTCCTTTGTGGTGCTTATTCTAATTGACTTGAACTTTCATCCTTTTCCGATTAAATTTATGTTGACATTAATGTATGATATTATTCAAATTTTGGTTCAAGGAACATCACTTGGTGAGAATGGAACATCTATTGACAGATGGAGGTGGTCGAGGCCAGATGTAAATACTTATACAACACTCATTCGGGGCCTTGCCTCATCATTGAGGGTTTCGGATGCTCTCAAAACGATTTCCAGTGCCTGCCRGGTGGGAGTATCTCCAAGTGAAGAGGTATATTTTTATATGTCCTATATATATCCTAKTGTCTYATGATATTTCCTTGCTAAATCAAAGAGTAATGTGCACATTCTTTGTTTAGCTATGGCAATCAAGTAAAAATTAATTACGCCAAATTCAGAATGTTGCAAAACCAGTCAGCTTTGTTGCCAGTCCTCTGGTAGGAGTCACAATAACTTTGACCATGTTTCAGTAGTAATAATTTCTGTTGTCGATAACAATCAGTTTGGTGTTCATGCAGGTCCCATTTGGTAAGGTTATAAAATGTCCAAGCTGTATCATTGCTGTAGCTGTAGCTCAACCGCAACATGGTATTCAGGCAYGCACATTAAAGCTTGTTTGCATGTTCAATCYCTTTTTGTAAGTTATTTGCAGTGGTGAAAATAGTTTGTAAATATGTAATTATTGTTTGGAAGGAGACGAGAGTTTGGTGCTTTTTTTGTTCTTTGCCGTTGGTCAATATTCACTTCAAAATTGGGCATTTACACCAATAATAATAGTAATTTCATTTTATGCCTTTTTCCCCGTATTGGTTGAGTTCCAACGAAGATAATGCATCTTCTGATGGTTATGGCAATGAAGATAAATTGTATATTCTGTTGAAGACAAGGTGTGCTTGAGATGGTTCATAAATGTACTGGCAGTTTGCTCTTGGAACAGGTTATGATAAATGAATTGAACGGGAAAAACATTATCCCACCTTAACCAAGTTCTCAAAATCTGTATTTAGACCTCAAAATTTCTGCAGCACGGCTATAAGTTAGTATATGTTTAAGCAATTATTTCTTTGTTAAAGAACATGATTACTCATTCAGTGTCAACTTTCCAATTATTTCCTAGAGATTATAAAGAAAATCTTCTTCCTATTCTGCAGATTGTCTCCTGCTCGAAGTGCCGCTACCAATACRAGCTTGTTTCTGGCAGCATTGTTAGTATAGAGTCTGAAGAAATTAGGTTGGTTTTTTAATATATTTTTGTATTTAGCTGCCTGTTGATCACATATTTTTAGCATTGTACTTCAAATTTTTATATCTATAAAAGAACCCTAGTCAATCAATCACTTGATGGCCCCTGTAATATTTCTCTTTCACTTTATGATTTTAGGAATTTAGATGCTATCTCTTTTGATTGTTGTTGATGCACATATGAGTTGTGAATTGCTCTTTTCCTCCTCTTCTGCCTCCCTCCCGTCCCCCTTTCTTATAAATTTCTGCTTCATCCTTAGTGTTTGTGTATGATGTTGATCTTGGGATATTTACTTTTTCTAAGGATCTCCTACTGCCGAACGCAGCATGGATGTTCCAGCATGGAGGAGATGGCTGAAATTTTTGCAGATCATGAAGCAGAATGTTCCAGCTGCTGTTCACTCCATTGTGGTGAATTTCTTTCTGCCATTTGTTTTCTCATGTACCGTATTTGGATGCAGACTGTCTTTGTTTTTCTTAATTTATCTTRGCAGTCCGTATGAATGTCTAGTTGRGAYTTGTGACAATTTTTTTTGAAGAATTGCACGTGATTTTTTCCCTYAAAACCACCATTATTGCAACATCTGATTTTGACATTTGCAAAAAACTTTCAGTTGTCCGTTTTGAAGCATACGTATTAGACCTGTTCATAACCGTCATCTCTGCAGGTAGAAACCCCAACTGGAATGGCACGAACACACAGGTTTGCTACTGAAACAGTTGATCTTCCTGCACAAGAAGGAGAAAGGGTGACCATTGCTCTGGCTGCTCCTTTGGATCTTTATAGAGAGGTGGGTCCCTTAAAGTTTAGTCCCAAAGCCCCCAACTTCTACCCTGGAGAACCAATGTGCCTGACAAACCATCGGGATGGTCGAGAATCGCCATTACTAAGAGCCCCAGCAAAGGATAGAGGGACAAATTTACTGAATCCCTCCATTGTGATTCCTGCTCTTGCTGTGCTTGCCGCTGGAGATGCGGCCACTGGAATCATAGATCCCAACTTACCTCAGTTAATTTCAGTTGCTGCAGCTTCCTCGTTAGCTCTTGGAGCAACTTTGAACRCTGTGGTTCTTCCTCAATTTAATAAGGCAAGTAAATAGCCAAGTATGACAATTAAATGAATGAGTTTATATACCTCTCTTTATTGATGGGTCAAACGAGATYAGGATATAAAAATGCACTTCCTGAAATCCTGTTGCTATTAAAATGGTTGAAGAAAGAAGACAAACTTTCTTCGCGAAACTTTTCATGCACTCTGTTTTATCATGGTATAGATATTATATATATAAGAATGCAAGTGTCCAGTGACAATGTGAATATTGCATGAGTTCGTTACTGTCTCTCTCTTTACCAATGGATTTTGCATTCCCAGTACCCTGCTGTAGGCGCAATAATTTGAGGAACATTTGTTACATGTTCATTCTCTTCATGTATGCTTTTGTTACAACGGAAATACCTCTCCAGCTGACCTTCAGATTATTTTACATTGGTGACAGCTTCCTCAGAGGTTAGTGGATACAATTGCTATCAAGCAGAAACTTCTATCTCAATATGATGTACTCCAATCTCGAATCAAGGAGTTAAAAGAAGCTGCTGAATATGAGGTATTCTTGTGCAATTTGTGATAAACCCATCATATAAATAGCTCCATTATTGTTTTTGTGCATGTCTTGTGAAAGTACTTTATGCTGCTTCTTTCCAAAACAGGTAACTTCTTGTTTTGTGTTTTCTTGACGTGTAGTACTTTGGAACCAAAAAATGCCAATAGAATGTAGGGCGACGGTTTCAGCTTTTCCAATTTGCTTCTATATTAAGTGAGACAAATCAATTTTCTCATGAAAACTATTCTAAAGTTCAAAAGTTCACAGGAACTAAGGTAATAAAGAGCAGTAAAATGAAATCCAAATTGCAGCTCACAAGATCATTAATGTTCGTCCTAAAGAACTTCTAAGTTTTTGCTAGTAAAAGCTTACATGATTTAATTTATGATAAGCAGACTTGATGGGCTGGATTTGATTAACACAAGGATTTTAATGACATAAAAGAATTTAATTAGTTAAAATCTGCCCTGAAGAATTACTCTTTTCGTGGATTGCAACAGTGACGTTAATGAATTTGAGCTGATACTTCTAGGGCTTTAGCAAGAGTTGCATGTCACTGATTTGAATATTATTCATTGCCTTTTTCTGCATCTTTTGTGAGTTCAGATGCTTTACTTGTTGCATAGGTTTGGATGTTGGCTCGCATGTGCCAATTGGAGAACAAAATTTTTGCTGTAGGAGAACCTTCTTATAGGTGAATTTTCTTGAAAAACTTTCGATCTGTATTTTGATGTGAAGGGGGTAGCTTTTGTTGTTCTTGTCCACGTCTTAATTATGCATCTCTGTAATGTTTAGGTCTCGGAGAACTAGAGTTAAAAGAGTTCGTGAAGGGCTGGAGGATTCCCTTACAAAAAGGATTGAATTGATTGAAAGCTATGCCAGAGTATGTTATCTGTACCAGAAACAAGAAAATGTGATATAAAAGAACTATATCAAACTACTTGCTGCTTGATATCATAAGATTCTGATCAACAGCATTTTATGCTTACAGATTTCTTCAATGATAGAGATTGAGGTTGAGATGGACTCCGATGTTCTAGCAGCTGAAGCAGCAAGCAATGCGGTCAGCACCTTCRTCACTCTAAACACATTTCCACGAAGCTTCAAYGTCTTTTGTCATAATAGTCTCTAAGGAAAAAGGGAAGGTCAATTGTTAACCAACAGTTYRRCATTTATACTTCACTTTTWATTGTTGGAGGAGTTAAGGCWCGCMATATTGACAACTCTATTTCATTGRAGTTATGTTCTTCATTAGGCRAAAGGAAAGRGAATCAACAGTTGAATTCTTCTAGGAAAAATGAAAAGATGTCTAAATTATAAGCATCTTTATAAGACGAGGCCTCCTGAGTTCCATGATGTGTTAAGGAATATTTTGTACTCAAATAGTCATTAAACTGACAAACTATGTAAAGGTGATTGTTAACATTATTATTATAGATCTACTGTTGCAGGCTCATATGTTGCACAAGCACATATAAGGTTAGTTTCATCATATCAGATAAAAAAGGCTGTCATATGCTTAATGTAGAAGCATCAATATCAACACCATTCAAGAATTGTTCATGTAAGTCGTACGTTTTCCCTCTGATTATTGGATGTTATTCCTTAATGCAGGAAAATATTGCTGAACAGATCAGGCAAATCATGGAGATTGAAAATCTTGAAGAGGCATGTTTCTAGTAGTTCTTCTTAAGCATTACTTTACTCTACTGTGGTGTCCTTGATTTGTTAATATTAGACCAGTCAAGCTTGTTGCTTTATAACTAAAAAATGAAAATCTAAATTTGGAAATCCTAATGCTGACTTTGAGTCAAATTCAAAAATTCTCTAGAATGGCCTACATAATGGTTGGCCATGTGGTCGTAGTTTACAGAGTAATGCTATCACTTGAATTTTGCATAACGTCCTAATCATCGTTGTCTAAATATTGCTATAGCAGAAATGGAGACTCCAAGCTGAGGCAAATGATGAGGCTGAAAGGCTTCTTAGTTCTGAACCTACATTGCCAGAGCAGGTTTTAGATAGATAATGGCTGACATTCTGGGTYCAAGGTATTCCCAATTCTTATGTGGTCGTTAAGTCCCTGTATTTGTCCATAATCTTTTACTAAAGAAGACTGCTTTCAGCAGATCAAACGAATATCAGACATCTCCTTTCGTCTATGGTCACTGATGGCTGATGCATAAGAACCCTAAACATCGAAGGCGCATAACAAGGCATGATCATCTAGTAAGAAACTATGGCCTCGTGGTATTATAGCTGAAGCCTCCTGCTTTGTCCTCTGCAAGAATGACACAAAGGACTCAAGAAACAACTGTACTCTTTGTAAATGATATTAACCTTGAAATTATTGTAAAAAAATGTGTAATCCTGATTATGTTCCTCATCCTTCATCTATCTCAGAACTCTTTCTATGGCCAACTATTTTTGATCTTGGGTGGGCTGTCTGCCTTATGAGTATAGAATATGCCACCCATCTTTTCAAGGTTCTGTTTTGTTTGTTTGCTCGACCATAATTTCATAGGCTAATAATCCCTTTCATGTGGCTTTTCCTACCGAACCTGATACCAGACATGATTGGTTAAACAGGAGTGGTTCACCTGTTTCCTGAAGGAATCCACTTTTGTRCCCCCCACCCTTTTTCCTTTTCTTGGGTATCTTTTGACCCTTGGTTTCCTTCARCATCACCAATTGGGTGAATTSACTGGCCGGTTGGATAGACAGATATGGTTGTCGGTTGCTCCTTCCAGGGATACCAACACATGTAATTTCAGAATTGAACACCAATACAAGTTGGCTCACAAGAGATAACAAGTGAATATTAATAGGAAAGTTAAAAAGCAGACCGACCAGTATATGTTATACTAATGATGTTATGATATGTACATATATATATCACTATATAAAATTTAAAAAAATATAAGAGGATAATTATTACTTTCACCTTCTAGTTCTGTCTTTGTATTATCGAATGAATAAACTAAATTAAAAATTAAAAATTAAAAAAATATATCGTATTATAATTAATATAGTAAAAATAATTTATTATAAGCTTAAATTTCCAACAAACTGACGGCCAAAGTCATCTCATTTGGTCAACTTGAATTCTAGCTATCTCTAACTTTTATATTTCAAGAATTAGAGAGAGAGAGAGAGAGAGAGTGTGTGACGTTGCTGGAGAAGAGGATAAAGTRGTTGGCTTTGCATGATGTTATTTGCAATGTGAAATTAGCAAAACCTTTTTSGCAATAAAGTCATCTTTTGTRCACAATTTCTAMTTCTTATTCAATTTTTTTTATATATTTAAAATTTTCACCTACACCACTTCTTTGTGTGTGACATAATTGTTGCTTGATTAATCATTTAAAATTAAATTATTTAATCAATCTTTATAATTACTTTTTTGTGCATAAAAAATATAATTTATCTTTCAGTATTTAATTGCAACTGCATTTGTAAACACTTATAAGGATTGATGCTTTAAAGTGAGGCCTCCATATGTTATGGAGACAATATATGGAAAACACTTTCCCCCTTAAATTTGTGGGTTAGAAAATCACAAGCTTGATGTGGCATTATATGACTTTGGGTATAAAGATTTGGATGATGATTGATTAGTTTCTAAATAATCTTTTATCTTTTCTATCCTATAACTCTTTTAGTGTAGTTTTTTGAATAAAATATTATATCTGATCTCATTTTAATTTATTTGTTCGCTAATTAATTATATTTACTCGTATTAAAAAAATTATAATTAACTTAATAATAATCAAATTTATATCCTAATCAATTGGAGTAATATGTAAAATTTAAATAAAAATGATTTATTGTTTTTTTCAACGTGAATATACAAATTTACAAATAAGGGGATTACCTATTATTATATATTAAGTAATTGATAATTAGATAAAGAAGATGTGAATTGGGACAGAGCTCTTTCTCAATATGCAAACTGCAGACACATAAATAGGGGATTCGGTAAAGGCATGACCACGACTGAAACCAGAAAACTGCTACAGGACAAACGTCGAAGGTGTATCTTTTACATAGTTGAGGCGGAACACGCCTCCAAAACATCCCTGGTTAAGAGGGACAGTTGTTGTTTGGGTTGGTTAGGATTCCAGTACAATTTGGTACATATAGCAAAATGCATTTGGCCCCTCAAGCTCAACTCACCGATATGCATCACTGCTATGTTGAAGGTTTACTGCAGATCTAAGAAGCTGAGACATGGACCCGAATGATTGATTGGTAAGACTCACCTAGTTGTTTCTGGTAAATAAGTGTGAAAACTTTTGCTGTTCTTGATAATGGATGAACAAATTACAATAGGTAAGATATGAATGAATCTTCATAACCGTTGGAGCAATCATTATTTCTAGASATAAACTATTAGTACTAATAATAAATCTTATTTGATGAACCRCCAGTTCGATATCTATATCCAATACAGTAATCTGGAGAAAAGAACAAGTGAGAGCTGATCAGTCTACCAGCACCAGAAGGATCTTCCTTCAACTAATTAAAGACGGTTGAAACAATCAAAGACCTCATCTCTTCTTTCGAGAATCTACCTTTTGAAGTCATAGGCTACCCACCACCGTACCCAGAATATAGCTTCAAGAATCAAGATTCTCTCGAGACTCATCGGTCCCTGATTACTTACAAGTGTAGAAGACAAATCTCCTCCCCACGTGGCACGTGAGTCCCTCCTCCTCCTCAAAAGTCAATTTTTTCTAGTCCCCAACCTCACAAAACCAGCCAGCAAAAGCAAACCCGTAAACTCAAAAGCATTCACTTTTACAGGAAAAAAATAGAAAACCATTATTGCATCCATACATATTCCGAGTCCTTTGAAATACGCTGCTACCTACCTTGTAATGCCTTCTTATTTATAGCAGGCCCAAATTCATTTCGTCTTGGAAATTTGGCAGAAACGATGTCGAAGAAGATGAATATATTGGTGACTGGAGGGGCTGGTTATATAGGGAGTCATACAGTGCTCCAGTTGCTACAGGGTGGGTACAAGACTGTGGTGGTGGATAATTTGGACAATTCTTCTGATGCTGCTCTCAAGAGAGTGCAAGAACTCGCTGGTGAAAATGGTTCCAACCTCACCTTCCATACGGTCTGTTTTAACTCACTTTCAATTGCTTTCTTCTCTGTGTTTTCTATGTGATTTTGTAGTATGTAGGATTCTGTTTGTCCGCAAAGTTGTGATATTTGGGCTTCCTTGTGGGTGAACTTTTACATTTTATGCATATGTAAAGCATATCTAAGTCAAACTTACAGTATGTTTTCGAGGATTGCCACTTGGGTTCTGAAGTTTTGATTTTTAGGTGAGTTGGGTGGATTTTGAAAATTTTGCAATTCATGAAACATTGAGATTTGCATATAAATTTTCTKTCCAACAAATAGTCATTGGACTTGTCAAATGTTTCTATTTTGGACAAGGAATCAGAAATTTGAACAAATTGCATAGGTTCAAGTTAGTTMAGATTTTAGATATTGGTGAAGTTCGGGGGTTATCGAATTCTTGGCGACTACTGTATCATACTAATATTTTGCAATGTTTCCTGCACATTATTTTAGTGGTGATGAAGTTTGTAGTTCCCTCAGGATGCGATGGATCACATTTGCATTCTTCGAATTAATTTAGACTGTTTACGTTTTCCTTTTTTCATTTRATGTCTCTAATTTCTCTAACTTTTTCTTTTGACTGTGTAGATGGATATTCGTGATAAAGCAGCCCTCGATMAGCTTTTTGTTTCTGAAAAGTGAGTTTTTTTCCATTTCCTTATTTGTCTTCTCTTTTTATGCTTTTGAATTATTAATGACAAGGAATCTGTATTAATTGTTGTTTAGACTAGAAATTAAGCCTGAATCAAGTCTTGCATTCTAAGGATCAGATGCTGAGGCATAAAGTTTAATGCTGCTGTTATCTAATGTTGTGTTTGTAATGCCTTTTCATGTCTTCAGGTTTCATGCAGTGATCCATTTTGCGGGTTTGAAAGCAGTTGGCGAAAGTGTTCAAAAGCCTTTGATGTATTATGACAACAATCTTATTGGTACTATCACCTTACTAGAAGTCATGGTTGCCCATGGGTGCAAAAGGGTATTTCTCTCTGCTATACTACATTCAACTTCGGTTCTGCCTGTATTTTGGACTCATTGTGTATCATTTGGGCATATATTTTGAGGCTTGGCATTTTTTTTAGGCATTGTTCTTGGCGCTCTTACTTCATTTGTTGTTTTTTGGATGTTATGTTTGATTCCCTTTTTCTTTTCACAAAAATTGCAGCTTGTGTTTTCATCATCAGCTACAGTTTATGGTTGGCCAAAGGAGGTTCCTTGCACCGAGGAATTTCCAGTATGTGCTGTAAATCCTTATGGACGAACGAAGGTACCGTGCAGTTAATGATTATGTGTTTATTATAATCAAATTGGATTTGTTAGACCTGCATTTTGTTTTTGCTCGTATATTTCTTTGCATTGCTCCCTCTGTGGATTGCAGCCTCTTTTATATAGTTATTATTATTATTGTTAATATTTTTTTTTTGGGGGGTGTAATCTCTTCTAATGAGGTTGGTCTCTCCAGCTTTTCATTGAAGAAATATGTCGTGATGTTCACCGGGCAGACTCTGAATGGAAAATCATATTGCTGCGGTACTTTAATCCAGTAGGTGCGCATCCTAGTGGCTATATTGGTGAAGATCCCCGAGGAATTCCAAACAATCTCATGCCATTTGTGCAACAAGTGGCTGTTGGTAGGCGGCCTGCTTTGACAGTTTTTGGAACTGATTACTCCACGAAGGATGGTACAGGGGTATGCCAGATTCCAATTTTAGACTTTTGTGGTGTATCCGTTGTTGACTTTGAGTTATACATTTTGTCGGTTTCTTCTGCAATTTTTGGTTAAAGTCATGGATTATTGTTCTCAATATGATTCATTGCTTTTCTGCATCTTAAACGCATTGCAAGAGCAATTAAGAGTTTTACCCTCTTGGTTCTTTTTTTGTATCTCATTGGTCTTATTTCTTATTCTTTCAGGTGCGTGACTATATCCATGTTGTAGACTTAGCGGATGGCCACATAGCTGCATTGTCCAAACTATCTGATCCTTCTGTTGGTATGCTCCCTGTTGTGTTTAAGCTGCCATTCTTGTTTCTATTTTTTTTTTTTTTTTTTTGCTAAAGTGCCAATTTTCCATTGGTTAGGGTGGTGATACATTATAAGATGTTTGAAGAACTAGATATCTTGGAGTATTTAATTGGGAAACTTATATTTCTGTTATTATTGAAGCACTTATTACTTCAATATCTTGTGTTACTATACTGGAGTTTCTTGGGAACAGGCTTCTCAAAAGTCATCTKATTAACATACGTTCTCACAGTTATATTTATTTTCAATTGCATTATTCCAATATGATTTGCTTTTCATGTCTGAGCCTAACAAAAAGTACGACTTTAGGCTGTGAAGTTTACAATCTGGGTACTGGGAAAGGAACGTCTGTCTTGGAAATGGTGGCAGCATTTGAGAAGGCTTCTGGCAAGGTATTAATATTCTATTTTGTTGCATTATTAATTCCATTTCTCCTTTGACTTGCTACTATGATTTTACCTTTGAATTATAAAAAGATGTGGAAGTTTACGATATGATATTATGTGATTCTACATCAGATAAGGACTTATTGCCGCATTAGGTTTACTAGCAAAGAATACAAGTATTATAACTGAACATAATTGATTAATTTTGTAGTCTAGGAAAGCAACTTGCGTGGTTTTGTTTCATGGTCAAGCTGTCGCTTATGCATTGTGCCTGTCATGATTGAGTTTATTGCCTTAACGGAATGTCATGGAAACCTCATTTTGCTTTCATTATATCGACAATGGTGGCATGCTTCTGGATTTCTAGAATACATGGTTATTTTATTTTGTTCTTTCCTTCTGTCAGAAAATGGTCTTTCTCTGAATTTCTTCAACATTAGTGTTTTTGGGGAAGATTGACTGAAGATAGTTTGGATTCTGTATGATTGACATACTGCAGAAGATGATTTTCTCTTCTAAATCAATATGTTAAATTTGGCTTACCRTTTTCTTTTAGAAAATTCCGTTGGTGATGGCTGGTCGTCGACCTGGAGATGCAGAGATTGTATATGCATCAACAGAAAAAGCAGAACGTGAGTTGAACTGGAAGTAAGTTCTTTTCTTACTTCAACGCAACTCTCTGAGCAGACATTTCTTGCACTCAGAAATACATGTTGAATTTTAGAAATTGGTTTTTTGTTTTGAAATAGCCTTCTATTCCAAGATTGTCTGCTACAAGATCTTTCATATGTTGTTTGCTCGAAATAAAACTTCAAATTTTCATTAGTCTTCAAGGAATTGAAGGGTACTCATTCAGTTTCTGCTTTTGGTAAACTCCATGAGTACTGTTGACAATGCTCTCTCATTCTAAGGTTGCAACTTCTGCAGGGCGAAATATGGCATTAATGAGATGTGCCGCGATCAATGGAACTGGGCTAGCAAGAACCCTTATGGCTATGGATCACCTGAAACTACTGATTGATCGACTTTTCACGTGCAGTTTTCACAGTTAAGCTATGTACTTTGGCTGTGAAGYGTCGCCAGMTATGTGCATTCATAATATGGGGTTGGGTTTGGGGGGATGCRGTGACATTGGTAGTAATTTGAGTTCTTTCTTCACTGAGACAGGATATATAGAATAGTGATCGGAAGTCTTCACACAATCTGACAGGAACTCCTGTTGATATGTGATTCTGATGAGCTTGTAAAAATAACTATCAATACAATATCCTAGTTATATAATTCTGCCTCATGCATTGATGGCTTCTGTTAATCTTTCATGCTGGTAATAGAATATTGCAATAACTCGTGTGTAGTATCTATGTTGGGCTAAGGATACAGCAGTGACCAGAATGGCTACATATCAAGCACTGAGGTGAGCTACTCTAATACCTGGTGAGTTCCTATTCTTCTTCATTCTTTCTTCTTTATTTCACACCTTTTGGTATTGTACTCCACGATTGATGCTGGTTTGATCCCATTTGAACAAGATTCAGTTTCTTAGGTGAAGAATTTCATAGAATTCTGGGAATAATTGAGGCAGCAAAGGTGCCCCAGATAATGTCTTCTTGCCTTCCTAACCTTTTGATTATTTGGTCAAATCTTGCTGGGATGTATGCCTCTCTCAATGAAAAGTGCTTACAGGTTCCATGTAATTTCTCAGACTATTAAGCTCGGGAAGAACTTGTTCCCTTGCATCCTTAATTTCTCTGTCGGATCATGCTTCATAAATGTAATTTCACAATTCTACATTGTAAGGTAATCTGAGCGTGTTACTTGTCTTTAGAAAGTCAGCTCTCAATGAAAAACTAATAAGGTAAGATTACACAATATTAATAAAAGGTCATTAGCGACTTTTATTAAAAAAAATAAAATTGAAAATTAAAAGTTTTAAATCTTTTAATATATTTTCATATTATGTTGATATATATGTTGCGTTAGTATTAAAGAAATATATACAATTTTAAAGAGCATGTTATAGAACTTATAGTATTAGGTGAAACAAATGGACAAAGTCATATGACTATAACCTAAAAGATATTAATGATGTAATAAATTAGAGAAACAGTTGTTTTTAYAACAGTGATGACGTCAAATGTCTCCAAAAGCAAGAAAAGATTATATCCCTGCTTCCTACTGCTTAGCTGACCTACGAAACTAGAAATACCACTTTTGCCCCTTTTTTTTAGTTTTAGGTAATTAATTTTTATCTGTAGAGCTCGTTTCATTATCAAAGAATAACGACGTCACAYCCGCATCCTGATCTGACGAAACTTTCACTTCCCAGTTTAAATTAAAAATAAAAAATATTTTAAAAATTATTTATACTAGTGTTCGAATATTTTTTAAATTAGCCAAAAAGACACAAAAAGAAATAGAGAAGACAGACAAATATGGAGTTGGCAGTTGACCATTAATCTTCGTCCTGTTCGCTGGTCATCCAAAAGGAAAATTCAGGCCCAGCCCAWAAATACCCGACCCTAGTTAAAGATTTACAAAAAAAAAACAAAAAACAAAAAAACTACTCAGTACCCCCCTCCCAGCTATCACCCGCTCTCAGGCGATTCGAGGAGGGGAATGATCAAAGAATCAAATCAATGATTTCACCAGTGAAAGCGAAAGCTTTGCAAAAATTATTTCTTTGGCGCGGTTAGATCTTCATCTGCCCTCTAAATACCAGGAAACGTTCTCTCTACGATATACATTCCCCTCAGATTATGTCTGGGTGATTTTCTTTTTTGTTTTTCCTCTTTTGTGTGAGATCTTTGGTTTTCTTGTTTTTTTGGGTCTTTTTTCTTCGTTTTTTTCCCTTTTTCTGGTGGTTCATTGGATTGGGAGAGTGGGAATAAATCTATTAGCTCGCGGAGATTTTCATTCTTCATATCTGTGACAAAATGTTACTGCCAAGAGTGTGTTTTTACTTTTATTTGCAAATTTTGCTGAAGAATTAGAAAGTTATAATTCTCTATTTTCTCAGGATTAGGTGAATGTCTAGTACCCTGAGCTCTGGTTGCTTTTTCTGTTTACGATGAACATGTTCTCTTGAATACTCCATGCGCTGGTTTGTGTGTTTGATATTCATGATTTATCGGTCTTGTTATTGGTCCGATTTGAGGCTACGAATCGTTTTGGAAGATGAAGCCTTAGGCATTAGGAATTGCTTCTGTAATGGGAAAACTACATTACGTGAAGTACTTTTAGACTTAAAGCTGAGTWCTGAAGGCTTTGAAGATCAATTTTTCCTTTCGAAGCTTGAAACCTCTATATGCAATAAAGCAAAGAAATTTATTCTGTATGATCCTCTCTATTTTATGAATTTGGCGGATCGAGTGATGCCTTAGGATAGACCCTCAATGTGTGGAGCATTTTGCTGTGAACATGAATGTCATTCTTGTTTTGCATTGGGGTTTTAGTTGGAAGTCATCTAAAACTTGATAAGCTTTTGCAAAAGCATGAGAGTGGTAGGGGGGTGCAATTTGTTATAATACTTGTATCATGGCAAGGGAGGGACTATATACCTAAGCATTTGTTATGCACATTCATGAATGGTTTTATTGGAGCATTTGCTGTTTCTATGATGTTTCTTTGTCGATGTGATGACATGATCTCACAAAATTATATAACAATATGGGAATGTTTAAGAAATATTTTCTCATTGAAATATTTCTGCTCATTTGCTTCCATGACTCCTGCAGATTGAAGTTGAAAAATCAGAGGAGAAAAAAGGTCTAATGGGCTCAGAGAGGGAAAACTTTGAACTTTCGGGACCCTTGCATCTAAAGAGTACTGACTGGTATAACTTCTGCTACGTGCTCTTCTGTAACTGATGCTAGGAATGGAGASTTTGTGGAGATGGACTTCTGGAGTTGCATCCGAATTATCATCCTTTGCATACACAATTTTTATATTGCAATGACACTGGTTTTTAACTAACAGATAACAACAAAGCCACATCCTATATACATGCTAGTTCTGCTGCAAAGATGCAGCCCTAATTTCTAATTAGGACTACAATCTAGCCCTAAGCTTTGAGTATGTGTGTCATGTTATATTCACCCTCCGGAAAAGGTTACATTATTTTATTGAAGAAAAATAACTACTAGATGAAATTACAGAGAGTTGTTGCGAGGCATAAACTGTATTTAGTTTTAGGTTTGAAGGTTCCAGTGAATCAAACTAGATAATGACATTGCAGTTCTTAGCTCTAGCAAGCATTGATCGTATTGTTCGCTAAGTTTCATTTAATATGGTGAGTTTCTTTAAAAATTTAAGCATTCATGCATGCAAATGTCTATTTGCTGGACTGGTTTATAAGTGACATTGCATTGATAAATCAAAATCTGGTCCTCTGACAGAATTCTGAAGTTTCTGTTGTGGTTTAAGGGGAAAACGCGTATCTGCAATCCCTATGATAATTGTGGTCRTGAATCCTTAATTGATGTGACCTCTTAAAGAGTAATTAAGATGTATGCTAATATACTAGGTTGGTTCAACCAGGAAAAATACAGATTACCGGAGGTCTGTTGCTGCCTGTTTGGTTCAAGGTGTCTACATACTGGAACGTGATCGCCAGGAAAAGCGGCASGAAGCTGAAGCACTTGCCCCACCTTGGTGGAAGTTCTTCCATTTTGATCTCTGTTCTGAAATTATTGATGATGCTGATTCATCCATTTTTGGTGCTATCTATGAGTTTAAACAGCCAAACTCAGACGACAATCAGTCGGCTAATGATGGCCCGCATTATGTTATTGCTTTTAGAGGTACAATCACTAAAGGAGATGCTTTCTCAAGAGACTTTGAATTAGATGTCCATTTCATCCGAAATGATCTTCATCGGACATCTAGATTTGAGATGGCCAACCAAGCTGTCCGTGGAATGGTTGCTAGATATGGAAGCTCAAGCATTTGGTTAGCTGGGCACTCTCTAGGGTCTGCCATGGCAATGATTGTTGGAAAGAGTATGGCAAAAACAGGCATCTTTCTGGAATCTTTCTTGTTTAACCCACCATATGTTTCTGCTCCAATTGAAAGGATCAAGGATAAAAAGGTAAAGCATGGGATCCGGATTGCAACGAGTGTCATCACTGCTGGACTTGCTTTTGCTACGAAGAATAACCACCRGAAGAACCTGCAAGTAGATACATTTGCTGCATTGAAAGAATGGATCCCATGCCTTTTTGTGAATCCAGCAGATCATATCTGCTCTGAATATATTGGGTATTTCGAACACAGGAAGAATATGGAGGAGATTGGAGCTGGAGTTATCGAAAGATTGGCRACCCAGCACTCAATTGGTGGTCTCCTTATGTCTGCGATGGGAAAGCCGTCAGAAGAGCCACTGCATCTTCTTCCTTCTGCAAATTTAACGGTTAATTTATCTCCTTCCCGAGACTTCAAAGATGCTCATGGGATACACCAGTGGTGGAGATCTGGTCTGCACTTGGAGTCGAAAGTTCAYAAGTACTGCTAATATCATTTTTCCTGTACAAATACATAGAATATCTAGAAGCAAGTATTATTTTTACTCCCTTCTACAATTTGTACCTGTTGTTCCTTGGATTATGTTCTAAAGATTTACTGAATTTTTTATTTTGAATGCTGCAGTTCATGGTATTCGATTGTCACTCAGCTCAATCATGTCCTTTAGAATAATACTTTTAAGTGTTTCAATGAATACACAATGTGCTGTTAGATCATGTTCTATATCCCTTGTGGCTTGCGTATTATGATTAGAATTAAGAAGGTTGAGCTTCAAACCTTCAACCATAGTGATGACAATGCAAGGGACAACCACATAAATCGGGCCAAAAGGTGACCAGGAAACCTGGATGCTGGGTTGGAWAAAGTYGGTGCTTAATACTACCATGTTACTTGTTCAAATGCTTTTTGTAGTGCTGCATATTCACAAGATTCCAGAGATGATTGGAGCTGAAATATTCAATCAGAATATACATTGCTTTCTTCCATTTTTCCCTGCCCCGTTTTCGGTATCAATACCTTTTTCCGTTTAGGTGGGCTTTCCCTCCCAACTGCTAACCTCCTTATACTCACCGGCACGTTTAGCAGTACATCACTAACTATAAAAGTATGGGGAGAAAAAGTCGATCCCTAACCAATGATATATAATCCCTTTTAAAATCCTATTAACCAGGACCCTGCAACTTCCCCAGTSCCCCGCTCCACGAAAAGAGGAAGGAGAATGCAAATGGGTCACTAGTTCACTGCACAAGTGGCTTGAAAGTCAAAAGAAACAGCAAACCGCTTTCCTCAATCCCTAGAAAGTGAAATGATTTTTTTTCCCCCGTGTCTCAAAGCCAGTGTTTCCGAAATGCTCCCCTGCACCACCACCTCCACCATCACCACCAGCCACATCCCCATCCCTTCTCCTACTTTGTCCAGAAAGTTTGCTTATATGCTAAGCTAATTGTTAGATAAAACATCATAACCAAGATTCTCACTGTCTCCAGATCAGCTTATAAACGGAAAGCAAATGCATTTTAACTTAAATCACTCATTGAGTTCAAGAACTATAAAAGGAAAGATTAGATTTTTACATTTGTTTGAATACCTTCGAACATAAGTTAAAGAACAAGATCAGTAATAAAATTAAAGAGAAAAAGTAGAGATTATAGAGTAGCTACTAGCAGCTAAACACAGTGGAAGCCTAATACAGATCCATCACTTACAGCAACAGCCACTCTACAATCTGTACTAGCCTTCACGTGATGAGAAAAGAAATGCAAGAACCGAACTCGGCCAGCCATTTCCAGCCTMGACTCGATCTCCATGGMGGGTCCAACTCGGAATCCACTCAGCCCATCAGTGATAGTAGGCCCTACATTCTGCGGTTGGTTCACAGACAAAGGGAAGGACTCGACGGAAAACGTTGCGGCCATGTACTGAGTCTTTCCGGCGGCGATCTTTCCTGCAGGAATGAACATGAAGCCCACTTGGTTTCCAGCATAGAGGAGCTGAAGTGAGCTGTCGTAATGGTTGAAGACACCCCTGTTTGTGTTGTGAACGGTCACGTACTGAGAGAAGGTAAAGTTGACAGTGCCATTAGCGGTGGAGAAGGTCGGAAGTTGGATAGCATTCACTGTAAGACCTAGTTCTTTAGGTTTGAACACTGTGAAGTAGACAATGAGGACAACTATGACCACAAATACCAAGAAGATTGTTGCTACTATGCATGAAGCTAAATTTGTACGACCACTTGGAGGTTTATGAGGCTTGTTTTTCCCCATTTCTCCGATGTCCTTTCCGCGTTTTCAGATCTTATAATGCAAGAAAGAGAAAGAAGAGATGGTGCTGTTTGGAACTGAGAAAATAAGTACCATGAGGGAGAAAGATTAGAAAAGTGGGAGAAGAAATGGGAGGCAATGGGGACAAAAGTGCGAAATCAAAGACTTCTTTGTTTGCTTCGTGCAATAGTATTTGTCTTAGCAAAGGTATCTTTTCCTTGATTCATGTGTGCTCCGGGAATTATCTTCCTTCACTTTCCTATTTCTACTCTTTGGGTTTAAGCTCCTTGGTATCTTGAGCCCTCCAAGGATAATAATATCAGGATTTGCTAATGGAAATTGAAGATCCATTTGTGATAATATAGGTCAGTAAGTCATTGAGTTAATGGTCGAAGGGGGATTTGCTAATGGAAATTGAAGATCCATTTGTGRTAATATCGGTCAGTAAGTCATTGAGTTAATGGTCGAAGGGGTACGAATATGCAGACAAATTAGAGTAAAAAAAAAGATGATTCGTCACTCTATCCTTTACCCATAAGATTAGCAATCAAACAATAAAGAACATCTCATAACCAAACTCAGGGTTAAAACCTAGAACAAAGTAATAATTGAGGTGCTTATAAGAGTTGTAACACACAATATGGAATTCTGCTTTAATGCTGAAATTTGTGGGCAATTGCAAAACATTCCTAAAGTTCTTCAAATTGATAAACCAGTCATAAAAGTCTCTAATGATTTCACTTTTGCCCCACATCAGTGCAGTCTGTGGAGAGGATAAACCATGTTTATCTCCATGCTGCAACATTTGGATATTAAATAATACACAAAGCTGCAAGTGAGAAAAATTAGTAGCAGATGCCTTGCTTACCCCAAGGAGTTCCTAATAGCTGCTGGGATTCTTTCTTTTTTCAGTTTATTGTTTTTCACTATAATTGAATCAAAGAGAGCGATAAAATAACAATCAGAAGAAGAGCCCGAACAAACGAAATAAAACATGATCCTTTATTAATGATTTACGCTTCTGTTTCTCGATATGGATCAAGCAAAGTGATCCTAGAGACAAACAAATGCAGGGATGCATAAGGATGTTTTTCAGTACTACCTTCAGATTATCAGTCCCTCATTATGGACTTTCATCTATACATGCCAAAATGCACCTGAAAAGTTTATGAAGTTGCTGCTTTCCTGAGCTTTTGAAGCTGATTATCCATGATCTTTGATACCATTTCAAGAAATGCAGCTTCACTCATGCCAGGGAGCATGGACTCCTCACCTTCATCAACTATCTCCTCAATCACGGATTTCTTGTTTAATGTTTCACGACACATTATACTTCCAATAGCAAAAGGAGTTAGTCCTATCTCTGCCCCTTTCTTCAGAAGCATGGTCGATATACGGAGTACGCGAGCACAGTCTATGGAAAGATCCCATCCATAGAACTTCAGAAGTTTTATGTCTTCCTCAGCATCCAAAGATTTGATGTACTCAATGCCCTCTTGAAAGTAAGGCTGGCGGGCTTGTGGCCAGTAAAGCCAATCAAAAGTGCAGTCTTCAAACTGCCAAGAAAAGAAGCAGTATTCAAATCATAGATCAGCAAATAAGTTTCATCTGACTCTCAACAACAAATAAAAATGAATATAATCAACCTACCATGTAGAAAAGTCTCAAGAAAATTTTAGTATTAAAGAGATCTTGCAGGCAGTAAGCATTARTCATGTAGCCTCCATACATTGAACAGGTTGCTATCTAAACATACTGCCAATCAAGAGAAGATCTAATCTGTACATAGTTCTTAGTTAAGTTGCAAATTCAAATTTAATCTGCTTTAAACCAAAGGTCAGGTCACCTCACCACCCACTCAAACAATAAACAAACTTTGAATGGACGTGTCCATACAAATCCACTGAACTAAATATTTAAAACAGATGAGCTTCTTCCAAGCGAAACATGTTAATCTCATGAACCTTTTAGCACCAAATGTTCTCTGCAAGCATTCAAAATTAAACTTATTGTTGAATACTATCACAAAGAGCTAGATCGACCTTAATAGTTGGATGCACTCATGTGGAGGTTACTTATTACTGTCATTAAAATTCAGAAGAACCAAGTGAACAATGATAAAAGTCCAAGGAAGAGAAGTCCTTACACTCTCAGGCAAGCAGTAACCGTGATCGATTGGAATAAGTGATATTCGCCCCTGATTCCCTTCACTGCTTACTAAAATATTTCCAGCATGCCTATCTGCATTTGCCGTTCTTATATCTAGCACACTTATCTTATGAACCTCCTCCACAGGAAAATCTTGTGGACCCACGTCCTCACAACTTCCATAATTGTTCATAAACATTTGCAGCGATCCAACCTTTGTATTCTCATAGGAACAGTCGAAACCTTCCGGATGATTAAAGCCTCTATGCAAACATTGAACCATAATTGTAGGGGGGACACCAGCGAAACCAACTTCTCCGACTGATGACCAGCGAGGTCCAGTCTTTGGATGGTCCAGCAAATACGCCGCAACCTCCCTCAATGCACCTTCTCCTACTCTGGTTCCCTTCTTCAGCCCTTCACCATTTGATGATAAAGGCAGTCCTTGGGGGTTATTTACAGCCATTGGTTCCTCATCCATCGGCTTAAAAATAGCAACATATTCGCCTAATGCATCTTGCATGAAGTAAGTTCCTCCTGTACCTTCATTGGACCGGATAGGTGATCTGCCTCTGACCAATCCATCCAGYACAGAGTGGATCATATGCCATGTGGATGAAGGAAATGTAATCATCGGGTTAATTATGACTGGTTCTAGCAAAATGTTTATATCTTCTTGCTCGATAGATACAACTTGAAGCTCCCTGGACTGATTCTTCTTCTCATGCGCTTCTTTATCTGTCCATTCGCTCCAATTTTCTGCCACAATAGAGAGTTCAACATCTCTCTCAATGGGCTTGGTCCACACTTTAGCAGATTGCTGCACTACCAAGTGAATAACAGCATCAGAAAGTTCGCATACATTGTCAATGAGTGTCTCATCCTCAAGCTTCTCACCATCATAGAGAAGTTCCTCCAGATCCCAGTGATCAGTGAATCCATTCCCTTTCTTGGCAAGCCTACGCTTGACATACCCCACATTCTTATGCCTATCAACGTGAAATTCACATTCCTTTCCACAGTTGGTCCCAACTGTGATAAGAATGAGATCAGAGAGCTTCACAACCAAATGCAACAAGTTCCCACTTGAAACGCCATAGTCCTTCAGAAGTGAATCATTCCTTGCCAACTCTCTTCCGGCAAAAACTAACTTCTGCTTCTTCACAACAAATCCTTTGCACGTTTGAATCCTTAGTTTRACTGAACCAATTGAATCAGACACCAAAACGCGCATAGGAATAACAGAACCGGCAAAAGTGAGAAATATGACAACGGATTCACTCGAGCTAAGAGCCAAGTGGCTCTTRAGGTAGTCACTCGGCCTCACTGACTCTTCGCCGAATGGGCCCAAAACAACATCAGCAACAGACATTGTGCTTTTAGGCCTAGCTAGGACCTCTCCTTTTTATTGACTAAATCAGAAATTTCAGTGCCAACACCTATCTCAGAACACGAATGGATAGGCAAAGGCCGAAAAAAAAAAAAGCTGAACTATTCCCTCGAATCAAATTAGAGATTATTTTGCATAGAAAAGAGTGTAACTACGAGTCTACCACCCGAAACACCGTTAGCCATATCAAATTATTTACAATCTTCCATAATACGACAATAATCATAAAAACTAAGCGAACCCCAGAAGGAGTTGAAAGTGTAATGACTCAAAACTACTGAAATTACTCTAATTAACAACCTATTATATAAACCCAAAAAAGAGCAAACATAAAACCGTTCCACAATCTCCAAAGCAGAGATTTGAAAACCAAAAAAGCTCAAAAGATGAGAGCTTTTCTAAAATCTTTGACGGAGAGATCCATCTTCGGTTCTCCAACTCAACTTTCTTTCAAGATTTGAAGCATGTRGAGTGGGGCTCAAATGAGACCAGAAAGTGAGAATGCCGAATAATTCAATTCTTTTCAGAGGAGTGAGGATTCTTCTTACCGTCGAGAAGAATCAAAGGCAAATGGATCACTGAAGAAGAGCTTATATGTGAGGAAAAAGGCAGAAGCTTCAAGAATGCCGATTGATGGGCAAGAAATTGGAATGTGGCGCTCTTTTTCTGCACTTTTCGAAATTATCTGCTTGCTGTTTCYATTCTTTTGACTTGGTTTCATTTCAGTGGTCAATGTTGTCCTATTTCTTCGCTAAATTTTGAAGCTTCCGGTAAAACTGTCGATCAAGGGGGGAGAGAGAGAGAGAGAGTACGATGAACTTATAAGAGAAAGATCGGATTTATAGCCGTTAGCCTTGTATTTATGCATTTTTATTACTGATCAGTAACGACTTAACGGTCCTTCAGTAAACCGTAACGGCGTCGAAAGGGGTTTGCTCACGAACTGCCCCAGATTTCCTATGAAATTCCYTTTTAGGCGCTACAATTTTGTAAATTTTTTTGGAGAATTGGATTCAGAAGAAGGGACTATTCGGGAATTTTACGCGCTTCTGTTGCTTTAGAGTCACCCTTTCGAAAAGGAAAAAGAGAAATGATTATTCTAAATTTGACACTCTATTTTATTATTTTTTAAATAAATGTGAATTCTATTCGAATTAGATTCGTAAAGTTTGATTCTTATTAAGAAGCGAGTTTGGCTTACTAATAGTCTCCTTACCAAAATTGCCCAAGCTGCTAATTTGAAACTCCACTCCTATTTTCTTTTCTATTTAAAAGACACATACGTTGTATATTTTTATTCATTTTTTAACTTGTTTTTYCTTTTTCTTTTTTATCTCGAGATTCGACATTCCTTTACGAATAAAATTAATTTAAATTCGAATCGAACTATGCTTATCGAGTTTGACACTTACATACTACCATTATTTCAAGACCTACATTGGTACAGAGAATTTGAGGGGGAGGGGAAGGTTGAAGGATCCGAACCATTCCCATTACGGTGGGGATTTGTTCCAAATCCTCTTAACAAATCGACACTATCGGCTACTTTTATGCCATGAAATTGGCGTTCGGACCCTTTTCTTCTTTTCCCTCATATATCAATTCTCAAGAAACGCAAATTTATTATATTAATTTGCCCAATGTTTAGATTCTTTTAACACTCCTTGCCTAGTTTGCAATCTTCTTTAAAAAATTTATATATAACTTAAAAGGATGTCAATTTAATTCATAATATCTGATGCAGTATAAAGAAATATTTTCATAAGCAAATCGATATTAGATTCAAACTTCAATTATAAAAACTTGTGAATTCAATTCTTAGTGGATTTCAAATTCCCCTATGGTTTGGTCCTTTTGGAGGTGACCAAAAGAATTTACTTGTGTCAGAACTTGGAGAATCAACCTCATTTGATCATTTTCCTAACTTTTGCATAAAAGATCACAGGCCATGGCAGTGGCTGTGGAGCCAAATGACGATTACACTAGTTTTAAAATGATGCTTCCCGGTGACCGTTGGTGCATTGGATAAGACCACCGTGGTTGGCAAAGTCTCAGAAGCCTGTCAGCCTTTGGCTTTAAGCACTACTACCCCTTTGTAAGAGTAGGGACAATGAAGGTATTCATCCTCATTGGCAGGAGCCATAGACATCTTTCSCGCTTGTTTAGTACTTTTTTTCCATTTAAATAAGGTAAATAAAGTTATTTGTTTCTTAAATTTTGTAATTTTTGACTTTTTATCCTTAAACTTTAAATCATATATTTTTTGCCCTCAAATTTTTAAAACTCAATAAATGTTGCCCTTCCGTCAATAACTCCAATTAAGAGTTGGTTAAAGCCGCTCACGTGATTTTCACGGGATAATTTTTAAAAACTTTTTGGTTAATTTTATTTTTGATACATCTCAGAAGAAGAACGAAGAAAAGAGGAGAATGGGAAGGAGAGCGGAAGAGGATAGCAGATATGCAAATACAGAACCAGAAAAATGAAAATAGAAAATGAAAAAATTAAATGGACAAAAGAATATCTAAAAATTGTCACATGAAAGTCACTTGAGGGATTTTAACCATCCCTTAACGGGAGTTTTTAATGAAAGGACAATATTTATTGAGTTTTAAAAGTTCGAAAGTAAGAACCATGAGATTTAAATTTTAAGAGCAAAAAATAAAAAAACAATGCTAAAGTTCAAGGGCGACTGTCATTATTTACCCCCTTAACATAAATGTTCATTTGTACAAACTTATATGTATTAAAAAGGAATTACTTCTTATAAATTTTAAAAAAATGACAATACTAACCTTCTTTTAGTTTTTTTTTTTAAAACCTATGTCCGACATTTGACCTGACTAATCTGGTTCGGGAAGCAAGTAATCAATGAGGGATAAAATAGTAAAAATGACATTTAATATGTTCTTAATTTTTTAAAATGACAAGTACCCAAAACAAAACAAGTTGTCTAAATATAAAATTATTTTTGAAACAAACGGAGTAACTGAGAGCAGAGGTTTTTTATATTGGTTGTATTTTAATTTGCTAATAACAAAAACGTTATACACAATCTGATCGAAACAAAAAAAAAAAAATTAAATCACCATATTCTAATAAACTTGTCTTATTATACAATAATGTATTAGAAAATTTGAAACCCAAATCATCATTTGATAAATTACTAAATTTTGAATTTCATACTTGCCTCTAAATACATAAGTTGTATTACACGTCACTTCTTATGATTACCATTATGTTAGTATAATTTGTTAAGACCTATCCACATTAATGTTTCTGAATTCATTGGCTATTTAATTTTATTTAATTTTTTWMYTTKSCYKG